>OX377205.1:36255284-36585541 GCA_947396885.1 Heligmosomoides polygyrus polygyrus | reverse complement strand
AAAAGGTAACTATGGTTTTAGACTCCCTACACGGTACCCTACATCCTGTACAAAAAATGCATCGCAAAAGCCCACTGCCAGGTTGGAGGTTCCCATAGTAAGACGCAAGCATATAGCGCATTAAGAGACGTGATCGCGCCAAAGTTCACCGCAGCTTTTACTTGACTGATAGTGTAAATAGACTTACGTGAACCACCAAGGTGGGGATGTGTCTATTCCTTACTGTTGTATTTGTTGTTTAACTTATGCTACCAATCGAATAGAAATCGCAACGTCTTGGAAGACTTTCCAAGCGATAAGTATTTAGAAAGAATGGGTGGGCATGAGAAACTGATGCGCTCAACCCAACGAACTTCGTGTGGGAGAATCTTACTTACAGCCTACAGAATTAGGCATAAAAGTCGAGTGGAAAAGGAGGTTCCCTTTCCATTGTTCTTCATACTTCGTCAACAATTTTCCTTTGCTCCGGTAGACCTAGCGATAAGTAGGAAGCATGGGCGGGTGGGAGAAACTGGTGTGCTCAACACAACGAACCTCGAATGGGAAAACTTTACTTACAGTTCAGAATCAGGCGCAAAACGGCTCGGAGGGTGGGTGGGAGCACGCCTCGTGTCAAGTGGTTGTCAGCCTTGGCAGAACGCACGAGTGTGGATATAAGCACTCTACGACTACTGACTTAAGGCCCCCGCAGACTTTTGCGGCGCCGCTGGAGGCGAGCTCTGCGTCTCTGCCACATGGTTAAGCATAGGGCAGCGGCGCCGCCGAGCGGCGCCGCAGAAGTCTGTGGAGGCCTTTAGGCGCAAATAGGCTCTGACGGGAGGCTCCTGATGTAGAAACGCCCAATACGACGTTTTGTGTCTTCTGTTGTAAATGGGCATACATGTGCCTTCCTACCAAGGCGAATACGCTAAAATGTAGAGTGGCGGGCACTAGGATAGGGCCGCAAATACTCATCACAACACTGACATCAACTTAAGGGGATCTCGAAAAGAAGCAAACAAAGCGAAATCTAACACAGTTCGACTGGCGCAGCTAGACGGTAGTATAGACGTTAATGAACAGCGGCAGTATGGATGAATATAACAGAAAAGTGAAGGCCGAAGCTCGTATACATTAAAAGGGTATGCCTGAACACAGTGCAGATATCACCAACTGGAATGAGCTATGACCTCCGCCGGAGCGCTCGGGCGGCAGAGCCGTACTCCGCGATAACAACAACTACAATAGCACAGCAAGATACTGCAGGTCCACTAACCGAACGGTAGCAGTCTTCAAAGAGGCCAGTTTGAGGCAATAGCCACCCCACTTGTGCGGACAGAGCCGCGATGCCAGCCTACTGTGGAAAATCTTGTGAAATGTGTCTCTGGTGAGAAACTGCGACACCTTGGAACATGCGACTTGAATCCCGTTGTTGGTTAACTTCTTTAAACCAATGGTTTTGTTACCGCGTCGTAGATGGATGCACATTTGATTGTTCACTCTATTAAAGAGTATATCACCGTATAATGATAGGTGCAATTCTCATGCGAATCGCATATCACGTCTATTGTATGGTGCATATATCCATGTTGACAGGTGTTTACTGTATTCAAAGTGGCTACTAGTGCTACACATAGCATTAAAGCGTTCACGATACTCAGTGACGAGGGAGTGAACGTTGACATTGAAAAGTGTTCTGATTGGACTCCACTGGTATCAAAGCTTTCGGGATCGGCGTTGCAATCAGCTTTATTCTTGCAGCGGCGTATTTTCCACCGCATGATAGTAACAAATATCAGCAAATACATTACTATTGCCGAACTAATAATATTAGGTTGTAACGAAATAAATGGCACTGAACCACTGTAAATTTAAACAGTTACTATCTCGGCTTGTAGGCAAGTTTATTAATCGAAATAAAAACCTTCTGATTCTACACATCTTTGCCAACGTGACACAAGCTTTTTTATCCCAGTAGCATAAAAATCAGAAGTTCTGGAATTGACGAAATCTTCGAAGGCACTTTCGGCATCCTGTTGGTATTTGAATATTTTCCCTACCAAGAAGACGCCAAGATGTTTGAAGAAATGGTAGTTTGTTGGGGAGAGGTCGGGAGAAAACGGAGGATGTGGTAGAGTTTCAATGCTCAGCTCATTCAATTTCTGCAACGTCATTCATGCTACATGGGGGCGAGCATTGTCGTGCAGAAGGAGAACTCGCCTTCGGTTTACCAAGACCGGCCGGATGTCCTTCAACTTTTTCATCATTTCTTCAATTTCAATGTAGTACTTCTCTGCCGTTATGGATTCACCGGGAGGGAGGAAGCTGTGGTGAATAATTCCCAGCGAACACCACCATACTGTCACTATTACTTTCTTTTGGTGCAATTCCGGCTTCGCAAAAACCTTGGGGCTCTCATCGCTGTTCACCCACTGTGCCGATTGTCGCCTGTTGTCGTACATTATCCATTTCTCGTCACAGGTTACGATGCGATCAAGGAATGGGTCCGTTTCGTTCCGTAGAAGCAGTGCGGACGAGATCTCATATCGTCGGTTTCTTTGCTCCTCAGACAGCTCGTGAGGCACCCATCTTTCCAGCTTTTTGGTCTTTCCAATTTCTTTCAGATGCCGGGCAGCTGTGTTGTGACTGACGCCAAGAACATTCGCTATCTCTCTGGTACCTTTGTGTGGATCCTCCTCTACCACATCTCTCAGCTTGTCCTCATCAACATCACTATGCCTCCCACGACCTTCATGTTCTTCCAAACTCTCACCTCCATTCCGGAACTTCTGATACCAACGATACGCCGTCCGAATTGTGGAACATCCTTGACCGAATGCGGCGTTGATCTTCTCGCCCGCCTCCTTAGCTGTAGTGC
Organism: Heligmosomoides polygyrus polygyrus; assembly: GCA_947396885.1. Taxonomy (NCBI): domain Eukaryota; kingdom Metazoa; phylum Nematoda; class Chromadorea; order Rhabditida; family Heligmosomidae; genus Heligmosomoides; species Heligmosomoides polygyrus. The sequence goes on along the minus strand of OX377205.1, from coordinate 36,582,684 downwards.
CCAGCTTGAATTCATACAAGTAAATGCCTCGGATTACCCTTTTGTCCATCTGCAAAAAAGTCAATAAAACTTTAAAGTTTTCCCACTTTTGCATAGAAAATTTGGTACTCACCGGTAGTGCAAAGTTTGCGCTTCTAAATGATATGCCACATGTTACGGTTTGTTCTTGATCAAACGCGTAGAGACGCACCAAAAAATGGCGCGAGCCAGTGCCATTTAATTCGTTACAACCTAATAGCTCCAAGAGGCCAACAGTGTGTGTTGCCGATGAGCTCCTTACTCATCATTAGCGATGAGTGGCTGCAGAAATCTGGAGGATCGCAGAGCTTTGTTGATGTGTGGTTTCATCCAGAATGTATCTTACTGTGACCTCATCCATACGATTCATTACTGATGTCGGCAATACAAATTCCACATTGTTCGTGGAATTTGTGAAAAATCGGCACACTGCATTGACGCAGACCTCAAACATAGGTGTCAAGGGTTTCACTCGGACAAAACCATTGCTACACTCCACTATGTTGTGGTCGGAAGTGGTGGAGGGACACACTAGTGACAAGCACATTAACGTAGTCCACCAAATGTTGACACCGAATAGGATGTTAAGCCTCGTTCAAATTCTCCAATTACCTCTGTAGCTCTGATTTTAGTGCCTTCTAGAGTATTATGCAGGCAATGTGGGTTTCAAATTTGCTACACTATGTCTTCCAAACTTCGTGTATTGACGTTGGGTACATCCTCCGGCTCATCTGTGTAGCACCGAATTTCCAAAGGGTATACCTTATTAAGGGACCTATGGATGATATGCTGATTAGTTATCTGGATTTTTACAGAGCGGACAAGGCCCTCAGCGCTTGTGATGGTTTTCGCCATTCTGCCATATGTACACCCAGTTGCCTCCAGGGATGAGATTCTGTTCGATAAGAACAATTTCTCCGACCCGTGGTGAGAAAGACACATGCCTCGGCTGCTTAAGCAGCATATTTTGGCTGTCTCAGAGCAAGGTGAGATAATCAGTGTTCCACCGCTCCCAAAATTTGGATGCAATGATCTCAGAAAATGCTTGTGAGCCGTGAGCCTGCTTGATTGTTTGTATGAATGTAGGATCATACAGTTGATCGCTGTAATCATATAGCGGGTGTACACCTGTAGCGGTATTCAAGAACGTTCCCGGGATCTTCCCGGCTTCCCACGGGAAGCGACCGAGGCGAGAGAGCAAGGCAGGAGAGAGGGCAAGATATGATATCGCTTTGATATCGATTATCTCCCGCTCCCCCCGCTTCATGAATACGGCCCTTGTATGAAGTATTTCAAGTTTACTTGATGGAAATCTATAGGTCTGAGAGGTAGGTCATTCAGATCAGATAGACTAGATTTCGTGAGCGGTGCGCGTTTATATTATCGCTTCAATTCGCGAAACAACATTTGTTTTAAGGATAGTCTCTTTCGTTCAATTGACTTTTGGAAACATCTTTTTGCAGAGGCAGCCATCCTTTCTGAAACACTTCCCATTCATGGGGAGCAGAGGTGTGCGTTTAACGATTATCGATTTACCGATTTACTGGATTTATCGGCATTTTTCGTTAAAATTTTTTAACGAAATTTAACGACGAGAATTTCCCTTAAAGTGCCTTAACGACATTTTACGCACCATTTTTGAAATTTTTCCTCTTCTTCATGTAAATGCGTTTGGACGAATTTTTTGTATGAGCTTCCGCAGTGTCGTTGCGATACCGAGGAAACGCCCTACTTATGGTTAGTTGAATCAGTGGAAATAGGAATGGATATCGTCCTCATATATGGCATTTTTTGCTCTCTCCCAATTCATTTGATGGCGCCCCCACGTGGCCAACGAGCTAGTGCCAGAGCTGAGCGAGAGGAAGAGAGCAGCTCAGGAAGGTTTCAATTACGTCGAAGAAGTCGTGAAGAAGACGAAGAACTTCCGGCTCCATGCTCACCTATTCAACTCCACTCTCCTTCCTGCGGTAACATACGCCTCAGAGAACTGGGCCATACGAAAGCAGGACGAACACGCGATCCGCCTTGCACTGCGTGGATTCGAGAGGACGATGCTTGGAGTTACACGACTCACGCAAGTGAGAGAAGGAAATCAGAACTCCTAGCTTCGTCGACGTCCAAGGATCAGACGCTGTGACATGGGTCAAGTCGTCGAAAATTAGGTGGGCTGGCCACTCATACGCTTCGCAGACACGTTGAACGAGAGCCGTCACCGACTGGATTCCGCAGTACGTCAAGAGAGCACCAGGAAGCCCATCAACGCGTTTGTCGAACTTCTTGGTGAAAGCCTAGAACGACCGGTATGACACGGCCCTCGAGCGAGGAGGATCCATTGGAGCCCTCTGGCGCACGACAGGCACAAATGGAGACGCTGCTGGCGCCCGCTCGAGCAACTCGATGATCAAAGGGAAGACAGGTGATACAGGCGACAGCAGTTATGTTGATAATAGACGGACTGTTGTTATTTATTGTTAGATGAAGACAGTCTTATATTTGCCATGTAGGAGGAGTCAAAAATCAATAATCAAAAAATCTGGCTTTCTACATGTTAAAATGCTGCTGAATTGACTGCAGTTAGGAAATTTTATTTAACGAATCTACCCATTTTAACGCAAAAATTTTTCGCTAAAAGATGGTCGTTATAAATTTACCAAAAAATTTAACGCACACCCCTGATGGGGAGGCTGGTGGGTTGAAGATTCACTTTATGCCTTGCGTGGCACTATAGTTCGTTATGGAGTCCACTCCCATCGCCTTCAAATTTTCAATAACTTTTTGTCCAAGTTTGAAATTTTTTCCGCAGTCCGTCCTCATGAGGTTTGGTACACCTCTACGAGACAAGAAGCGAATGAAACTGTTAATGCACCTGTGGACAGATTCTCCACCGCTTCGAGATGGACTGCTTTTGTAGTCAAACAGGAGTGCAAGCAAATGTACATTTTGTCCTTACTGGACACGAATGGACCCATATAGCCACATCCGACATTAGCAAATGGCTTGCTAACCAGTACTCTGTCATTTGGTAGAGGCGGCACTTCTGGTGCTCCGTAAGGCAACCCATGACACCTCCTACAGGTCGTACATTGGCGGATGTACTTTTTCATGACCCTAGATGGCTGTGGTATCCAGAACCGTTTTCTGGCCAGAGCTAAGAGCTGTTCATTCCTACAGTGAGCGTTTTGGCGATGAATATCATCGACAATCAACCTGACAAGATCACCGTCATTGGTAATATAAATTGGCATTTTTGCATCGTGCGGCACGTTCGCATTTTGAATACGAGACCGATATTTGATTATACCCGCCTCATCCCTAAGAACCTTCTGGTTGGGGAACTTCCGTTGAAGCGTTTGTATGTCCACAACTTTGTGGTTTTCAGCTATGATGAGCTACTTACGAAATGCGTAATCTGATGTGTATATGTGGTCATCCATACTAAACTTTGGCAGCATGTTTAGCTTAATCGATGTTGATTTCGGTTCAATCCCAAAGAGGGGAGGGGGAAGCCACTACATAATCACTTGTAAATCACACCTATTTGAGGATAAACACATACAACATAACGTATAAACGACCTTACCTGATGTTCTCCCCAAGAAATAACGGGTCCCTTCGCTAGGATATTGCAAAAAATTGGTAATAAAAGCATGAAGAGGTTCCAGCTGCTCCGCACGTGACCCATGTTTTTGAATTCCCGCGCACCGAATGCGTGCGCGTCGGCTCATTCAACGTGGGGAGACACGTAGAGGCAACCTAGGGACGCCTGGGGCGTTTTGAGGCGTGGGGCGTTTTGTGCTGTTTTTAGGCGTGGGACTTTTTGGTTTTTTGTTTCTCTCATTGTTCGTTTTATTGCTTGTTTTACTGATTGGCTTTCCCAGGGGACTCTGGAGCCAGTTTATAACTGGACTTGCGTCCGGGAACGAGCAGTAGGACGTCTAAGTCTAGTTATAAACTGGACCCCTTTTGGGATTTGTTAGGTATGACATGGAAATATATTCGATAATGGTATTGCCTCGTTGAGTGCGGCAAATCACGCCATACCGGTGGCGTGATGGCCTGACCAAATGACCAGATTGTTCAGTATTCTCATCTGCGTTCCAGTATTCCTAATAAACTACTTTACTCGCCGTCTACCACCGTCCAAGGTCGCAACACTGGCATCAGGCCCAAGGACGAAGCCGCCGTCTATCAACGCACCACCTACCGAAGCTACGACTATGGTAATGCTCCTCCACATCTCCAGCTCAAACGGACCGCCAAGCAGCCTTCGCCATAGCAGCCGACCACGATCACAATGGCGACGATAACGGACGACCAGTTCAAGCAGCTCCTTGCAACGCTCATCAACACTCTTCAAAGTTCCATGGTGCAGCAGCCACAACAATCTCCATCGAGGACTGATCCAGCAAAAGAATTTGACCTGCTGGCCGCATGCGTCGCTCATTTCAAGTGCGACCCTGAAGCTGATGTTACCTTCGAGGCGTGGTATCGCCGCCACGACGATATCTTCCGACCGACACTCAGGGCCTGGACGAAGCGACTCTAGTGCGACTCCTGCTGCATAAACTCGACGCTGCTGCCTACGAGAAATACGTCAACTATATCTTACCGAAAACGTCCCGAGATGTCACGTTCGACGACGCTGTCTCCAGCTAAAGTACCTGTTTGGACCACAGCAGTCCTTGTTCAGCATACGTTATGCCTGCATGGAGATCTCCAAGGACCCGGAGAACGACTTCGCGACGTATGCAGGATGCGTCAATCGGGAATGTGGACGGGTGAAGCTGTCGGAGTGCGATGACAACTAGTTCAAATGCTTAATCTTCGTGAGTGGTCTGCAATCAAGCGAGGACGCCTACATTCGTCTTAAGCTATTAGAAAAAGGGTTTGGATGGTACAGGTTGAGGCGGATTCAACCTGCACCATCCAAACCCTTACACAGGGCAAGAGGCTCAAACACGACACGAAGATGGTCAAAAGCGGTACTCCAGCTATTTAAGCAATCGAGCAGCCGTCCCGCTTTCGACAACCACATCGACAACCGCCGATTCAAAATCGACACAGGCGACATAACACGTCTACAAAGGAGGGCAACTGTCAAGACACAGGATCCGGGCTACCTCCATCACCCTGCTGGTTCCGTGGAGGAATGCATTTTGTTCGACACTGCACATACCGGCTCCACAAGTGCTCGTAATGCAGAAGAACAGGACACAAGGAAGGATAGCAAGTTAGTCAGGAGCAGGGGTGTGCGTAATTACGATTTACGATTTACGATTTTACGATTTACGGCGATTTCTGGCAATTTTTTTACGATTTACGATTTACGACATTTTGGGTCGTAAATCGTAAATTTTCGTAAATGTGATCTTCGATCAACAACCAACTGGCAACCAAATTTATGTGGAGGGGGCTATAAAGATGTGCCCACTCTAATGGTCCCCTCTTATATGTAGCTCATTCCCACGTCCCTTTAGGGTTGATTTCTGATGATCTAATGTATTACAGTGTTAGACAATATCGTTCTGTGCACATGCTTCTCAAATCCGACTTTTCTCTTCGCTTAACCAACTTTTCCATTTCACTGACATGGACAAAAGGGCTCCCATTTGAAACCGGACATGTTCAAGAGGAGAAACCAATGCAATACAATAATAGAAAACAGGCCAATCGGCATGCCTCGCGCGATGTTGCAGTATCACTAATCTAAGGAGAATTAGACCAAGCTAGCTGCTCTGCTTATCCAGCTTCTTTCCCTTCCTAGCAGTACAAAAGGCAATATTTAAACACTCTAGCGCCAGGTTGACTGCAGACGCCTTCAATTCTCGTCCTCAAGCGATCAACCTCAGGCTAAAATCGACATTTTCGATAGATCTTACCGATTTTGGTCGCACGACGAAAGAACTCACCACTCTCCCCATTATTTGTACTGGTCCAGCACTACCGGCACAACGTGACTGGACCTCGTTTCCCATTACTGGCACTGATCGATAATTTGATCAATATCGATTGATGGTGATCAACACTTTAAAAACGTACTTCAAATCCGTGTTCAATGACCTCGATTACTTCCAGGGCTGAAGTTCCATTGACATGCAAAAGTCGTCTATATATTTCTCGCTACTTTCGCTGCCCGAAACTCCTCCCTCCCCCGATTTTCCTCATATTTTCCTCCGATTTTATGACTAATTTATGAGTCATCGGTGAGCGGATTTTTCTATAGTATGATGATAAGCTCATGTCTAGAAGGCAGGGGAGGCTCGGGTCCTCCTTTACCGGTCCAGAGCTAGCAAGGCACATAGCATTCCTACTGGCGAAGGTTGTTCCATTCCAGCCCACAGGAAGCCACTGGAGACAGTTTCTTAGAAAAGAGAGGGAGTATTCTTTGACCCGTGCCCTGTTTGGTAATAACGTATACTCAATTTGCTTATAATATATTCATGTGGGCGCGTGGGGTGTAGTCGGAGGAGGCGCCGGCTGTAGGGAGGGATACCAGGTTCTTGGTTCAGATTTCCCGCCCAGGCCAGCCAAGCCTTCCATCTCTCCGGGGTCGATGAATTGGTACGAGACTTGTCAGGGAAGGGCGCTGACTTGTTCATCGGCTGGCCACTTCAAGTCATTGTATGGCCAAATACGCATTCAACTCGCCTCCACGACATCCCGTAGAAGTAGAATGCGTGGCGCATCCCAAAGAGGATTGAGTAACCCGTCCTTTATCTTTTTATATTCATGTAAATCCCATCGAATAGAATTGACACAAATACACAATCGAACATCATTCGTGATTGCAAGCGGAGTCTAGGGGGTTGCTACACTCGTGTTGAAAGGATAAACCACTAACGTTTCTTTATACGTCGCGAGGACGGGCAGCATTATAGGATGGGAACTCCCCATCGAATCAGACCGCATTGAATGGACATGTCATTCAGAGAGGGAGTGTGTGTACAGTTGGAACCCTTGGCTTGCATGTGTTCGGTGTGTGCTCTGGTTATTATTCTCTGACGCGCTACCACCTACCAATGCTGCTCATCTTCGCGGCATGTACCAATAGCCTATCGGTTTGCATTGTGCTTTATAGGGTTGAGCAAATTGACATAAAAAGATAAAATGCGGTAAAATCGAGCGCGTAGCACTTCAAGAATGGGTCGAACTGATTTTGACAGCTTTGATCTCCAATTTCGGTGATGTCATTGAGCTTATCGTATTCAGCCTATCTAATCCGCTTACGATGCTGCAGGCTCTCGGAGAGCAGACGTTCGTTGCAGAGCTGGCGAAGGGTAGCACGTGCAAGTGCTGGGAGTTATTAAATGGTAGAGCAATATTATCCCTTTCACGACATTGTCCGACGATGTCGTCGGACACCATCATAAAAATAGTTAATGAAAATTATCACACATTCTATTGAACAATTTTAATCAATGAGTCCGCTAATAGCTACAGTCAAGATGATCCATGAAAAACTTTATTTGTTACTGTTTTTCATACCTAACAAATAGAATAAAGAAATAATCAGCGCGCGGGAGAAAAGCGCGCTGTCCCACGCAGCATACACCTGAAAATCGCGTGTCGTGAAAGCGTTATGAAGTTTTCGAAATCTTACAGGTGCAGGCTAGAGCAGGAAACCGGCGCATTAGTCAGTGGTGAAACTTTTTTTTAATTTTTGGTTTTGACAGCGATTTTTTTCGCTATTGTTTCTGCTAAATCCAAGATTTATATTCAAGCTAAACAATTGGTAGTGAGTTAGGAATATAATAAATATTCAAACGATGCAAGCTTTTTGTTGGAATGCCATGCATAGGCTTAAGTATACTTTTTGAATGACACAGTTTTTTGACTTTCCTGAAACGGGTTTAATTTGGTTCGAAAGATGTTTTACTAGCAAGAAGCCGTGAAAAAGAAATAGTTCGGTAAGAAAACTGTTCAGATGAAGCTGAAAGTAACACGACAGTTAAATAAATATTGGATCACATCTGATTAAAATTAGCAGAAAAAGCCTCACGAAATTTAGTTGTACTGCACTACAGTTCAGGTGACTCTTACGATTTACGGTTTACGATTTACGATTTACGACGGTTTTTTCGTAATTACGATTTACGATTTACGAAATTTCAAATTTCATTTACGCACACCCCTGGTCAGGAGCCATGCCAAACCACATCGGTCTTCACGATCAACCACCCGGTCTAACCGACACACAGCACGATCCGAAGCTATCTGCACCGTCTCAAGTGTCAACTGCGTCCTGTATCGTCGTTACGCAATCATCAAAGTGCAGGACCAATAGATCAACTTCCAAACTGGTACTGCTTCCGACGTAACCGTCATTAACAAAGACACCTGGACGCCCCTGGGCAAGCCAGAACTGCAACTTCCTTCACTCATTGCTCACAGCGCTTCAGGAGGTCATATCCCTTTCCTCGGTCAACATCACTGCACTTACAAATTTAACAATTCTTCCGCCCAAGGAATATTTTACGTGGCCGACATCCCCTCTAACTTGCTCGGATCAGTATGGATCTTGAAAATGGGGATATACGCTATCATGGATTCACTCCCCAAAACCGATCCAGGGCAATCTGCCACGATAAGCACCATCTCAATGGATCCGAAGATCAGTAGCAGACCAGACCATTTCACATCGATACCCCGACGGCTCGAAGAAGGCAGTTGCCCCGCTTCTCGATTCCTACAGCCAGCAGAAAAAAACTACAGTCAAATCGAAAGGGAGGGATTGGCACTCGTATTTGCCGCAAAGAAATTCTACAGGATGCTCCACCCTCGCAAGTTCACTCTCCTCACGGATCACAAACCTCTGGCCCATTTCGAGGAAAGAAAGGCATCCCGGTATATACCGCAAACCGACTCCAAGGATGGGCAATGACGCTTCTTGGATACGATTTCAACATCCAGCACCGTACGACATCAAACTTCGGTCAAGCCGACCACCTTCAAGGCTCATCGAAGATAATTCCGCCCCAGACGAACACCAAGTTATCGCAGCTGTTTTAGTGGAAGATGCAGTTCCTCAGCTGCAGCTCTTCCTGTCACCGCGGATGAAGTCAGGGAAACTGCTACGGGAAGAGACCCCCTTCTGCGCCAAGCGATGAAGTTCACAACAGGGTTATGGCCGAAAAAGGTTACGAGACCGGATCTGCTCTGGCTTCATGGCCAGTACCCGACAAACCTTGGAGTCGCATCTACGTCGACTACGCTGATCCATATGAGGAAACCAACTTTCTCGTGATAGTAGACGCATTCTCAAAATGGAATTCTCAAAGATCTTCATCATCGATCGCACCACAACAGCGGCTACCATCGCCCTACTGCAGCAGACGTTCGCTAGACATGGGAATGCGGGAATGCCGGAAATTTTAGTCTCTGACAATGGAATTCAATTCGTTTTCGCAGATTTCGCTCAATTCTGCTCGGAAAATGGAATACGTCACGTGTTTTCCCCACCATGCCATCCGCAGTCAAATCGCCAAGCGAAAAGGTCCACTGATACCTTCAAAAGGAGTCTCCTCAAACTACGAGGGAGAGAACACTCCCTGAAATACTTCAACCATTCTTGCTTACCTACCGATCAACTCCGACACAGACGAAATGCTGGTGATCGAAGTCCAAACGAATGAACTTCGGTCACCAGCAGAGCACTGCATTGGAAAAAAAGCGAGTGTGCAGGCCACCCTAGGCTAGCCGGCTTCGCCGACGCTGGAGTGTGCGGGCCACCAGAGTTGACTGCCTGATAGAAACATCTCGCCTTATTTAAAGCCCTTTCGCTGCATATGCACGCAGCTCCCTTGCGGTCGATTAAGTGTGAGAGAAGCGATATCACCGCTGAAAAAGTCGATAACAATTGGGCGCGAAAGAATGCCCGGGAACTCGTTGCAAGGAAGAGGTGTACAGTTGAACGATAATGGGAGGTGGAAAGGTGAGAAAGAGAGGGATACATCTGCCTAACTCAACGTCGAGGCAGTAGCGATGGAGCAAGGGTGTTAAAGATTCGGGCGTCCTATACTGGCTAGCCGGCTTAATCACCCAAATTTGGGGACATTTGGCAGTTGTCCAAGACCTCATAATTGCCGTAGTGTGAAAACCTCATCATGGGGGTGTTCTTTGGTGACCACCCGGAAGTGGAAACCTGATGACAGTCAACACCGACGGTCGTCCGGAAGTGCAGGCGTAGCGGCAGTCGTGCGGAAGTGCAACCGTCGTCGATGTCAACATCGCCGGACCTAGCAGGGTGTTAACAATTCGCGCGTCGAATACTGCCTAGCCTCGCGGGTTTAATCACCCAAGCTTGGGGACAGTTGTCGTCGCAGTCAACAACGGTTCGAAACCGCTGCCTGTCACGCTGCCATGTTGTGGTGCTTATGGTGGACGGTGGCGATACAACGACGTTCAGATATGGGTTCAAGGCGAACCGATTCAGACAGTAGGGATGCGCTTCAGGCAGTGACTAATGTCTTCCTCCTTTATATATGGTGGGACTTCCTCCTTTATATATGGTGGAATATATATGGTGGGATTATATTTATATAATCATATTATATGTTGGGATACGGAAAGCCGAGTTAGCCTAGTGGTTAGTAGTGCAGTTTCATGCACAAACGGTCGCAGGTTCGACTCCCGACTCCGGCACGCCATGCCCTGCCCTGCAAAAATTGCAGAAATGGCAACGGTTCCAGCGTCAGGCCCAGGTTGACAGGCCGGCTGATGGAGAAACCTCGTCACAAAACCATGATCACAAGTCGCAATAGAATCAGTGTAAAGGCTAGGACGTCACCTGGAAGTGGCGCACAGAACCCCCGCCCGAGTTCTGTGGTCAGTATGCGAGGGCTACCGAGGACCGAACGACCTCGGCTAAAGGAGCTAGTTCGACTGGGAACTCTGAATGTGGGAACGCTGACCGGAAGATCTAGGGAAGTGGCTGACCTGATGAAGCGCAGAAGGATACAAGTCCTGCGTCTGCAGGAAACGCGATGGAAAGGGGCGAAAACCAGGGAGATCGGAGAAGGGGTCAAGCTGTACTACAACGGAGAGGACATCAAGAGGAACGTGGTAGGGATAGCTGTCGCGGAATCCCTCAAGGATTCAGTAGCGGCTGTCCGAAGAATAAACGACCGCATCATGTCACTGCGGCTGGACCATCATGTCTGTCTACGCTCCGCAGACCGGATGCTCCGATCACGACAAGGATGACTTCTACCTCTCGCTCGAGGAAGACATAAGGTCCGTACCAGAAGGCGACTACATCTCCATAGCAGGGGACATGAACGGGCATGTGGGGAGTGGCAGAAGAGGAGTGGAAAGGGTTCATGAAGGTAAAGGGATCGGCTTGATAAACCCGGATGGAAAACGAATTGGCTATCGCCCACGACCTGGCTGTCTGTAGCACCTTCTTCGCGAAGGGGGAGAGCCAGAAGGTGACCTATGCTAGCGGAGGAAGAAAGACGGAAATCGACCACATCCTGGTTCGAAGGGCTGCCCTGAAAACAGTCCGGGATGTGAAGCTCATTCCGGGAGAAGACGTGGCATCACAGCATAGACCCTTGGTAGCCGACCTTAGCATACCACTACCCACCAGGCCCAAAGTGAGGACGGAACCCAGGATCCGATGGTGGAGACTGCAGGGTTCAGAGCGGAACGAGCTACGAAGAGCAGTGCTCGAAGCAGGCCTTCCAGATCCAGCTGGTCCCGTGAATGAGACCAGGAGGAGGGTAGCCCAAACAATCCTGAGATGTGCCAAGGAAACCCTGGGAGAAACAAAGGGAGGAACCAGAGGGGATACATCGGCATGGTTCTGAAACGAAGAGGTGCAGGCTGCGGTGAAAAGGAAGAAGGAGGCCTACAAGCTGTGGCAGAAGACGAGGGCACCCGAGCATCTCACAGCCTACAGGAAGCTGAAGAGGCTGGCAAAAGCAGCTGTAGCGAAGGCAAAGAACGCGGAAATGGATGCCCAGTACAAGAAACTAGACGGGCCAGAGGGAGAGAAGTTCGCCATCCGCCTGGCCAAGGCGCGTCATAGAGCTAGCCTCGACATTCGAGTAGTGAAGACTGTGAAAAGTGCTGACGGTAGGGTGTTACGGAAGCCGGTCGAGGTCAGAGAGAGATGGGAGGAGTACTTCAAGGAACTCTTGAACGAGGAGTTTCCTCGTCGGGAGGTCGAGGAAGAACCAACAACGGAAGGACCCATCCCACCCTGGACGCAAGGCCATAGGGAACATGAAACTCGGAAAGGCAACAGGGCCTGACGGTGTGGCAGTAGAGGCTTGGAAGGTGCTCGGGGACCTCGGGATCAACTGGCTGACGCAGTTCCTCAACAGAATCACGAAAGAAGGTAAGGTGCCGGATGACTGGAGCAACAGCACCATAGTCCCCATCTTCAAGCAGAAGGGAGACGCTTCCGAATGCTCCAACTACCAAGGGATCAAACTGATCTCACACACGATGAAGATCTACGAACGACTGATCGACTCAAGGCTGAGGGAGATGGTACCCATCTCCCAGGTACAGTGGGGCTTCATGCCTGAGAGGTCCACCACAGACGCCACCTTCATCGCTCGTCAGGTGATGGAAAAATATCGGGAGAAATGAAAACCCTGCTACCTGGCATTCCTGGACCTGGAGGCCTACGACAGGCTAGCTCGGGCCGTAATCTGGAATGCCCTTCGAGGGAGGGGTGTCCCGGAACGTCTGCTCACGGTCATAAGGGACATGTACGAGGGCTCGAAAGAGCAGCGATACGAACTCCACACGGGATGACAAGGAAAGTGGACATCACAGTGGGGGTACACCAAAGGTCGGCTCTGAGCTAGTTCCTCTTCCTGCTGACGCTTGACTCTATAGTGAACCACCTTGAGGAAGGCCCTCTCAGAACGATCCTCTATGCGGACGACATCGCCCTAGTAGCCGACAACCAGGAGGAGCTGGAGGAGAAGGTGCAGCTGTGGCAGAGAGCCCTCGCAGACAACGACCTGCGGCTGAACGTGAAGAAGACGAAGTTCATCAGCTCTGATCAGTGCGCTGGACCGATCCTAAACTGCCAATGGGAAGCGATCGAGAAGGTGGAAGAATTCCGCTACCTCGGAAGTGACCTCTCCGAGGAAGGAAGTGTGGAGCAGGCGGTCAGGGAACGGAAAAACGCAGCCTGGCTTAAGTGGAGAGAGTCCACAGGGATCCTCTGCGACCGTAGATGCTCCAGAACGCTCAAAGGCAAGCTCTATAGAACAGTTGTGAGACCTGCCCTCCTCTACGGCAGTGAGTGCTGGGCCCTGGGTAAGGCGCAGGAGCGGCAACTGCACGCGGCGGAGATGAGGATGCTGAGGTGGGCATGTGGATGGACCCGTCGGGACAGGGTGCGAAACGAGGATGTTAGGGCAGTGATGAAGACAGCCCCGATCCAGCTGAAGATGAGAGAGCAGCGCCTGAGGTGGTATGGACACGTCCTCAGAAGACCAGAGGATCACCCCACAAGGTTGGCCCTAGATTTCGAGGCACCCGGAAAGCGTCCGAGAGGAGCCCCAAGGAAAAGATGGAAGGACGTCATCAAGAGAGATCTCGCCGAAGTCGGCGCCACGGCAGATCCCTTGATAGGATGAGGTGGCGACCAGGGGTGTGCGTAAATGAAATTTGAAATTTCGTAAATCGTAAATCGTATTTACGAAAAAACCGTCGTAAATCGTAAATCGTAAACCGTAAATCGTAAGAGTCACCTGAACTGTAGTGCAGTACAACTAAATTTCGTGAGGCTTTTTCTGCTAATTTTAATCAGATGTGATCCAATATTTATTTAACTGTCGTGTTACTTTCAGCTTCATCTGAACAGTTTTCTTACCGAACTATTTCTTTTTCACGGCTTCTTGCTAGTAAAACATCTTTCGAACCAAATTAAACCCGTTTCAGGAAAGTCAAAAAACTGTGTATTCAAAAAGTATACTTAAGCCTATGCATGGCATTCCAACAAAAAGCTTGCATCGTTTGAATATTTATTATATTCCTAACTCACTACCAATTGTTTAGCTTGAATATAAATCTTGGATTTAGCAGAAACAATAGCGAAAAAAATCGCTGTCAAAACCAAAAATTAAAAAAAAGTTTCACCACTGACTAATGCGCCAGTTTCCTGCTCTAGCCTTCACCTGTAAGATTTCGAAAACTTCATAACGCTTTCACGACACGCGATTTTCAGGTGTATGCTGCGTGGGACAGCGCGCTTTTCTCCCGCGCGCTGATTATTTCTTTATTCTATTTGTTAGGTATGAAAAACAGTAACAAATAAAGTTTTTCATGGATCATCTTGACTGTAGCTATTAGCGGACTCATTGATTAAAATTGTTCAATAGAATGTGTGATAATTTTCATTAACTATTTTTATGATGGTGTCCGACGACATCGTCGGACAATGTCGTGAAAGGGATAATATTGCTCTACCATTTAATAACTCCCAGCACTTGCACGTGTTACCCTTCGCCAGCTCTGCAACGAACGTCTGCTCTCCGAGAGCCTGCAGCATCGTAAGCGGATTAGATAGGCTGAATACGATAAGCTCAATGACATCACCGAAATTGGAGATCAAAGCTGTCAAAATCAGTTCGACCCATTCTTGAAGTGCTACGCGCTCGATTTTACCGCATTTTATCTTTTTATGTCAATTTGCTCAACCCTATAAAGCACAATGCAAACCGATAGGCTATTGGTACATGCCGCGAAGATGAGCAGCATTGGTAAGTGGTAGCGCGTCAGAGAATAATAACCAGAGCACACACCGAACACATGCAAGCCAAGGGCTCCAACTGTACACACACTCCCTCTCTGAATGACATGTCCATTCAATGCGGTCTGATTCGATGGGGAGTTCCCATCCTATAATGCTGCCCGTCCTCGCGACGTATAAAGAAACGTTAGTGGTTTATCCTTTCAACACGAGTGTAGCAACCCCCTAGACTCCGCTTGCAATCACGAATGATGTTCGATTGTGTATTTGTGTCAATTCTATTCGATGGGATTTACATGAATATAAAAAGATAAAGGACGGGTTACTCAATCCTCTTTGGGATGCGCCACGCATTCTACTTCTACGGGATGTCGTGGAGGCGAGTTGAATGCGTATTTGGCCATACAATGACTTGAAGTGGCCAGCCGATGAACAAGTCAGCGCCCTTCCCTGACAAGTCTCGTACCAATTCATCGACCCCGGAGAGATGGAAGGCTTGGCTGGCCTGGGCGGGAAATCTGAACCAAGAACCTGGTATCCCTCCCTACAGCCGGCGCCTCCTCCGACTACACCCCACGCGCCCACATGAATATATTATAAGCAAATTGAGTATACGTTATTACCAAACAGGGCACGGGTCAAAGAATACTCCCTCTCTTTTCTAAGAAACTGTCTCCAGTGGCTTCCTGTGGGCTGGAATGGAACAACCTTCGCCAGTAGGAATGCTATGTGCCTTGCTAGCTCTGGACCGGTAAAGGAGGACCCGAGCCTCCCCTGCCTTCTAGACATGAGCTTATCATCATACTATAGAAAAATCCGCTCACCGATGACTCATAAATTAGTCATAAAATCGGAGGAAAATATGAGGAAAATCGGGGGAGGGAGGAGTTTCGGGCAGCGAAAGTAGCGAGAAATATATAGACGACTTTTGCATGTCAATGGAACTTCAGCCCTGGAAGTAATCGAGGTCATTGAACACGGATTTGAAGTACGTTTTTAAAGTGTTGATCACCATCAATCGATATTGATCAAATTATCGATCAGTGCCAGTAATGGGAAACGAGGTCCAGTCACGTTGTGCCGGTAGTGCTGGACCAGTACAAATAATGGGGAGAGTGGTGAGTTCTTTCGTCGTGCGACCAAAATCGGTAAGATCTATCGAAAATGTCGATTTTAGCCTGAGGTTGATCGCTTGAGGACGAGAATTGAAGGCGTCTGCAGTCAACCTGGCGCTAGAGTGTTTAAATATTGCCTTTTGTACTGCTAGGAAGGGAAAGAAGCTGGATAAGCAGAGCAGCTAGCTTGGTCTAATTCTCCTTAGATTAGTGATACTGCAACATCGCGCGAGGCATGCCGATTGGCCTGTTTTCTATTATTGTATTGCATTGGTTTCTCCTCTTGAACATGTCCGGTTTCAAATGGGAGCCCTTTTGTCCATGTCAGTGAAATGGAAAAGTTGGTTAAGCGAAGAGAAAAGTCGGATTTGAGAAGCATGTGCACAGAACGATATTGTCTAACACTGTAATACATTAGATCATCAGAAATCAACCCTAAAGGGACGTGGGAATGAGCTACATATAAGAGGGGACCATTAGAGTGGGCACATCTTTATAGCCCCCTCCACATAAATTTGGTTGCCAGTTGGTTGTTGATCGAAGATCACATTTACGAAAATTTACGATTTACGACCCAAAATGTCGTAAATCGTAAATCGTAAAAAAATTGCCAGAAATCGCCGTAAATCGTAAAATCGTAAATCGTAAATCGTAATTACGCACACCCCTGGTGGCGACAGATCACAAGAACAGCGGACCCTGCGACTGCGCGGGACTAAACGTTCAGGAGAAGAAGAAGAAGAAGAAGAGAAGAAGGTGGGGTACGGAAATTTTTCAAGAATTTTTTCCGTCCACATTGCGTCTTGAATCTGCCGGATATCTTGTCCAGCGGAGACGATGTGGTTAATCAGCATCTTGATGTGGTCAAATGTCTGCGTACAACTGTTCGCATTATTCTTGGCAGTAGGCAAATCTATCATTTTTTGGACGACTTT
Source organism: Heligmosomoides polygyrus polygyrus (assembly GCA_947396885.1). Classification (NCBI taxonomy): domain Eukaryota; kingdom Metazoa; phylum Nematoda; class Chromadorea; order Rhabditida; family Heligmosomidae; genus Heligmosomoides; species Heligmosomoides polygyrus. The sequence continues at coordinate 36,565,900 of OX377205.1, read as the reverse complement.
TGTCCTATTAGTTTACTTGTTCTTGAGCGCCTCAACCATCCATGTGTGAAGGGATGAGCTGAATTCCTTTGGTAGTCATTTCAGCTCTCCCTTTGAGGCTATTGGCGCAAAGCGGCTCGGAGGGGGCCACATGTGAGACAGCCCTTCCAAACATTTTGTGTTACACTAAATTAAAAATTTCACACAGCACTGGTGTGGAGTACCCCTGTGATGAACTGAGCTAGGTTACTTCTGTTGTAACGGAGCATTCACATGCCTCCTCACGAAGGTGGATATCCACTGAGTGCAAGATGACCCCCTCCGAACCGCTTTGCGTCAGGCTACCTTTCAACAGTAGTATTTTTCCACTGTGCTCAAGGAATTGTTCTGATGAACAATTGTGTCGTATGTTGCCCAGAACTCGGCGAATTCTCTTCGTGTCCGCTGAAACGGGGAAGTTTCAGCTGTTCTGGCTTTACCGACCGGCAAATTTGGCTATTTCGCACACGCACAGTTGGCACGTTTGAGTGGCTGGAGCATCACCAATTTCTACACGCCTTTGCCCGGTGGAATTTCCGTTTTGGGCTGATGGAGAGGTGTGCTCTACATCTGCGTTGGTTCTACCCAGCTTTGATGCCACTCTACTAACTCTACTAAATTGATCTTTTGCTTCATTTACACTTGTTCCGACCATGCTTATCAATTCATTGGTTTTAGCGATTCTATCGCTATATTTTGTCTCACTCTCCATTTCTTCAATCTCGGAGATGAGGTCTTATTTGCTGGTTTTTGACTTCGCATCGTCGAATTCCCTTTCGAGCTCGCGGACGAGGTTTTGCAGAGTATTTTTACTCTGCGCTATCGTCGCTATGTTCCCTTGCAGCAAATTTACCCTAGAATAAATGGCTTGTGTGATAATTTAGAAAATTTTTGTTTTCTGATCTTTTGGCTTTTCTGTTTTCTGACGAAAGCGATTTTTTGTTTTTGGGAAATTTTTCAGAATTTCCGCCCATCCCTCTCCCCAATCTCCTCTGGCTACGGGACATTATGTACGACAAGTGCTCCGTCACGCCTATCGGCGTTCCTCGCACTTGCGCGCTTCGCGCGATGTTGCAGTATCACTAAGCTAAGGAGAATCACATCAAGTTAGGTGCTCTACTTGCACAGCTTTCTTCCCTACCTAGGAGTACAAAAGGCTCGCAGTACGTATAGTATATGGTGTGATATGGCGATCTATTGGTTCCCCACTACTGGTCTTCCCCTATTGAAACGATCCCCCATTACTGCTACTGGTCCCCCTCACTGATCCACCCTCAGCGGACGACGTTTTCGGCACGTCTATCTGAATCCCCAAACACGCTGAGCGAAGCATTTGGCACGTCCTTTGAGTCCCAGTCACGTCACGCGACGTATTCCGCACGTCTTTTAAATCCCTGGCACGTAGAAGACGTCTGGGTATTTTCCGCTATTTTCACGCTCGATAACTTGATCAGTATCGATTGATGGTAACCAATACTTCAAAAACGAATTTCAGATTCGTGTTGAGTGACCTCGACTGCCTCCAGGGCTAAAGTTTTAAACCGCCTAGACGACATCCACAAAAAATCTATAGCTTGATCAATATCCATTGATGGCGATCGATACTTCAAAAGCGAATTTCAGATTTGTGTTTAGAGACTTCGACCACCTCCAGGACAGAAGTCCCAGGCAGGGAGAAGAAGTCTGGGTATTTTTCGCTATTTTCGTGTTTTTGTGCCGTAATTCACCCCCTCCCCTATTTCCCCGCCCACTATTTTATGACTAAATCCACGCAAAAAATCGATCATATGGCCCAAATGGATTGATGGCGATGGACACCTCAAATGTGGACTTCACGCTCGCCTTCAGCGACATCGACTACCCCAGGACGGAAGTACCGGACCGCAAGAAAGATATCCACAGAAAAATCTATATTCAGCCATGATTTTCGAAACTTCACGCACCAATGCACATTGCACGTTAAAGAGTGTAACCGCACATGACGCGTTATTCAAACCTGGATTTTGGTAGGGTAACAGCGCCTTTACTACACAAAAAAACGGTAATGCCGGTCGATATCGATTGATAGCGACCGATACTTCAAAAATGAAGTTCAGATTCGAGTTCAGTGACGTCGATTAGCCCAGGGGCGGGCAGTCCGGACCGCAAGAAAGATATCCACAAAAAATCGATAATATGGCTCAATCTGGATTGATGGCGATCGACACTTCAGAAAGGGACTTTGCCCTCGCGTTCAGCGACATCAACTACCCCGGGAGGGAAGTTTCGGATCGCAAGAAGGATATCCACAAAAAATCGATAATACGGCTCAAATTGGATTGATGGCGATCAACACTTCAAAAACGGGCTTCGCCCTCGCGTTCAGCAACCTCGACTACCCCGGGAGGAAAGTTTCGGACCGAAAGAAAGATATCCGCAAAAAATCGATAACACGGGTCGATATCGTTTGATAGCGACCGACACTTCAAAAATGAACTTCAGATTCGAGTTCAGTGACGTCGATTAGCCCGGGGGCGGGAGATTGGACCGCAAGAAAGACATCCACAAACAAATCGTAAATGCGGCTCAAAATGGAATGAAGGCGTTCGACACTTCAATAACGGGATTCAGAGTCGTATTCACCAACCACGCTACCACTAGGACTAAAATTTCCGATCGCCAGAACGCGTGCAGCGACCTCGACTACCCCGGGAGGGAAGTTTCGGACCGAAAGAAAGATATCCACAAAAAATCGATAATACGGCCCAAATGGATTGATGGCGCTCGACACTTCAATAACGGGCTTCATAGTCGCGTTCACCAACCACGATACCCCTAGGACTGAAATTTCCGATCGCCAAAACGACATCCACAAAAAATCGATAATATCGATCGATATCGATTGGTCGACGGCGCAGTGTGATAACGGAGGGGTTAGTGAAATTGAAAAAAATATATGCCTAGGTAGACATTTATGTAAGCAAGATAAAACCACTTACTATTTAACCGGAATGGTGTCGGTTCCATGTTGCTTGTGGGGGGGGGGTCGCCCGAGTAACTTGAAGCCTGAGGACAGATACTCCTCTTTTTTAATTTGCTTCCAAATTTTGGGCAAGGGAAGGGACTCCGGGGTGTAGGCAATTTAAACACGGGTGTGTAACTCGGCCACACCCCGGATTCCCTTCCCTTGCCCAAATCTGAATCCCCCTTGCTCTCTTCCCCTCGGCGCGCCTCCCCTTCCTCCCGAATCCACCCTCCTCGCTCTCACCCCCCTCAGCGCGCCTCCCCCTCCTCCCTCCCTCCCACATCATACACAAATAAAAAACCTCTAAAACTCTAAACAACAAAAAACATAAAAACTCACCGCGGCCGTGCAACGCGTGCGCCCGCCGGTGGAGTGGTCCGCTTGGAATGGATGCGGGGCCACTCGCCCCCGCAAGCGCGGTTCCGAACGTGGTAGGTTAGACTCCAGACGGAAGAGTCCGGCCTTTTCTGTGCTCTCCTTCGCCGCCGCGGAGGAGAGCACAGATTGGGCTAGGGAAGGGACTCCGGGGTATGGCGAGTCACCAGACGCGAAACAAAGCAGGGCTCCCATAAAGTGACTTAGGTGAGTGTTTTCCTTCATTTTCCTTAGCTGTTTTCGTGAATTGTTTCCTTTCAACGAATCACCTAGGATGTGCTGAGTCGCATCCTAGGTGATTCGTTGAATTTCACTAATCCCTCTGTTTTCACATTGCGCCTGGTCGACTTCACATTCGTGTTCAGCGACCTCGGTTACCCCCAGGGCTGATGTTTCAGGGCGCTTGCACGACATCCACAGAAAAATCGATAATATCAATCGATATCGATTGGTCGACTTCACATTCGTGTTCAGCGACCTCGGTTACCCCCAGGGCTGATGTTTCAGGGCGCTTGCACGACATCCACAGAAAAATCGATAATATCGATCGATATCGATTGCCTCCCCTGCTGTGAACGCCTCTCGTCGATGATCATCTAAATGCCCAGGCACGGTCGCCGACGTGTTCGGCACGTCTACGGCTCGCCATGCACGGTCGCCGACGTGTTCGGCACGTCTACGGCTCGCCGTGCACGGTAGCCGACGTGTTCGGCACGTCTACGGCTCGCCGTGCAGGGTTGCCGACGTGTTCGGTGCATCTACAGCATCGCCAGGCACGTAGAAGGCGTCTGGGTATTTTCTGCTATTTTCGCGCCCCTGATGTTTCAGTCCCTGATGTTTCCGCCCCTATTTTTTGACGTGCTCCATGGCTAATCTCTTAGCCCGTTATTATAGGCATCTGACATACCTCCGAGTCGTTTCAGCGACTGGTCGCGGCGATAGTGTTGCGCGGGTAGCTACGAACTGCGAAGCTACCCTCGCAACACTATCGCCGTGACCAGTCGCTGGAGCGACTCGGAGGTATGCCAGATGCCATAGAGTGTGAATCGTCGTCGCGGACGCGGCGACTCGCGCGGCGAGCGCGGCAGAAGACGTCGCAATTGGGTGACTTCAGCTTCAAGTGGTATCTAGACCTGCATCAAAACTTGCACATCAAGTGTTAGGAAGTGTATACAAACTCAGTCTCACTGCAATAGTGTGTCATATTTTCAGCTTTTCCTGAAGAAGCATCATACAAAATGAGCATTAGAACGTTGTTTAGTTGTATAACTCGAACTCAATTTCTAAACCAGAACATGTCTTCCCGCAGCTCCTGCAACAGCAGGAAGGGATACCAATAATTCAGACCTAGTGTCTGCAGCAAGTCATGAAGCACAGCTCCCACGACCGCAACTAAGCTCATCGCGAACGCGACAGTCGTCGTCGCGGGCGCGGCGACCATTCGTACATAAAGACCGTTCCTCCACGGCCCTTGACTTCTAAACGTGTGTGACTAGAGTATTCGGACGTTGAGAGAGAATTTGACACCAGAAACTCTTCCGCAGCGCACCACTGATGCCTCATTCCTTGCACTCTCACCATTTCACTGTTTTGGTTGACCTTTGTCCGTGCTGGCCAAGACGTAAGCGCAGAACGCCTTCCATAGTTGACGGCTGAAATTATGTCTACGCTCAATTGTTTTAATCCTTTCACGACATTGTCCGACGATGTCGTCGAACACTTTTCCGAGTGGGACAATGTCCGACGATGTCGTCGGACACCATCGTAGAAATAGTTCATGGAGAGTTATCAAACAATCAACAGTACAGTATTAATCACTGAGTTCATTAATATCTACGGTCAAGATGGTCTATGAGAAACTTCATTTGTTACTGTTTTTTTTCAAATCTAACAAATAATACAGATAGGATAATACAAATAAATAGCGTGCAGGAAAAATACGTGCTGTCCCACGCGGCAGTCACTTGAAAATCGCGCGTGTCGTGAAAGGGTTAACGAGGTTTGGATGTTCCTCTCCAGTTGAATAATTTATGAAGTGGGACCTTTCTCTTAATAGACTGCTAAAATTGGGACTTCATAAGGAACATTCCGCTCGTGGATTTGCTTGCTCTGTTATTGGTCGTGAGATTGAAATGCGACACTGCGTTCCTTTCTGGAAGTCTAGGGGCCATTCCCGCACTATCACTTCTGCAGCTGACAGCCTTACTCTAACCGTTATTGAGCGGGCTGGTGCCACACCGGCAAGGTATCTTAAAGCGAGTAAGCTAAATCAGCCAGACCCCGGGGTTCCTCCTCTTGCCTAGTTCTCAAATAAACACGGTTTCTGTACTCTCCTCCGCTTATGCGGAGGAGAGCACAGAAACCGTGTTTATTTGAGTGTTCCACGACAACATGCAATCTCGGAGCGGGCACCAGCCCGTTAAGTGCTTTGATGTTAGGAATGAACGACCATGAATTGTGCTTTTCTTTTTATAGGTGATGGAGAGGTCGACTTTCGTCCAACAAGGAAATGAGCCGAAGGACAGACGTTCAAAGAAGAAGAGAAAGATCTCTTTGCCGAAGGAAGAAACGTCTCCTGTCGAGGAAGCACCACCCCCCTCGGTTAGCGGCGATGAACTTAAATGTACGTAAGTTAAATGATCATTTTCTCTTGCATCTCCATAGGATGTACATGGTTAGGCGTTCATCGGCGAAGAGCTGTAGGATGACCAATTGTTAGAAGTTTTAATTGGGAGGTAGCACAATGTGTCGAGCCTCACCAGCTCATCTGCTGCGGGAGTTCCGGAGCCTTCTGAGGAGTCAGCCTTCTTGGTGGGTATGAAATGATGTAGGACTTGTTCGCCCAGATGAGGCAGTACTTCGGTGGCTTTGAGAGCTAGAACAAGGGAGTAAATCTATATTATTGTAAGGCCAGCTGGTACAGGTGGAGCGAGAACTAACGTGCGTTTGCTGTACTAATATTAACATTTATGACATGCGCAAGAACATGTAAAGGTGACAACACGAAGACAGGAGACAAAACAAACACAAACAAGCTGAGTATCTAAGATGTATAAGAGATGAAGAAAAAAGGGAACTAACAACTAGTGTTTCTCTTGCAGGTAGCGGTATACATCTCTTTTAAAAACGGAAAAGGATTTAGATAGCTGCATTTGTTTGCACAATTTCACATGATCTGCGCCAGCTCCAAATGCAAAAAACGTCCTTCTAAGGCTTGTTCCAGGGTTTCCAAGAAATAACTTGGTGCTATGGCCCCGGGTAGATGAGGCAACGAATATGAAAAGGTCACCAATTTTCAAGTCGACAACCCCATTAATAATTTTGTAAACTGTCAAAAGATCGTTACGCCTCCTTCTCAGATATAGACTAGCCAAATTGAGCATCTTATTCCTTACTATTCTACGGGGTATACTGTTAGATGTAAAACCAAGAGTTCGAATGCATCTTTTCTTGTGAAGCTATGTTGAACCCTCTCCAGTCTCTCCACGATAGATTTTTTACTAGGAAAGAGAACGCAGGTTGCATATTCGAGAATATGACGAACAAACGTTTTGTACGCTTTAATTAACAGCGAGGGATCGTTGGTACTAATAGCTTTGAATAGAAGAAAGAGTCTTTGATCAGCTTTACTAGCAATTAGTTTGCAATAATCGTCGAAGCTCAACTTGGTGTCTAAGTAAAAGCCAAGATTTCTAATTTTTCAACCCAAAAAACTATACCCTTGATCTGGTAAGGAGCTTTGCAGTTGCGCTCCCCAAGATGGAGGACTTTAGTTTTTTTTCAAACGAAGGAGGTAGCTTCCACACAGCTGCCCATTCAGCTACAGCATCAATAGCTTCCTGAACTTTCAAGGCAACCCCCAGTTTAAGGTTCGATGCCCACTCTCAACAACCAAGCATTTCGTCTTCCCGAGTCGCCGAATTGGAACCAGGCATGCCTGGAAATGGTGAAATACTGACCTGTTCATTGAAAGTGATTTGAAATTCTTCCTCAGTATCCCCAGAGGGATCGATTCACGCCTTTCTTCGCCCTTTTAGCCTTTCTGTTGCACCAGATGAGAATAAAACTACATAGATGACAGTGGCATTTGCAGAGCTTTTGTCGTGGTGTGTTGAAGAACTCTCGACCAACTCATTTCTAGATTTGCGCTATTCAATCAGTGACAGATACTCGACTCCTCGGCAGCTCTTCTTAAAGATGGACAAATCCAATGAATGTTCGCTCATTGTTGGAAATGTTCCTTCCTACCTCCCAAAGGTGCGTTTTGTTTCATTAAACTCTTATACTTGATGTCTCCTTATGAGATCTGTGCTCCAGTCCGGATGGATACGCTATAGTTTAGGGCTTTGTGGAGGCCATTCTTTCGCAGTTCGTCCGTGTTCCCATATCTGAGGTTGTGGAGCAGCGAAGCAACGCATTGAATGGCTCAGTTGAACATGTATTAATCGTTGATTTCGTCCTGAAGCACTTTTCTCCATCGAAAGGTAACACATTTGTGAATGTTTAAGGGCCAACTCACACTGTCAGTGCGGTTCGAAGATCCCAAAGGAGTGGATGTGGCTCTCTCAACCTGTCAAGATGCTGGACCTTTTAAAGTGTGCGACTTCGTCGACGCAAAGATGCCTTCAGTTCTTCATAGTATGCTCCAACTGCTAATCTAATTTAGAGGACTTGCGTGGCAAAGTATTAAATTTAGAAGAACTTCTTCAGGCTCCGTTGATCTGTACCGCAAACTATTCCCTTCAGCAGAAGAGATACAGAAGTCTGCTATGGATTTCATCCAGATGCAGGATGAGGAAGTTCAAGAGGTTCTCAGCCGCTTTTTAAAGATTTTATTCAACATGAACTGAATGAAACTACTTAGGCGAAACGAGCAGCTAAACGAAAGCTCACCGAACCAGATGAGGAAGGTTGGATAACAGTTACGAAAGCTGCGAAACGGGTCTGTCTGTTCTCCTTCACGTGAGGACAACTGAGCGACTTAGACTACGCATTTTTAGGTCGGCAAGGCAATAAAGTTGAAGAAGGATGAGGTTCCATTCATGGGTGGTCTAAGAAAGAAGAAGAAGCATGTAGGTTTTAAAGTCATAATTCAAATTAGAGCTTATTATGTTCGTGTACTTTGCCGTTTACTAATGTTCTTTTTCAGGTGGATATTGCGTTCTACTCTTTCGACAAAAAGAACACTCGGGCTCAAAGTAAACATCTTGTGGCTTATGCAGTGTCCTCACTTTGTCTAATCGAAGTAATTTCAGAACTGAATGAGTTGAGAGAGAAGTTCATGCAGGATAAGAAGAGAATAGCACTGCTGAAGAACGCTAGGAAGTTCAAGCCCGATTAACGTCTTTGTTGAATAGAGTACCTCTGTTATTATGTTGTTGTACTGTTGACACCAAGATGTTGTTGATTACCCCTACGCAAATAAATATATGTACAAGTATCCTGACACTTTCCAATTCATGGAACATTGAGCATATGACCGTGAGGTCGCGTAGTACAGTGGCGGTCACACATCAGCAAATTGTGTATGGTAGCAGGTGTTAACAAAACATCTCTAACCAAGTTCTATTTCGAATAAATATTGACATGACGACGACATAAGATAAGTTCCGCCCAGCTGTCGGTCAAGATTGCCGTCCGCTTTACTACAGCTACCTTCGTCTCGTACCTACCTTTTGTAGAACCTCGAAAAGTCGGAAACATTTCTGAGAGCATTTTCCCAAGCGGCATTTTATTCTACAGGCTACTCTTTCTTAAAGATAAATAAAGGCAAGACCCTATATCCTAGGTACCACTAATGCGAAAGATGGGTGCTGTTGATTCACGGGACTTCCATAGCAGGAAAGAAGGTCGATGAACTTATAAACCATCCGACTATCGATTTTAGCCCACGACCTTTGTAATCGCAGCTACTTTCTTCCAAACTCTGTGTTGAAAAAAGGACGCTTCATGAGTATTGTCACAGGAGTCTTAAATAGTCGTAATGAATAAATAAAAAGGCATCAGGTGATCGTTTCGGGTCGCAATGTTTGGTAGGAGTTATATCGGCTTTCGAGGCGCATACAAATGATAAAGAACAGCGTCACTTAATCCCTTTTGGGATCAGGATGCGGCACGCATTCTACTTCTACGGGATGTCGTGGAGACGGTTTGACTGCGTATTTGACCATACAGTGATTCGCGGTGGCCAGCCGATGAACAAGTATTTATCCTTTTACCGGACAAGTCTAGCACCAATTCAGCGAGGGCTTGGTTGGCCGGGGTGGAAAATCCGAACCAGAAACCCGGTATCGGGTGCACGCGACAGCCGGCACCTCCTCCGACAGCGCCACACGCACCTCACATAATCTAATGAAAATAGATGTAGACACCTTTGGGCACATTTATTCGCTTCTGTGGTGAGTCGAAACCTTGAAAGACTTCGTGAAGGTCTTTGACACAGTGGCTCACCATAGACAACGCTTCTGGTGCTTGAGTTCATGCCTTTTTTACCGCTTATCCCTTGATGGCAGTAGAAAATTGCTATAGTTCACTGGACGTGGATTCAGGACAAAGCTGTGCAATTCTTAAAAGAACTTCAGCAGACTGCAGATCTACGCTAACCCTTATTTGCGCCAATAACATCGCTGCACTTGCTATATCTGAGCTGTGCAAAACGAGCTGGACTGCGACCGCTTCCGCGCTCCAGTGAAGTTTGCTGCGCCAAATGCCACGGTTTCATTTTTGAACTCTCATGCGGAAGGGAACCTCACTACTTGCGTAGGTACTGGTTGTGTAAGGGATTTGTGTCTGAATGTGTTGCTGTCAGTCGTAATAAGCAAATCTAAATGACCTGAAAGTCTTCCTACGGTCTGCTGTTGTCGTCCACACTCGGGTTTCTGAAAAAAGAAAACCAGCCGATTGTTGTTGAGGTCTGGCTCGGGAACTACGTGATCTGTTGCGCCGAGGATGTTTAGCCATATGTTCCCACTTCTGCAACTGTCACATGGGTGAATTCGTCGCTAAGCCCTTAGCTCCAAATAGGATAAATTGCTACTGATGCAACTCCTGCTCCGATTTTCATTGAATAGTGTTTCTGGGCGTGGCAGCGTTGTTCTGTTTCGAATACTCGTTGCTCTGAGCTATCAAGGCTGAGGCTGAGCTGGGTCTTGACGCAAGATTGTTAGGTCTGGCGCTAAGTGACTCCGGAGATGGCACTTTCAAACGGAGCCGTAAGTGACATGTAACGTTGGCCCAACCTAGCAATTCATGCGTCCCCTAAGACGTTTTCCGGTGCACTGTGATATTTGAGGAGGCACCTTCCAAAAAGCAGTACGCACAGTTCCTCGGACAAGGAGAAACTGTGCGTACTGCTAGTGAAGAATTCAAGCCAACAGTAATACTGGTATGCTTTGTGGTCTCCTCCTCGGCCGGGCATACCGTCACGCAGATAGTGGACCTCAATGGTCATCATGATTACTCCTACTTTCGAGCGCTTTAGAGTCGTTATGTACCACATCTCCTCTTCATGTTCTACCCAAACCGCCTCTTCCAATACGAAGCCACTCATTCAGTGATTTTGTGGAAGAGAGCCCGTGCGCCTATAAAGAACTTCAGGATGTGTTCCACCTGCCAGAATAGTGTCAAAACTCCTTCCTTCCTGGACGTGGATCTGGAGTTCTCAACGAACGCGAAGAAGAGCACAGAACCCAAACAAAAGCCTTCGTTTTTCGCGCGCGGGCCCTCTGCCATGTATGTGGTGACCGTGACGATTGAGAAACGTGCTGTCCTAGGTTCAGTCTCGTAGCACACAATTCCTATAAGTGTTGATCTGTCGCTTCATCAAAACGTCCACCTTGTATGTTCGGTTTCCGTACCATCACGAAGGCAGTGTAATCAGTGCGAATTTTCACCCAGCCTTACCATTAGTGAGGTATAATCACTTTGATCACGACCTTGCAGGAATTCTGCTTCTACTCACTGCCATAGTCATTATACAGTCACGTTTCCTTGCTGCTATGTCCACATCCCTTGCTGAGGGCTATGAGCAAACGCAGAAAGGTGGCACTAGAGCATGGGAGGAGGCGTTTATGGTAGGTCATCCTCTTTTGTGAATAAGCTTGGAGGAGATCATTAAAGGTTCCAGAGGATGCATGTGGAATCATACAAAGAAGTGGAAGAACGAGGTTTGACTACGAAGATAGCGAAGAACCTGCTGAATATGGACCGGAATCGTTATGTGGATGTTCTTCCATGTGAGATCTAGTACCTTTTCTACTCATGGAGTGCGGTCCATTATGAATGAAGATTTTGAGCAGTGATCTTGTTAGTAGTTCCGTTGTCAATCTGAAATAAAATTTAAAATTTTCAGTCGACCAATGTCGAGTAGTTCTCGGTTCGGGTGATGATGAGGATGAGTCTTACATCAATGCATCTCCAGTTTCAATCAAGCGAGCTCACAGAAACTATATACTAGCCCAGGTACGTCTCATTCCGAATCGCAATTCATCACTCAATTTTATTTTTAGGGACCTTTGGAAAGCACTTGCAATGACTTCTGGCAGATGGTGTGGGAACAGAAGGTGCCAGCAGTGATCATGCTCAATAAAGTCGTGGAGAGTGGCCGTCACAAGTATGTTTGCCTAAAATTTCAACTTAGTTTGGCATGACGCAAGAGGTTTAGTCTTGAGCCTTCACCGATTCAAGCCTAGAAAAAGGGTCTGCTCTAATTTTTCTTCATAAAACCCGAGGAATTTGTCGAAAGGCTTTCAAGATAAGGAAGCTAAGTGCGGAAGGATGTAGGTATAATTGGAGCATGTCTCTGCCCGGATTGTCTAGGGTAAAACTGTCAAATGTGGAAGATGTACATGATGCTCTCTCGCCATCGCGCCATGAACTCGAAAAACTCGTCGCGATTTTTTTTTGATTGATAGTGTAAATACTGCTTACATGATGCATAAAAGTGAGGATATGTTTGTTCTTTATAATTGTATTTGTTACATCGTTTACAGGCATGAAACTCCGTACAAACAGAACTTCAATATCAATCAAATAAAAATCGTGACGCCTTGGTTAAGGGCGTGGCGTATTCTTTTTTTTTTTGGAAATTAAAAAAATAGCCGTCTTCATACTTTTTAAAACAAGGTTTAAACCAGTAATTTTCTTCAAAAATAAGAATTTTATAAAATTTCAAATAATGTGTCCATTTATTGGGTAGGTGAATTAAAACCTCAAAGAAATCATACATTCTTATTTTAATGGTTCAAGACCACAACTTTTTCTTATTTTTTGAGGATTCTCTAGTTTAATGTAGAAGAAGCTCATTTCGATTTGGTAAAAACTTTGGTTTTAAAAGTTTTAGGCTAGTTTAGAAGAGTGTCCAATTTGATTTAAAAGGTGCCCAATTTAATCTGAAAATGGTATATAAGCTTTCGAATAAACAGGGTATACAAAAAAATAGCTCACTACTGCCTAATTCATCCTCCTTCATGTAGGTGTGCACTTTACTTTCCGACGAAGAATGAGCGTGTTGTGGAATTTGACAGTTTCACGGTGGAGCTGGAAAGTGAGGAGCAGCATCACAATTTTGTCGCTCGACGATTTTATCTTACAAAGAACGACGAAGGGGATTGTGAGTTTCAACAGTAACAATTCCATCAGTGGCTCATCTTAGATTATGGCTTTTTCCCCTTTCTACGTTTTTCAACGTTTTGAAAGTAATTTTGTCATATTTCAGCTTCTCGACGAAGTCTTCTCCATGTTCAATACACGGAGTGGCCAGACTTTGGAGTACCTGCCTCAACCAAGTGTTTTCTTAATATGCTTGCCTTTATAAAAGGTAGGGATTTTTTTATCGTAGCATGGCTTTTAGCAGCGTATAATGAACGCTTATAGTCAGGGTGTGGGTTAATTTTAAGGTTCCTATTTTTAGGCAATTCTAGTTATTTCTGAAACTCCCTTATGCAGTTTCGTCTCTCGTTCCTCCATTAACATTGTTGCCCTTAATCGTCATTCCCTAAACATTTCCATTTTGACGGCTTTATCAGATGCGCTGTGGAATTCCCTACATGCACCGATATTATTCACATAAAAAGGTCATCGCTGATTGCGGCCAAGATTTGGAAGCGATACAATGATGGTTACCGTTTGACGATTAGAACGCAGAAAGTCTAACTGCTCATGCTAGGCTCTGCGTGCTGATCCTCTTTCGATGAGCAAATTCGAACCGTCCTTGTGTCATCCCGGACGAAGGCGAGCCTATTAAACAGGAACAGCTCCTGTGCAATCTCAAGCTTTCTAAAGAATATTTTGCAGAGGAATGCCATTTTGCTGAGTCTGATTCGAAATAGACTTTTTTTGCACTTCTGTTTCGCCTGTGCGCTTAATCCCGCGAACTCACTGGGCGGCTCGCGTTTTTCGTGACCCGTTTCCATCGTATCCTATGAATAACTGATACTGCTTTGGCTCGTTTGGAATACCGATCATGAATCTGGAATTCGTTTTTTGTTCCAGTAGATTACAGTAGGCTATGCTGTGAGTAGGGTGCGGGAAAATGAAATAGTGGCAGACAGTTTAGCCGCACTCACTCCCTCACTCCATTCGTCTAGGGATGTTGTTGGAAGATCATCACAAAATTGGTATACGTTTTTGGTTTTTAAATTTTTTGAGGGCTATTTTCAGTTCAAGATACGATCTTGGAAACGAAGTGCGGCCAGACGAACAAACCCACTTAAAAACCAGCTTTGTCGCAGTATTCATATCTACTCTAACCTGCACCCCAAGTAGCTCCCCCCCCCCCCCTTTACGAGGTTTGAACGAAGGAATTTTTTAGCCTTTGGAGTGTCGAGACTAGTACTACGAGGGAGGTTGAAACGGAACGTTGAACCCTGTCGAGGCCAAAATGCACTCTACATTGATAAAAATGCAAAGAACACCACTAGCAATGCACAGGACCCCACCCCCGGGATCGATCCTTTGACCGCAGTCCCGCAAGTTCACCGCGCTATCCACTCGACCATCATCCAGTCGCTGGCCGCTGTTGATGAAGGCCTCCCATGAAAGTGACTTCTCGCTTCCACTAGGATTTTATCAAACCCACGTTCTAGCAATGATTGAAGCCCCAAACCTTTTCCGGGACTACTTCTGAGCACGACAAGGGTATTCCAGGCATCAGTTTTGCGTTATCGGCTCGCACTGAAGCGGTACAGTTTTTTGTCATATTTGACCTACCCAGAGGTCAGCGGGAAATTTGGAAACCACTATGGTGCTTCCCAGACAACACCCTACAACCTTATATAGGTCGCTTTGAGAAACTCCACGGTCACTTCTTTGACCTTCCTCTCGTAACTCTGTATTTCTACGCCTTTTCCCTCATGCTTCATTGTTCATCACCATGCTTTCTTCCTCGCTCAAGAGCATGCACTCACTTTCGTGAAGGGCTGAACACTCACCTGCAGAGTTCTATAATGTTCTATTTGGTTTCCATCTATGCAACTAATAGGTCTACTTATTTGACAATTATCGATTACCGTCGCTGGTTATGTTAGGGAATAGTCCCGTATTTTTTCCACCGTTTTCAGGTGTTCATGAGTGGAGGTGCTCTTTTTATCCATGCAGATTCCAGATCAGAAGGTCCTGAGCATGACTGACGATGATCCTCCTTGCGTAGTCCACTGCTCCGCTGGTATTGGGCGTTCAGGAACGTTCATCATTGTCGACGGAGTGTTACGAATGGTGCTTCATTTCGTTCTTCTAATTATTTTGATTTTAAATCCACAACTTTAGACATTTTTTTTCACTTTCGATTCTCAACTTTGGGGATTATTTAAATAGAAAATAAACCAATTAGCTTTGTTTTCCAAATAATAAATAACAAGATTAATTCATTTCAAGGTTATAGCATCTCCCAGTCTCACCGATGAGCAAACGGAGAATGTTACGTCAAAAGCTTCGCCTGGACGAACATGCCGAAATGAACCATCAAAATTTGCTTTTCTTTTTATCAATGGTTTTTCATTTGTTTCTATCGATTCATTCACATTATTTTGCGTCACTTATTATCATTTGTTTTGCGACTGCTAGAATAAATAGTTGCAGAAAATTTTTGAGCCATCGTTTTTATCTTGAGTTCACATCCGCTTTGTTGTTTCAGATCGAATTAGGTATATCGGAATCTGATATCTCTCTCAGTGATCTGCTAGTGGATCTCAGATGGTGAGCAGTGTAAGTCTCTAATGAAAGTATTATGTGGTTATATAATTTTCGTTGCAGCCAGCGTTTCGGTCTGATTCAAACCCCACAACAACTAATGTTCAGTTGGCATGCAATAGTTGATGCTATTCAAAAGAGAAAAGCAGCTAAGGTGGAGAAACGCAGTTTACTTCCGTTATCATAGTCCTTGAAGGTCGGTGTTAAGGAGTCTTCGTCAAACTCTTCTGCAAATGGAGCGGAATCAGAACCTATGCCCATAGATAGGAAGACCAAGCGAAAAACTGAAGAGAAGGGTGACGAGGACGTGGACGATCGGATCATCAAGCGGTCTGTTATGCATGCGTTCTCATGGTTTCAAGTGTGAGTATAGGGATCCGGATGTAGTGCATTAACTGAGCAAAAATGTGTTTTCAGAAGAACGAAGACATGGGATGAGGTATCTCATTCACTGTTTGGTTAGGTGAAAGTCAGATTTCTTCCGAGCACGATCTCTTTGTTCGTTTTAGTGCTTGTGAAATAACGTCGATGTCCATCCTTTGGTTAAAAAAAGTTTCGTTTGGTCCATAACCCAATCCATGAGGGGAATCAGCTGCACATGCTGTGAAGACGAGACTTTTTCATAAGCCCTTCTTCAGAGTTCTACCCCTTATTTAATGTAATGATGGAGTGTATTCATGATTAGGTAAGAATTCAGAGTGCGGGCGTATGTCTGAATGGCGAAAATGAATACCACCATGAGATTCTCCAGCCTCGAGATAGTAGGAAGGTAGGTTTCATTTTTGCAAAGTCTTTAAACGCAAGGAGTTAGGAGCGCTGAATTCCAGTATGGAGTTGCAACGTCAGCACACAATAACATGTTTGTGAGCATTCTACGTGGAGATAAGGGAAGTGGTGAAAGATGTCGGTGCAAGCAGCTGGGTGGCTCATCGGGGATTGGAGGTGGTTTATAGGTGTAGGGTTAGGTGTACGATTCCGCCGCGTCGTCGCACTTTTGCATTTTTCAGTGTTTATTCCTTTTTGGTGTCATTCACCTTCTCAACTTTCCCCATGCATATATTCCACTATAGGTTGCCAAGTACGTGTTCAGTAAGAAATTTTCATCAGCTGCTTCCTCTATATGCGACACTTTGTATTTTTTGCTGGTTTTTGATAGGACCCCTGGCCTACATGGGGAATGAACATCCCCAAATAGTCACAACTATATCAGTGACAAGGGTATATGATGGGGCCAGTCCACAAGTCGAGAATGGATGTCCAGACAATCTCACCTAGCGGGGTGCCCTATGTGTTCAAGGAAACGCAGGCGATCGTTGCACATGTCCAGTTGCATCCTACTGTCCGTCGAAGGTGTACATCTACATACACTTATGATGCCGGTAGCAAGTAGCTGCTACAGTCCCAGCAGGTTAGCGAGTATAGGTCACCGCCATCTTCTAGCGTATCGGTAGACGGTGGCAACAGCGGCACGTTGGTCTTGAAACTCGCCTGCTGAGCCGAGCACTTAAAAGTGTTAGATATAGAGAAATTTTTTGAATTAAAGATAGGAGTGCAGAGATATCTTTCAAAAAGTTGATCACGATGGTTCGCGGTGATATGAGTGTACGCTCTCCTGACTATGGGATTATCATGGGTAAATCTGAAACGACACTATTGAACTTTCACAACCCCTAGCCCCTTGGTTGAGGTCTAGAAGGCGTAGAAAAATTCACCCAAACTTTTCCTGAGGATGTTATCTGATGCCCTGATCACGAATATAAGATCCATTTTTGAAATTTCGGTCAATTACGGTAGCTTTGCACCATTGTACGCGATCCCTTAGTAAACTTTTAGGGTCCCCAGCTCCTTGGGTTCAAGGACTTTGCAAAAATGGTACCACTACCATGTGAAGAGTGGAGACTCTCATAGTGGTATTCATTATCTCCGCTCGTACACACACCTGAAACAGTTCCCTGGCAAGCTTGGGCTTGAGGCCTTCATTACTCTAGACTGCTGCCTTTGGCTTAATTTTTGATAGTTTTATGTCTGCAAGGGTTAACAAGGTGCGGCAAATAGCATGTTTTCCAAAGACTATTGATTGTGTCGGTGTTTCTGTGATGAACGACGTTATAAGGTTGAACTAGATCCGATGTTTCACGAAGGAAGAACTTGGTAGGACTAGTGGCACTATTCTCAAATGTCGTTAATAACAAATGAGTCGCAAGTTGTATCGGCTTTCGAACTTGATGTTAAGGGATGTTTATGTTATCCATCTATGAGTAAAATGAGAAAAACGAGTTGTTCGCTTGTGTTGAGCTTAAGTGGGAGTAGCGAGGTTTTTTTTCTATCAGATAATAATTTTGTCGAGGAAGTATTCTACTTGGAAATTCTCGTCAAGACCGAATTGAGATGTGTGCAAAGTGATTGTTCCCTAATCATGGATCAATCGTTTTGAGAACAAACCACTCCCGGTTAGTTTATAATCGATTGGATAAGTATTTATTTTTGATTGTCGCTTTTCCTTGTTTGGTTGGTTTCTATGGCGCACTTTAAGTGCAGCAATAAATAAGTAAGTCATGGCCTTTCTTGCAAGATAACTTTCAACAAAACGGTGTGTTTGCTTGCTGAAGTCAATGTATCAGGAAAACGACCCACTACAGTGTTCACTTAGTGATTTTGAAGAAAAAAAAACATCAATAGAGTTCTCCATGAAATCAACACTGACTGAGTGAGCCTAGGTGAACACTGTGATTTTGCCGCGTTCGTGTAGTGAGTGGACGTATGCCTCGCGTCAACGTGGTAGTAAAGGTGTCAGTAACCGAAAATGCAGTCTCATAAACTCGGACGTGCTTCCACTGCGTGTGTATTTGTGGTGGTGTGGTACTGTCGTGACTATGCCTGCAGCTAACTATGCAGAAAGGCATCGACCGGATAGCGACATATTTAAGGCGCCGGGCGCGGAATGACGCTGAAGAGACACACGTTTGAAGTGATGTCGTTCAGACGTGAGATGGTGGCCCGCATGGTGGCACGTAGCCGAGAGTCGGAGGCTGCCAGACGAAGCCTCGTCGGCAGCGTTGCGAATCAGATGGGCGTCAGTTCTGGTGCTGTATTTGCTGCCGGCGGTGCTCTGATCCTTGCAGTCGCGGTCGGCTACTACGCTTACAGGCGATGACCTGCTTGAGGTCCAGTAGAGGACGTGTTCGCGAATTGACCTGTTTTCCTTACGTAGCTGCTGTTCTCCCGTAGTGAGAGGTAGATGGTGTTAGTGGCTCGCTGTAGTGCCAGGTTCCAGAAAGTGATCATTTCTCTTCTTTCGCACTATGTATTAATAATTAATCTCGAGTTTTCGCCCATCATTCCTTGTTTCGTTGAGCAGTTACTACTGCTGTTGTACTCAAGTTAATAATACCGCGTATTGCTTTATTTTTGGTTGTTGTTTAAGGCTCATGTTGCTCAAGCACTCTGCGATTGTCATTGTCTCAGCCAGAAGACATTTGTTGCAAGTGAGATGACTTATTTATATGGCCTTATGTTTTGATGTGATGGAGAACAAACTTTCTGGTCGTAAATAGATTACTGTATTTTTCGGTCGTACCTGACTTATGAAGATAAATTTTTATTAGCATTTTATCAGTGTGAAATTTCCATTGTCTTCATCAAATTCTTACTTGTGCTGTTCCAGAAGTATAGTGGGGGATGTGCTAAATGGTCTTCAATTTTGCAGACAGCTATCGTCATCCAGTAGGTCTTGCTGGAGGTGCTCTTACTGTTCCAGTAGCTATGTTCGGCTCGAGCTCCTCTTTTGGAGCAAAACCGTCCATATTCGGCAGCACAACTGCAACCGCAACAACCACAAACCCCAATGCCGAGGATATCGCTGTAAGTGACGCTGTTCTCCCAGTTTACGCGACTCAATTCGCGTTCTGTTAAGGTAGAAGGGTCGCCAGATGATACCGTACAAGTGCTGCGATTCAGTCCCAACACGAACGAGAAGCCGTTGCTCGCTGCGGGCAGCTGGGATGGCGTGAGTTCATCACTTGCTGAGACGACAACTAGTCCTCCATTGCTATGTTTCTTTCAGGTAGTACGAGTATGGATGGTCAACGACAATGGGCAGTGTGAAGGCAAAGCGCAGCAGAATATTCCAGCTCCTATTCTCGACATTTCTTGGACAGACGTGAGTTTCTAGCTTAATTCCATCTGATGTTAGTCTTCCTCGCAAACATTTATGCAGGGTTGTGTCCGCAATAGCCGCTTCAGGTTGTAAGTGAGTCACATCCGAAAGGGATTGATAAATGCCCATCTTTTTCCTCTATTAATATCAACTTAATTAATGGGAAAGTGTAAGATCACCTGCGTGTTCTTAGCTCTTGAATATTGAAATTCCTCATGTAGAACAGTTTAGCTAAAACAGTAAGGAAATTAAGAACATTAATTGACCGGTATCTCCAAGAGGTTCCTCAACAGTTTACCCCGCTTTAGGTTTACAGGTTTCAGTCTGCTTTCTGTAGTGTTGAACATTCTGTCACCATTTATTATGCCTTTAATTGGTCTGTAATTGTTTGCTGTCTTTTTTTATTTGTGAGACTCTCCACGTGAAAATATATAAGTATTAACCCAGTACTGTCCTCTAGTAAACAAACATCCAATCCACTGTTAGCGTATCAAAACGCAGTTGTATATAGACTGACACCCTGTGTTTAATAAAGTTACGTGATTTCTATGCCTAAAAATGCAAAGCCTTAATGCATCGTCAGTAGCCCTGCGTTACTGTATAGCATTATCTTGGTTCTGTCTGACTATGTAGTATTAGCTGCACAGACGTTATATTTCTAGGATGGAACAAAGATTTTCATAGCTGCGGGAGACAAGGAAGTCCGTTTATGGGATCTTCCTTCCAATCAAGTGGCCGTAGTTGGAACACATGATGGACCAGTGAAAACGTGTCATTGGATTAAAGGTTGGACTCTGAACTGTTCCGCTTTTTATGCTTTTTCTTTTGAAGGAGTAGTCGTTTATTGGTGAGAACGAGGGTTATACAATAAATTAAGGCGTTAGGGAATTGACATCCGTATTGAAAGGTTCGATTGTATCCTGGATCTGGTCGTTGTACAGAAAGGCTGTACGCACGTATTCAGATAAACCTGCTGTATAGCATTAGTAAATGTCCTTAAGAACAAGTGCTAGTTTCACATTTACAACGCACCAGAGGGTTAACTAGAACTGTTCTCTATATGTGTCAGACTGCCTTGATCCCCCTTTGAAGTTTGTTTTTGTGATGACTTGGTTTCTGGCATGTTAAGCTTTTTCACACATATGAGTCGTGAATTTTGTTTCAGGCAACAACTATTCCTGTTTGATGACTGGCTCATGGGACAAAACATTGCGGTTTTGGGACATGCGGCAACTACCGACACAGACTTCTTTAGCCAATATAACGGTATATTAGCGTTTTCCGCTTTTGAACTACAATTTGAATTAAAAACTAAAGCTTATAAAAGCTCGTGAAGTATAAAACTTGCTTGGTGGGCTGCATTACAGATATTCTTGTTACATTATGTTGATTTCAATCTCGTTGTTGGATTCCATAAATGGACGGTAGGCCTCATACCACAAGATTTTACTGTGTAAAAGGAGCGACTGAAGGCTTTCGCAGCGTTGAAATGATGGGTTTCCGCCTTTTGTTAGCTTTTTTCCATCATTGTCACTAAAAAGCGAAAATTTTATGCCGCTTTGCGTCTCAGTACGGAGGCTCGGCTTTCGAAGGAATCTGCTACACGTGTTGGGCGGTGATTTTAGAAGTGCCTCGAGCTTAAAAACAAAAGCTGTTAATAGAACTTCGCCTTACGCGCAACAGCCTTCGTCAGAGCCTGGAAAACAAGGGAGCTGGAGGTGTTAGTCGTCCAGGAACCGTTTTCTTGTCACAGCGTAGATAGGTAGTAATGAGCAAGACAGAACGGAGGTGATCCAACCGTAACTAACCTTAAGATAGTAGCGTTCTGCACCAAATCTTAATAGATAGTAGTGTACCGCATTTAATCCTGTTCAAAATAGGTCTTCTAGGGGTAGTCTGCCATGTGAAGAACGAATACCATAGTCGTTTTTTTTGCGGCCTTATATGCCTTATAAGCGCATATATTAAGTTCATATTGCCCAAGGCCTTGCGAAAGCGCGCGCTAGTAAGAGAAGCAATGTGCGTCTCCTATCGATGCGCACTATGTCGCCGCCTGTAGCCCGCAGCAGAGGTTAGCTAGGGCATAAGCCTTGAAATGTCGAAAAGTCTTGAAAGCTCTGCTCTGAACCAAATAAGACGCGGATCTGTAATCCCAGCGAGGAGATAAGACTGCATTCCCATTCGCTGTATGTACAGTGGCGTCCAAAAGTTTGTGAACGCTTGCATTTTGCGCCAGAACTCCCTTCAAATCAGCCTTAGAAATGTGAAATTTGGATATGTTGTGACAAATGACAAACATTCTTATATCGCATCATCACTGCTGTTCTATATTAGTCCTCTCCATATTTCAAGTATAAAAACGGAAAAACCGTGAAATCTACCACATAGGTTACAACACTTCGGCAACATTCTTTATTACCAAATGCAGGCAAGTTGTACACAGAAACAATGTAGCTGTACTAGTAGCGAGTTGCAAAACCTTTGCTTTAATTACAGCTTCACATCTCCTTGGCATGGACTCTAGAAGCTTGTTGATCACGTCGGGTCCGATATCTTCCCATTTCTGCCTTAATTGTTCAAACTTTTCGGCCTTGTTTGTTGCTGTGAGACCTGCTAAACTTCTAGCAAGGTGTTCCCAAAGGTGTTCGATTGGGTTCAGGTCCGGTGACTGAGAAGGCCACGACATCAAGTGAATTCCATTTGCACTGAACCACTCCTTCACCGTCTTCGAAACATGTTTCTGGTCGTTGTCCTGTTGGAAAATCCACGGCGTTTGGAAGGTATTTTTAGCGTATGGAAGCATAACATTGTTCAAAATCTCCTGGTAGCGTTTGAAGTCTATAACTCCTTGGATGTGGTGAATAGGGCCTGTTCCGTGTGCACTGAAGCATCCCCAAACCATAACGTTTCCTCCGCCATGTTTAGTAGTTGGTATTTGGTACATTCTGTCGTACCTCGCGCCTTTTGGACGTCTAACGTAGTGTGGTCCATCGGATCCAAATAGGTTAAACTTGCTCTCGTCACTGAAAAGCACTTTTTTCCAATCGTCTATCGTCCAGCTCAGATGCTCCTTGGCAAACTGGAGTCTAGCTTTCCTATTCTTCTCGCTGATGAAGGCTTTCTTAACGGGGCGTCGTCCATAGAGTCCAGCACATCTCAGTCGACGTTTTACCCGTGCTCACGCTCACATCTAAGCTATGGCGAGTGGCTACGGACTTTTTTTTACATCGACGGCAGTCAGCGACGAGTTGCGCCTCGACATCCTCTGGATGACAGAATCATCTCTAGAGGTCATAATACGTGGTCTGCCTGACCTCGGAGCATCTTCTGCTGTTCCGGAATGTTTCATTCTTCTGACTATGGCAGCAACTGTCGAAATCCCGCATCCGAAAAGCAGTCCTACCTGTCGATAAGAGACTTTTTTCTGGACGAGTCGAAAAATTGCCTTTCGTACTTCAGCAGGGATATTCTTTCCTCTCGGCATAACGAGGAGTTTGCTAAAGACCACAGTATATCAAAACGCTACTAGATTGGCTTCATAAGAAAATGTATTGATAACTACGCTCAACGCTTTAGCAGCTCACCTTTGACCGTTGCGCGCACATCTGACTTTGCACTTGCAAAAAATCGATAATAACGAACGTAGATCAAGGGATCGTCATTGCGATCTAATTTGCCACACCCCACCACATATCCAAATTTCACTCTGTTTGGACCTTTTTGAAGCAAGTTATGTCGAAAAATGCAAGCGTTCGCAAACTTTTGGACGCCACTGTAGCTAGTCGCCACGCCCGCACCTCGCGATATGCTATGGCGACCCCCGCCCCCGCGGGAGACGGTTGCGAATGCGAGCTGGTAGGAGGCGCAGTCTCTGCGTGTGTTACCAACAATGCACGCTATTTCGAAGGGTCTTGCGTGATTCGAACTTAACATAACGGGCTTGTAAGGCATCTAAACAAAACAAAAAACGACTATGATGTTCGTTCTTCCCATGGCAGATTACCCCTAGTAGACCTATATTGAGCAACATTAAGTGCAGTACACTAAGTACACTAGTGCCCATGTGTTTTGGAAACGATGTATTATTTTTACCTAGAATTTGGGCGCCGTATTTGTACGGAATTACCTCAGGAAGCGGCAGTGAAGGTGTGGCACGAAACGTTTTGAAGTGAAGATAGTGAACATGAAAGTTATGGAAGGATTACACCCATTGTCAGTTTAGGCAGCGCCAGCAACGTACAATGAAGAATCGACCCCGTGTGATCTTCCACTAGTGTAATACCTGGCTTTTATTAGAAGATGCACTGATAAACTACTTTCGTATGTTAGAAGAAACTTCATTTACTCGACACTCGAAGATTTACCGCTTGGGCGGTTCACGATGCAGACGGAAAGCTGTAGTTTCTTTTTTACTGGGAAAGGAAGCAATTTCTAATCGAACTAGTAAATTGTGTGTGTATTAAGGGCGGGTAATACACGACAATGAAACAACTCAGGCCACGGAAACTTGGAAGAGAGTTGCCCTTTTCGAAGCGTCGTAAACAAGGGTGATTCGCCCAAGGGTTATTTTTGATTTCTGGCACACTGTTAGTGGGTTTCACCGCAAAATCCGCAGCGCAAGCTGCTCCATTACAGGAGAGTATAGCGAAGAAAATTTGAAAGCAAAGCCTGTAGCAACGTGTAGCAAGCCATTCAAGCAACGACCACAAATTGTACATTGTGAAGAACCGAAGAAGTTCCAATTTAAAGTTCTAATTTATTTTGTAGTGCGGTGTACGGTAGCGCAGTCAGAGAAGGCGCCGACTATCTTATACACATCGACACAAGGCTATTACCTCGCTTCCCACCCTTCCATTCCTTCGGGTATAGAGAATCGGTGCCATGCTAATCTGGGATGAATAAAACACGGGTTTTTCCATTGACTAGCCACGGCAAGTTGCATGAATACCGAATTCGCCATCACATTGCCTCCTCGTTAGGGAGAGGATTTCCATAGAAATAGAATGCGTTACGCATGACAAACGATTTATGTAACGCATTCCTTATCCTCCCTTATCCTTTTATTTCTGTTATCATCTTCATATCGCTTACGCAGTATTACTTTTTTGGGGTCTAAAGAAATTTGCAAAGGTTGCCGTGTGGAAGAGAATGCCAAAAAGGTGTTGCGACACCTCCAATTACGTGCAGTCGGAAAGTTTCTTCTTGCCGGTGTCCTTCATAGAGTTAACTAGAAAGTAACAGTTGCTAATAATGGCTCAGAAGATTATGTATGAGCAAAGTTATTATGGTTGTTATAGGTGTGAGTTCGAGTGCCGCCTGGAGCTACAGTTTTTATCACAATAAAACATCGTTGTGAGAGCCTACAACCTCAGTACTAACCACTTGAGGCTAATGGCTGAGGCTTGAGGCTTAAGTAAGATGAACTTAATCAGAGTTATTATCCTTTCATTCGCAAGGGTGGAAACATTCGGTCGGTCTAATGGAAAACCGAAGAAAAGAAAGGAAGGAAACAATTGTAAAATAACTAGAGAGAAGAGATGAGAATAGAGGAGGAGAAGATTAAAGAAAAAGTAGGGGAAGGTTCGCCTTTGTCTTCAGACGAACCTTTGTTTTATGCTCCTCCCGTGGCTCTTCAGTGAAGAAGAGGAGCATTGAATAAGACTTCGTTTAACTTTGTCATCAATTTTAATTTTAATACAATATTATATTTGTTCATTTCAATTCTATTTTATATAATTACATTTTAATTATCAATCCAATGAGTGAATTTTCATTTTATTTATTAAGTAATTTTATTTAAATTTAAATAAAACGAATAGATAAATAAGTAGAAAAGTTTATGTAAAAGAAGTTTAAACAAATATGTATCTACGATTAATAAATTCTTTGTTTAATTTTTTGAAAATTTCATTTTATAGAACTCACCATACACATTCAATACACCACCATTTTCCGTTGAACTATCTCCATAAATAGGAGTACTTCTATATCATTTCTTATTCTGTGATAGTATACCATATGATTCTGCGCATTGAAGTACGCAGTATCGGTGGTGTATATCGTTATGTGTAACAAAATACGTGTAATTGGTGGTAAATATCATTATGTGCAGTGAAATAAGCGGAATAGGTGGCATTTAATTTATTTCCTAGTTTAGCAGCCTCGTTTACAAAGAACATTTGTTATCCATCAACTTTAGTAAAACAGTATTTTACATATGATACATATTCATACGACATATATTGCTGCGTATTATCAGCAATTTATTGTATAATTTCAGATTATTAGTATTGTTATGGCTTATTGTTATTGATTATTGTTTAATGTATGTTATGGATTTATGGAAGGCCTAAAATATAAAGGATAAAGGACGGCGTTACTCAATCCCTTGTGGGGTGCGCCACGCATTCTACTTCTACGGGATGTCGTAGAGCCGATATGAATGCGTATTTGGCCATACAATGACTTGAGCGTTGGCCAGCCGACGGACAAGTCAGCGCTTTATCCTTCCCAGACACGTCTGGTACCAATTCACCGACTCCGGAGGGAAGGAAGGCTTGATTGGCATGGGCGGGAAATCCGAACCAGGAACCTGTGGCCGTATTCATGAACGTTCCCGGGAACGTTCAAGGCTTCCCGCGGGAAGCGACCGGGCCGGGAGGCAAAAGTTCGTATTCACGAACATGCCGGGAAGCAACGGGAGCCTCCCGCGCCGACGGCGGGAGGATCCTGGCCTACCCGCACTCAACCGGTCGGGAACGTCGGGAAGCCGTCAATGAGATGGTGTGTTGAATCGCAAGCAGTAGGGTTTCGATGGCGATTTCGCTATCGAAAGTCGTCTTCTCGGGGGTTATCTTCGCCATATATCTCCTAACGTCTCCCTAGGCTATCTTCTGGGGAGGGGGGGGGGGGGGGAAGGAGGTCCGGATTCTGTCGCTTACTTGATTGGAAAGAAATCACATAATTGATCTGAAACATTGACAATGAGTGGCTCTTTCGTCGGATGCGTCACGCACTCTATTTCTACGGGATATTGCGATGCCACTTCTTATCCTTTTCCGCTGTCAGTCGGTGGACATTTTACGAGCACGTTCTACGTGGAAAAGAAGACATCGTCAGCGAAATAGGATTGAACTTCGTAGTGAACAACAACAAAATAAAAATATAACTGAAGGCATGTGTAAAATTAGAAATTATTTCTTCAATACTAAAGTAGTCCAAATTATGAAAAAGTGGTAAAGTAAAAGTAAAAGTATGCAAACTGTTATCACAACCTTCAGCCTCAATCCTTCAGCCATTTTTTCTTTTAGTCTGTCTTCGTCTCATATTTATAGAATATGGAGGAACACTTTAACCTAATGGTCACACGTCCAACGCCGTGTGCTACGTCCTGAGTGCGCCGTGCACGCAGAGATATCGTAGAAATCGAAGAAAAGAGTGAAAGGACAGAAGGCCACGAAGGTGACTACACCAACAACGGGCATTCCCAAACGGCGATCTGTGAAAAGATGTGGACACCAAAGAAAATGTCATCTCGCATATTATATGCAATTGTTTCGACCTTTAAAGACGTTCGAAAGTCAGACACGCTGACGTATGGGCCAAATCATCGAGGATGTCCTCCAGGATGGCAATAAACGAGTAGCTTCTTAAACTCTCTTTGTCCTCTCCAGGCACTGAAGAAGGTTCTGCCGGAACATCAGTCGAGTGGAGTGGCAAGAGATTGTATTACAAAATAATCTTGGTTTCTCTATTGGGGATCGTGCCACTTTTGTCCCCGACAAGTTCTTCAAAATACTTCTAAAATGGTAAGAGATGGCACATAACTTAACAGCTCATGAATTTCTGATATTCTGTTGAGATTCGAACAATTTCATGCCAGTTTTAATTTTTGTTGCTTGTTCGTTATTCGTTTTTCCGTTATCCGGCGATTTTTAGGCAAAATTGTCCCTTAGCCGGGTCTTAAAATTTCGTTATTCGCTCATCCCTGGTTGAAACACAGGCAATTTGAGAATTTGGTTTTTGAAATCTTGCAGTTCCCGCCTCCGCTGCGAATCTAACTCGCGCGTCGCGGTCGCTCCCGCTTCCCGGCGGTTTATGGATACCTTCCGGGTTGCAGGAAGCCGGGAGCGGGATGCGGCGGGAGCGGGAAGGCATCGCCTGCTTTCCCGCTCCCGCCACGTCATGAATATGGCTATCGGTTGCACGCGACAGCAGGCGCCTCCTCCGATTGCGCTACACGCGCCCTCAAGTGGTCGGAAAGTGGAACACCCAGAGAGAAGAAAACTCCGCGCTTCCATTGTAATCTGATTAAAAGTTTTTTGTTGGTATTCTGAATAGTTCTAAACTGCACAAAAGTCTGAGATTTGATTATAAAAGAAGTTGCTGGTAATGTTCTTCTAATTGGTACAAGATGTGCTCCAGTGTTACGGTTGTTAAAGTCAAGTTCTTTTTTCTATTTTCAGCTTCAAGAACGGGTTTTCTGTGCAGACGTCTTGTACCCAATGGCTGCTGTCGGCCTGGCAAATCGTCATATCAAGGTCTACAACTTAGAAAACGGACCCCAAGAAGTGAAAGACATTGAGAGCCAGCTGAAGTTTCAGGTGTGTTTTCTATATATGCAAGGCTCATAATTGGTTTCTGAAGTCTCCCCTATCAAACGATTGTGGCCCTTGAGAGCACTTGTCTCCTTGTGGCTCTTCTTTGATGCGCCTCTTCGCTGCGCGTAATTCAGTTTGCGACGTGGATTTCATTTCGTGCGTTCACTGATCTTGCTTGAAAAGGAAGCGCACACACTCTCGAAGGCTAACGACCCTCGTTCTCAAAGCGATGACCAAAGATCCAGAGCTTTCTATGCCATGAAACCCGTGATTTTAGCATCGATGTGTGTCTATCTTCAAGGACAAGACCAATTCTATGCCGTGTGGTTTTGCTGTAGGATCTATAGAAGGTAAGTGATTCAGAAATTAGTCTCCTAGATCTCCTTTTTCAACGTTAGTGTTGACGTATTAGACGAAGAGTAACGAATAAAACAAAAAAGATACTTTATCCTCAGATCGGCCCCACCTGCATAACCTATCTTTTTAGGCGAAAATTTGCTCCTGCTCCTATGCACCAGATATGAGGATTGGTGCCTATTACGCTTTTATACATTACTAATTTAGTGATTGGTCGCGTGTTAGCGGAGTGGGAGGAGACACCGGCTGTCACGTGGTACCCATTCCAGGTTCTCCCGCAGAGGTAGAAAGGGGGGGGGGGCATCCCATAAGAGGATCGACTAACGGTCCTTTTTCTCGCTTCTTTATATTAGTGGATAAGTGCTGCAATAACCACTTCTGTGAAAATGCAAGCAAAACATTAGATGCACTCTGAATGCGTGTCCGGTACATCTTGCCTATTCGAGACACATGTGCATTGCTGCTTTTTTTCTAATAAAAGATCAATATGTATGGAGGATGTCCTGCTGCGATCAAAACTTGCGCCAGTCGGGACTCGAATCTGCACCCACTGTGTTCCGTGCGGGATGTTCGCTACTAGACCATTGACGCTGCTTGATTACACATATCTTCCTACTTGTACTGAGCTGTGCGTATCTTCCTATCGATGTATCATCCCTGTGAACGTTCCGGAGAGATATCGCAAAGAGTGGCCGCAGTATAGTGGCTGCATTGATCGCTAGAATGTGCGAATGTTTTAATCTTTAACTTCGAATACTCCAATTTGTATGTGGATTTGGTCCGTACAATGACTCGCGATGAACAGCCGATGGAAGTTCAATAATTTGTGATGACTACCCGAACGAAAATTTAGAGGTTTATCCTTTCGGGACAAGTACCAATTTACCGATCCGGAGCGATGGAACAGTTGGCCGACCTGTGCGGGACCCAAACCATTAACTAAATTTCAAGAAAACTGGGTGGTTGTATTGGAAGAAGTGATCATTGGTATTGGAAGAAGTGAGGATATTAGAAGAAAAGGCTCCACTAATGTTTTGAGTGTGATTGAAGGTTTTGTCTTGGCTGCGACGCGCATGTGCGCTGCTTTATTTGAAGCTGCTCGGGCAGGGTGTTCCAAAGTTGTGATATTTATTGATAGATTGAGCAGGTTTTGACGTGGAGAAGTGTTCTAAGGTCAAGAAGACACCAGCTTTACTTGTGGAGCGCTTTTTCTGTGAAAACGATAGGAATAATAGGTGGTGGTTAAACATATAAGGGTACTTTGAGGAGATGCATGGCTTAACTCATGCAGGCATTGTGGGAACGCCATCTGTGTATTTTATTTGAGAAACGTGCAAGGATGTATCGTAGATAATTGGGATTTATGGGCTACCAAAACAAACGTGCACAGGTCTATGAGGTCTACAGTGTGCAGCGATGCGCGACAAATTTGGATTCAAATCTCCCGCCATATCGAGGATTCCGCCAGAGGTCGCGATTTGCGTCATTGAAAGGCAGTAAACTCAGAATGGCCTCTACATTGCATACAAGTGCGGAGTACAACAGAGAAGACCCGCGCTGTGCGTTCGCCAGTTGAGATAAATAACTCCATTCTTTGGGTGCCCGAGATCATCTGTTTACGATGTTGTGGCCAGGTACAGTGCTTCTGAGAAGCCTGAGGAGCGTTCCGCAAACCCGGCCAGGAAGACCCATTCGCGGGAACGCGTCTTAGGTGTTGTGTCCAGTGAGCGTGACGTGATACCGCAACATTTCTTTGAGAAAGAACAAAATGTCATCGAAAAGAAGTTTATCTGCGAGTTTTGCATACTGCAGTGAAACTGTGGATGATGATTGTAGCGTCAGGAAGGCCTTATGTCTTCCAGCAGGACGGCACCGCCTCATACGAGCTGTTTAGTCCAGAACTGGCTGTCCGATAATTTGGACATGTTTTGGACTAAAGAGTTCTGGCCCCGATTAGCTCGGATTTGGATCTCCTGGACTACATTTATATATATTTAGAGAAAAGGTTTCCAACAAGGCGAGGCACACTGATGTCACTTCTCTTCGCAGCGCTATTGAAGCAGCATTGACAAATATGGACAGCACTCTTTTAAAGAGATCATCTGAGCGCTTCAAGCCAATGATGGAGGCGGTACGGAGGGTGTATTGAGCAATTTTCTTCTGAGATATCCTTCTGTTTGTGCCCTATTACGAATAATCCATGATCTTCACCAACATGACGCTGGTAGAGAGGTTGATTGGGGAATTTTCTTTACACCCGGCCTTATTTAGGGTATACAACAAAATGTAACGTTAAATCGTGTATACAAAATGTACACCATGTTTAGCGTTCAGCTTCTTTCAGACCATAAAAATTTTGGGATTCTAAATTCTGGGTCAAAGTGCAGGTAAGTGTTAATTTTCTGAAATATTAAGCACTGAAGTTGCACCATATCACATTCACTGTGTCACTGTAATGGAATCGAACATACAGTTTACGACGTATTTACGAATGACTAGTTAATTCTGGTGTGACCTATGGCTCCTAGTTTTTTACAAGAATATCGAGACGCAGCTTAGGACTTTATGTAGATGTTATGCTAGGAAACGGAATCCGTGCTCAAACTGAAAGTTCGGCAAAGTCAGATGCAAGAATGCAAACGCACAAGTATAATAGAACTCCGTGCTAATGTTGTTTACTGCGTGATGAAAGCAGAGAGATACACGGGACGATTCAATGGCGCTGTCTCTTTATGACTGGTTGTCGTCACACTTCATATTTTCTCTATGGCTGAAGGTAGTAGCATATTGTACGTTACCGATGATTGTTAGTTCGATAGTGCAGGACACCTGTGTTCGTCTGTCAGGACATGCTTACTGTGGTGAATGTTATGAAAGCTGCGGAAACGTCGGTAGTCCTAACTTTAGCTTGTCAGCATTTGAAAAGCTTGACGTCTTCTTTAGTCTACGGGTCCCTGATGGTGAGAGATATTTGGGGATGGTGGAAAAAATAATAAAGAGCTAGAGCTAGCTAAACTTTTTGTAGAGAAGAGTAGAAAATGGAAGTTAATAGAAAATGCTAAGAAAGGTTGGTTTCCTCGCTTCTTCAAAGGAGGCTGTAAGTTGTGCTCCTCCCATAGACCCTTGCTGCAGAAGGAGAGTACATATTAAGCTATTCTTGCAGTTCAGTCTAAAAAAGAGAAGAGGCGGCAGTTAGGGATTCGAAAAGATAGAAGAGGTGACATATGGTAGAGTGAACAATAGAGCCAAGCAAAGGATGAATATATACGGTAGAGAGGGGGGGGTGGGCGTGATTTATGAATTTATTGTAGGAGAAGGTTATCCAAGTTTATTTGGATTTCCTTCATTATGTACACTGTGGCTTTACTTGATTTTTCTCTCTCTTTTCTCGTTCTGTCGGCACTCTGAGGCGTAGTTTCGAGTTTTAGTTGAATGAAGTGTAATGCACATTTCAGGCCGAGTTGGCATTCACTATGTGGAGACGTCGAATCCCAAGGACAATTTTACATTCAAATGCCATCGCTCAGCGGAAGTTGTCAATGGATTCCAGGAGATTTTCGGGGTAAGCAGTGAATTTTGTTTCGTATCCATGGTAGGCTCTGGGTGCTTGAATTGGCTCTCCATAACAGTCTGACATTCGCGGGAGTAAATTCGTGCTCCATTTTTCTACGCGTCGGCGCTGCTTTCAGCTAGCGAACCGCCACATATAAGGCAGTGGAGCGCTGGTTCATCAATTTTGAGAATGGCGTGAAATCGCTCAGTGGTGTAGCGAGAGGAAAGACGGCCGATGCAGCCAAAACGCGACTTTCATTCCAGGAATATTTTAGCGCTGCATCTGTATAAACGGTTTCTGTAGTGTGGGGAGAAATATCAGTGCCAACGAGCAGCTCGGCGACCTGGCTGATGTTGCCCGCGAAAACACGCCTCAATTTACACAAGTCCTATCCATGACAACCCATGATCGACCATTTAGGGAATTGAAAAGGTGCCCAAACCTCGCGTGTATCATTGACTCAGCCCCTTTTGTCACCATTTGTACGGCACCGCTGAAGCCCTGGATAAGAAATCGCTCCTGAGCCACTACGTTGTTGAGACCACAGTGGTAATTTTTTGGGCAGTAGTTTGCCCAAAAAAAAAAATCAATTTTGGCACAGACCCTTCTGTTATATATCCGTGTTGCTTATTTTACATTGATGAAGATTAGAACGAAAAGTTTTTGTTCTAACACATTTGCGTAAGCCTGGAGCGGCTGGTAGAGAGGCTATATGTTGTTACAGGATGTTTTGTTGCGATCAAAACTCTTGCGCCAGGCGGGACTCGAACCCTCGAAGTCGAGTCTCGCCTGGCGCAAGAGTTTTGATCGCAACAAAACATCCTGTAACAACATATAGCCTCTCTACCAGCCGCTCCAGGCTTACGCAAATGTGTTAGAACATTGTTACTAGTAAGGTCCTCAGCTTAACCAGTTCCATGCTGATATCAGCGGCCGGCCCAACCCCGTGTTATGGGTGGGCGGTGACGGATCTCGGGGATATCGCGGATGTTACGTGCGGTCAAACAGCGCCGGTGGTGTAAGGCGAACATCGGTGCCCGAAAAGCAAAAAAGTTTTTGTTCTATGGCAAAGCGGGTTCTGTGATAAAAACCGAAATGTGAGAAAAAGTGACATAATTTTTACTAATTTAGGACGTCCGAGCTTTTTTAGAGTTTTATTCATGTTTCCTGGTTACTAAGATGGTAATCGGTCATATAGTTAAACACAGTTTCACACATTACATTTTCTTTTCAAAGTAGACATCTCTCAGGTTGGAGCAAACTTGTTCTGAGACATCAAAACTTTCGACTCAAAAATAATTTCAATTTTTAAAAAGAATGTGCTGCTGTGGATGTAAAAATATTACTTCTTTACGCTACAGAAACGTCGAAAATAAGCAAAAAGTTGGGGTATGTCGGCAGATTGCGCTATCTGCCTATTGGGTCGCGATTGTTATTTGATCGGTAGTGGGAGTAGGTCTTGCCTATTCTTACTGCGCAGCTTCACGAAGGCACAGCTTCTACACTATCAATCAGGTAGACATTGACATACTGGACAAATGCTTGGCGCAGCTTATCATAGCTTACCGTACGCACTTGAAAACGGACACAAGCATGAATGGATGGAAGATTTTGAATGTTATAAACACTGAAATTGTGAGTTCACTTCTATTGGGACACACCGTGTAGGCGAGCAATAAATCTTCAAATAATATGAAATAATTTTTTCCTACCCAAAATTAGTTTCGGTACCGTTAAAAGACCATAGGTCATCTAGAAGGTGATCAGTTTAAATAAGGAAGCATTTTGTTCGAAGCGAAAATGCTATAAAGTCTAATCCGTCTGTGGTTCCTATTTCTGTTATGCTGTTTGTTGCTTGCATGCATACGCTATCTATGATTGATAACACATCTCATTTCTTCTCACGTTCTAGCAATTCAGCGTTGTTGGAGTGATGGAGAATTTCATTGTCTATCGTTTGTTCTTGAAGGTACGCCGAACAGGTCTGCAGCCGGCTCTGCCACTGGAGTTGGCCAGCAAGCTAGTGAATCTGATAGACACAAATGCGGCACCATTCATGGAATGTTTTGCGGACGTGATCCCGCTACATTCCCGCATTCTCGTGGTGTGCGCATGCTTTCAGTCACGTGAAGGATGCTAATGACGGGTTGTTCTGGGCTTTGAACAGCGGCAACAAAATCCCGTCAACTGCTCGATCCGCATGTTTTGCTCTTGGGCGCATGAAAAGCGAAGTTGATAGAACTCTTTTGTGCGGCTATGCTTTAGGGATTTTTTGATTTGCTATACAGTAGCGCTCTGCTCTTCTGGTTTCTGGCTGGGTTTGACGCAAAAAGGCCGCTTTAGCGCTTTTCGATAACCTTTTTCAGAGTAGCCTCTTCAAACTCTAAATGTAACCGTTTAAGTATCGATCCAACGATCATCCGGATTCTACTTAAATTCTATTATCCATGTCGTTTTTTCATATTTTTTTTTTTAGAAAAAGCAGATTTGTTGACCTATAAAGTCTCGACGGTGGCGATCTCTCCTCGCTGCTTGAGGTCCTTGCACCCACAGGGTATATTTCCGCAGTCGGCCAGAATAAGGAGCCTTTAAAGTGAATTTCTCATTTTCTGCATTTGGTTTGTTCAACAAGGCGCATTTTTTCATGGTAGCAAAAACTGTGATCTTCATCATGTTTCTTTCTTTGTGTCTCGTTTTGTTTTGGAAACATTTTTTTTTGGAAATTCTCGAATATCATTAACTCTAACTGGTATCCGCTTCTTCCCTGAATTTCAAAGTCGTTGTTTAACGGAACTAATACTGGCCTGCCGTATTGCATACAGAAAGCGATCATGGTACAACGGACTAGAAGCTGGCACGTTCCACCCCTACAGGTCCAATCGCTGATAAAATGTGATTTTTCCAAATTAGGTGGGCACTGTAGGCACAACCTCGAGGACTACTGATCAGAGAATGAAAACTGCAACTGCGAAAATGAATTCCCAGCACCCATCTGAGAGTTGACTCGATGTAGGACCTGCAGCACACCTAATCAAACAGTCAAGCTTGATCGGAAACCAGAAACGCTTCTAACACACAATCGACAGAAAACCTGTCTTGGACAGGTTGGAGGAAGTGTTATAGAGAAGTTTCCTCACCCCACTGTTGAATTGTCCAGTCAGTTCTGGATAGAATAATGTTGGTTTCTAGAGTTTTCTTTGCTTTAGCTATTTTCCGAAGTTCTACGCTGCCCACTTGACTCTGCCACTACTAGTGCTAGCGCCACCCTACACCAATCTGTTCACACCAGAGCACCGTTGTTGTTTAATGCCGCCCACTCGAGATCTATAGCACCTTCGAAGGTCGGTATTTGGCCCACTTAGTGATTTACGCTGGGCACATGATGGGCACACTGTCAAATAATGTTCCTCACACATCCGCGGGAGTGTGTTCGGATGATTGCACTTAGTTTCTGGGGACGATACTTTGAAAGGATTTACGGAAAGCGGCGGAAAGGCCGTTTTTGTGTCTAATCCGCCCAATAGGCAGAAGACAGGAGCGGTGCCCCAAAATTACGTTCATGGTATTCACCGTTATAAAAACGGTCGAAAAAGAGAGTGGAACATGAAATTTTAGCATACCTTATCCAACGCCTTCGCAAAGACAATTACATGATCAGATCCCAAAACGACCTCCTCTGGCACACGGACACACGCTTCCCACGCCGTCAGAGGGCTTTCTTTCAGCGAGTCGACTGGGGGATGTTTTTTAGAGCAGGACTCGGTTTCCAAGTAGGAAGAAGTAGAGAAGTCTATAGGGTTGACGTGGGGGCTGTACTGAGGCAATTCTTCTGAGCTGATAATGTCAGTAACCTATTCGAGGAACCACTGCTGCTCGATCTTCCATTAATGAGCAGATGCCGAATCCTGCTGTAAGATGAACGGCCTGTCCTTGAAGATCATGCTGTTCCAAAACATCTTCCAAGTAGATTTTGGAGTCCATTTGCTCTTCCAATTCCAAACCATGACTGATTCCGGAAGTCCGCAGCGTTCATGGATCCTTCCCGCTTAATTGGCTTCGGCTACTGATTTGACAAGCACACGGTGGCTGTGGCAGTTCTAGGCTGCTTCGACAATAAAAACTTTGGAGATGTCGCTCATCGATGTTCTATCGATGTGCATGTGATGACGGGAACCCTCAGAGGATGAGAAGATGTCATTTTGTACCTAGTGAGTATTGCAACTTAATATTTAGCGTTTGAGACCTAGGTGAACATAGCTGGTTCGCGAAAACAGGCCGGACATGCTTGACGGGCAGGTCAAGAAAAATGACGGGTCAGACATGTGTGAACGTAATTTTGGGACATCTTATATGTGCTGCACATCAAGGGTGAAAGTTTAACGGTTAACAATTTAACGAATTTAACGAATTAGCGGCATTTTTCGCTAAAACCTTAAATATAACAGAGAACTGATGGTAACGCTAAGCTACAATGATAGCCGCTGGTCGAGAACCGAAGCATTGACCATTTGCGTAATTATTGTGGCTTTTTCAACTCTTTTTATTCGATAGGAACAATAGCAATATTCAACAAAAACATTTTTAATAGTTCTTCTGGAGCGTAGTCACCAACTTGAACTACTGCTTTCTAATTGTTTGATGAACGGTCGATTCCACATGCAAAGGAATTATGGTTCTTGGATGGAATCTACGCTGTGACATAGGGCACTAACAAGGGAGGCCCATGAACTTCTCCCAAAGATTCTCTCTCATTCTCTTATATGCTCTTGTAGGGCATCGGACGAGGATCACAGAACTGTGCTTCGTTTTTGCTACGGGCCACTGGGTGGTCCAAAAATGGCAAAAAATGGTACCGCTTCAGGGCGGGCTGATAAGGCAATAGTGACACCTGGAATGGCCCTGCCGTGGTCTGGACTTAACTTACAAAGGGTTTGGAGCTCAAATTAATGTTTGATTCTAGTAATTTCCTACGTTTCCTAGACGAAGCTCCAGTGTACATTTAAGTGATTCATTCGCCGCCTGCGGCCGCGAATGGATGGCCGAGGGGATAGCGAGGCGGACTTGATGGAGGGGTCGAGGGTTCGACTCCGGGGGTGGGGTTTCTGCGTCTTTAGGTGACCTGTTAGCGTTTTTTTTAGATGAAGATTACATGCCTTCTCCGCGTCCTAACCCGGCTTTCAACCTGTTGTCAGATGTGGAAGAGCTGGTTTTGCTGCGTGTAGCAATATCGCGCATCCATTAAACGATGCTTGTCTCGCTGAGGAAGGTTCCGCTAGATGCTATCCCCATATGACCTCTTAGATATGTTCTCAATTACTTTTGGAAGTGTTTCTAACTGTCACCTCATTTGTGAACAAGATCGACAAGCATTGATTTGACCCATCATCAATACAAGCTCATTGCTCTTCGGATTTCCCCATAGACTGCTTTTTATTCTTCTCGCAACTTTCACTATTTCAGCTAACTGTTCCCAAGTACTACATATTTTATTCAACTCGTTTGATTGGTGGCTTTGCTGTATGTTTCTTCCTCACCATTTTCTTGCACACTTACGGGAGACGGGTTGGGGCATTGCAGTAAGGAGGACTTGCACTCACTCCCTCTACTCTAGAGGTCAAGAAAAATTTTTTGTCCAAAACTCATCTTTTAGGTTCAAAGCACCAATTTTGGCAACCAATTTCGGTGAAACGATGGATATGTGTAAGTTAAAGGAGTATATTCGGAATAGCTGGGACTGCTGTCTTTCACGACTCCCAAGGTCGAGGAGAGGTCGAAAGAAAAATTTTCGCTCAAACATCGCTCAGGAGTTACTTGGGGTGCTGATCACGGATATGACATCTATTTCTAAAATTTCGGTCTATTACGGTAGGTTACGGTGGATTTGGGTGACTAAAGCTGTGCACGTTAGTGGGATCGCTTCCTCCTCCAATGTTGTCAGACATATTTTCCAACCTTCGACTTCCACGTTGATGAAAAGTAGTGCAAGCAAAGTGATAATTTAGAAAGAGAGTGACAGATTCGTGGTCAGCAGCTTAAATAATTCCCGAGAGGGCCATTCCAGGTGTCATTTATGCCTTATCAACCCGCACTGAGGTGATACCATGTTTACCATTTCCGGACCACCCAGTAGCCCTTAGCAAAAACGAAGCACAGTTCTGTGATCCTCGTCCGATGCCCTACTAGACCACATAGGTCTCGTTGAGAATTTTTGGGGGAAGTTCATGGGCTTCCCTTGTAAGTGATCCAGATCGTCAAAATCCAAGGTTTTTGATAGCGTACGAGCCTTCCCACAAATGGTTAGCATGGTAGTCTGTAAGTGCTTCGGTTGGTGAGCATGGCAGTTGTAGCAGCCAATCTCTTCCCGTATCTTGGGTGAATTTGATGACGCCAAGGACGACATGCGGATTATCGTGGTGGATGGCGCTCCAAAGGGTTCTTTTGGCGCGGTCATGTGGTCGTTTCATCTCATTTGCATCGGGAGACGTTCAGCTAAGCCTCATGGACTTCGTCCCTGCACCTGAATTGACCCTTGCCATTTTTTTGAACAAACACAGTCTTTTTGAAAAATGAACAAATGAACAAAACACAGTCTTTTTGAAGAAAAAGCTGCAAAACCTCAATAATTATCTATTGGAATAACATTTCGGTCTTAAAAGATTTCCACGAAAAGTCGAGAACATTCAGCTAACTAGCTCAAACGTACGTTGTCCAAGTTCAACTCTATATGAATAGTCAAGCAAACCAGTAATAGTATTGTAGTCCTCGAGTGCGATTAGATCTTTATTAGGAATCAGCACAACAGAAAACAATAGTAGAGGAGTCGACAATCGGCGGCGCATAACTAAACTGAATGAAGACGATGGCTTTTTATACTGCTCGGGAGCTTGAGTATCTAGGTCACCAACCACGGCACTAATAGCACGCCACCGTTCAACACGTGCACATGATACGGTCAACTAAATCAAATCAAACATGAATCAGAACAGTCCTATAACCAATAGCAGGGCCAGTTCTGATGACTGGAAGTTGTCCCATGTCCTGTTCTATATTGGGTATCTGCATCAGTCTCCATAAAGACCATAGCCTCACACTTGCTTAGCCATTGAAGTCATCGCCTTCTTAAGATCCTCAGAACTGGAGGAGACATTGAAAAATCACTCATTCAAGCGCACTATTGTCTTGCAAGGCGACACTGGAAGGGAAGAAGGCGATAGCTATTGCAACTCTGACAACTCGTGCTAACGTCTACGTCTAACATAAGGTCCCTTGGATGTCCTGTTCTATATTGGGTATCTGTATCAGTGACATACGCTTCACAACTGAAAATCGTTGGAGGAGACGGTAAAGGATGGACCAAGACCGACGCTAATGCCTGTCTTTGTAATGTGCCACCTCTACGCATTACGTATTGTTTTTGCGCTTCAGTGTACTTGAAAGACGAGAAAGAATAGAAAGGCAACCCTGCGAGGTGTCTTGAACCTACCTACCTACTGGGGAGAATTAAATTAGTCGAACCTGAAATCCATTTGTAACACCTATACACCGTCGGCGTCTCCTCTTCTTCCAAGACCGAGCTGTGAGAGGGATCTGGGAAAGTTTTTCACAGTGATATTCAGTATCTACGAAGAATTCTGTTTGGCATTTACTTTCTTCATGGCCGATGAACGGCACTTCAAGTACTTTTTGAGAAAGATCTGGTCGCGTTTTTCACAGTGATATTCAGTATCTAATTGTGTTGTTTACACAATTTGCATGAGGAAGTAACCTAACAACAAAGCGGGTACCAGAATCCGGTGTTGACTCTATAAGGTGGCTTAATGTAGCGTTCTGATTGTGAATTGGTGTGATGTCACCTTCTTCCTGCTGCGATCGGTTCGTGAAAACTTACATGGAGCTGGTGGAGCTTCCAACGCAAGCTTGGTGCTTTTTTCGCGTCGACGCGTCCGGACTGCTCATCGTTCGCTTCCCATCTCGTCGAGCGTCCTTTCCCCAATCTATTCATGCGACTCAATGCGCTCATCAGAACTCGCGTCCAGGCCTAAACAACTAGTCAAGCGAGCAGCGAGGCAATTGTTGGTGGTGACGTGAAAAAAGAGTTTTCACTGTTGGATGCAAAGCACGAACAAATGTTTCGAAAGGGTTACTATTTCGAGAGCATTGGTAACCATAGAAGTACGAACAAATCTCGATTTTGAGTAGGGTTCACTGTTTAGATTTTTAAGGCTAACAGCCTGTCAGCGGAAATGGTAGCCTCCTGAGAAAGTACGCGTTCGTTTCCTGTTTTTTAATAATGAGCCAAGGATTTTGTCACAACGAGGGTACGTGATCGTGTCATCCTATTCCCATCCAGTCCGTGTGACGCCTCTAGCAAGAAATGATGGACGCTAAATCTTCTAGCTAAATTAAGGTTCAATGAAAAGTCGAAAAACGACTACACGAAGAGGGTAAGTGCAAACCGTCAGACGAGTCATGTAGAAAAGACTGGCTCTAACAGAAGAGTAATTAGGTTGACACTTATTTTGCTGAGCCAGGTCTAGACACATCCTGAAAAAGCAGTTGAATATGCTGTAAGGTTTCTTGCATTTGACAAATGAAAATAAAAGTGCCGCTAAAATTTTTCCCCTCAGTGTTGCGTATACATTTTGTTTGTGTACAATGCCCTTATAGTTCCTATCCAGCTGCCCAGCAAGTTGAGCATGCTTCTTTCCAACAAAAAAAGGGCGGGATCAATTCTCGGAGGATAGAACCGCTGTATTTCCTTAGTTCCAATTCGACCCTAAAGCCTATGGCGTGTGCAGGACTGAGCCCTCTACCCGTTTGCACAATCTTTGCTCAGCGTATCTGTATGAACTTATAAGGAGACATGCTGATGTATCTACACAGTTGACAACTGTTTGGGTAGTGAAGTATTGAGCTATCCGTGAGCCCATATATTGGTAGTATTCAGAACGATTGAGACTCCTCGCACTTTGTTGGCTGATTTTCCCTGATATAACAGCTTCTTCCTATCATATATACTATATAATCATCCACTAAGCGATGAGTTTGGTCAAAAAAAATAGCGGAAACCACCCAGACGTCCTGTGCGTGATGGTTCAAAAAACGTGCTGAACACGTCGCCAAACGTGTTTGGGAATTCATGTGATCATCAACGGAAGACCTTCACAGCAGAGGGGAAGGAAATCAATATCGATCGATATCGATTTTCTCTCATATTTAACCGATCAGGGTGGGAGTTGGCGTGCCGAACACGTCGTTCAACGTGTCTGGGGATTCAGAAGACGTCCGAACACATCGTCAGCGTATGTGGGATCGCTGAGTGGACCAGTACCAATAATGTGGGACCGAACAGTTCCAGTAAGGGGTCACCAGTAGTGGCGGACCAGTACTAGAAGTGTGTTCTTTTGAT
Source organism: Heligmosomoides polygyrus polygyrus (assembly GCA_947396885.1). Taxonomy (NCBI): domain Eukaryota; kingdom Metazoa; phylum Nematoda; class Chromadorea; order Rhabditida; family Heligmosomidae; genus Heligmosomoides; species Heligmosomoides polygyrus. Next base: position 36,524,242 of record OX377205.1, on the reverse strand, counting down.
AAATTGGATAATGACATCTCTGTCGCATCAACGCATATCTCGTAGCATATCGCAGTGGCTGATTGATGGTGTAGATGCCGTCTGCTAGAAGTTTAGATCTGATCATCGTGTCATCGTTTAGCGGATTTTCTACGAATTTTACAAAATTATGGGGTTACGGATGGCATCACAATCAACTAATTATTGAACGAGATCGGCACAAGCGTCACCAGTGTTATCGTCATTTTCATGAGAATGTCATGGAAGCAGAATTGAAAATATGGTTCGTGTTGAAAGTACCTTTTATTAGTCGGCCATAGCGTGAGCCATGAGTGTTCAGTGTCACGACAACTCCGAGGCTATTATATTAATAGTTAAGCAACTCTTCTTTATATATACGGAAATAAAGTGGTAGTACAATTGTTAAATTCATCTTGTAGAGCTAGGTGTTGCAGTTTGGCTCTTTAGGCCTGTTTATAAATATCTTTCTCAGAGGTTTATAAATAACAAGTGTTCCGTCACGCGTGCCCGCACATGCGCGTTTCGCGCGATGTTACAGTATCATCAGCACAACAGTATCGGTCGATATTGGCCTCCAACTTCCCACCTGGCGCCAGATTCGTAAGCGAAATCGCCGGTGTCATCTCACGGCGGATTCACCATATCGGCCTGCGTAGTAAATGCTACGGAGAGATACAGATACGACAACCGATGTACCGTTGCTGGTCGGTAAGCGGTTGATTAATCTGACCCCTAATGTGAAACGCTTTGTCGGTCACAACACTCGCGCGTCTCTCACCATGACCGGCTAAATCTTAGAAAAAAATAAAGAAGAATCGATAATATCGATCGATATTGATTGCCGTCCCTTTGCTGTAAAACCGTCCGTCGATGACCATCTGAATCCCCAGGCACGTAGAGGACGTCTGGGTGTTTTCCGCCCTTTCGCGCCCCTTAATTTGTGCCCCGTAATTTCAATCTATTTTATGACTCATCGCTGATCGATAGTATGACTCATCGCGTAGCAGATTATTATATAGTACGTTCAGGGGCTTAGGGGACGCCAAACATCCGGTTAGGGGCTTCGCTCCCAAACCCCGAGAATAGGAGAGCCACAATCTTCCTCCATTCTTCTTTAGGCCTTCTTACTTTCATTACAGTAAAGGAACTGGTTTCACTATACAGATTAGTGCAACGGGATATGGTGGGTTAGAATCTTCACTGCTTCGTTGCTCCTATGAAGCTCATCCACCTTCTCTCATGCACGCGATTTATACTCCAAAGTATCCGTTCTCTACGTGGCGAGAAACAGATCATGAGAGTCCCAATCCGAAGTGCCTAATCTGCAGAAACATAAATAAAATTAGTCGGTATTGGTCGACAAGTGGACACCGTTTACGGTCCGACGGCAATGATACTCCTCCAATCCCATAGTCAATCTCTTTACCTCTTCACCCCTCCCCCCTCTACATTGGAGAACATTGAGGAATAATACTGCCCCCCCCCCACACCTTTAGTGGGCCTCTGCTGATTCCGTCTTCACTGCTCCCACTCCTAGTGGTCCCCCTTACTCGGAATCCCTGCGCAAGTTGGACGGCGTCTTCAGCACGTCTTCAATCTTGACGCACGTTGAACGACGTCTAGTGCACGCCTTCTGAATCCCTACGCTCTGCACTTCATCCACATTTATACTCTGATGCGTTGCTCGCTGAATATATCGTAAACTTGGATGAGCAGCCGCCAAGGTTATCAATTTGCCAGCAATCGCCCATGGTTAAACTCTAAAAAAGCCGGCTGGAGGACACCGCACTGTCGTAGGCATCTCTTGGCTTCAGTCCCCCTCCCTATGACTAACAACGTGAACTACGGATTAAGCGAATTATATATAGTAAGACGATGATTAGATTTTTATAGGGAAGTGGGTACGTGCACATACTATGAACTCCAGGATGTGTTTCACCTGTCGAAATTGACCGCATCCTACCCTATAAGTTCCAATAATTTTGCTAGAGATCATGTTGCTGCTAAGTTGAAGGTTCAGCAGAGCGAACCACAAAAGTCAGGAACCACCTGTTGTGCAACTCGCATTGCATGGAATTTCTACCATCAGCCAACCAAATATTGCGTTGGAAGACTGCATGGCGCAATCTTCGCGAAACTATCCCTTTCCCTTTTCTGCATTTTCTCGTTCGTTTTGAATGCCCCAAGTATAGCCATGTAGCATATCGAGGATGAGCTGTTTCGAGAACTTTAGTCCGTGCGGGGCTCCAGGGTATGTAAGCCGATAGCGCTTGGCGCGAACACAAGTGCTGTGGGATTCGATATCCGCTAGTGTCACCATTGAGGTAAAAGTCGATTGGAGCCAGCATGTAGTACCTCCACGCACATCTTGCCGCTACAGGAATGCGGAACGTTCCCCTATAGCCGGCTCCATGGCGGCTCAGACGTGCAGGCTATTTGCGGCTATTTCGGCCCATTGCGTGCGCGCTTCAAGCAGCGCCTGTCATTGTCTCGGGCATCGTCAGACGTTAATGGTGCGACATTGCACTAACGGCAACATTCGTCGTTTTGCTATTGCGACATTCGGATGACGAATACGTAGTGCTGGTCTCGAAGAGGAGATTCGATACCGTGGTGTATCCGGCGATCTTCGTTCGTGTTCGCTCATCTGATGACGTAGTTTGCAGGTGAACGATATCGTGTTTCATCCGCAGCACAACACGCTGGTGACGATCGGCTCCGATGGCCGGTACTCGATGTGGGACAAGGACGCTCGTACCAAGCTGAAAACGTCGGACGCGGCGCCGCTGCCGCTCACCTGCGCCGCCATCCACGCCTCCGGACAAGTGATGGCCTATGCGATCGGCTATGACTGGAGCAGGGTTAGTTTGCCAGATAGGTCAACAAAATCGAGCATTAGCTAACTGGAGGGACTTGGAGGCTGACCCGCACAGTACTCCTCCTGCATAGCAGCGCAGAACTTGACGCTAAGTTGCTTGGGCTCATCATCTAACGCTGCCGCAAACTTCTCAAGTTGCAATATTTTTGCCACTCTGGCGAGCTATGCGCTCGTGCTACTAGGTTGTAACGAATTAAATGGCACTGGCTCGCGCCATTTTTTGGCGCGTCTTACGCGTTTGATCAAGAACAAACCGTAACATGTGGCATATCATTTAGAAGCGCAAACTTTGCTCTACCGGTGAGTACCAAATTTTCTATGTAAAAGTGGGAAAACTTTAGAGTTTTATTGACTTTTTTGCAGATGGACAAAAGGGTAATCCGAGGCATTTACTTGTATGAATTCAAGCTGGGCACTACAGCTAAGGAGGCGGACGAGAAGATCAACGCCGCATTCGGTCAAGGATGTTCCACAATTCGGACGGCGTATCGTTGGTATCAGAAGTTCCGGAATGGAGATGAGAGCTTGGAAGAACATGAAGGTCGTGGGAGGCATAGTGATGTTGATGAGGACAAGCTGAGAGATGTGGTAGAGGAGGATCCACACAAAGGTACCAGGGAGATAGCGAAGGTTCTTGGCGTCAGTCACAACACAGCTGCCCGGCATCTGAAGGAAATCGGAAAGACCAAAAAGCTGGAAAGATAGGTGCCTCACGAGCTGTCTGAGGAGCAAAGAAACCGACGATATGAGATCTCGTCCGCACTGCTTCTACGGAACGAAACGGACCCATTCCTTGATCGCATCGTAACCTGTGACGAGAAATGGATAATGTACGACAACAGGCGACGATCGGCACAGTGGGTGGAAAGCGATGAGAGCCCCAAGGTTTTTGCGAAGCCGGAATGGCACCAAAAGAAAGTAATGGTGACAGTATGGTGGTGTTCGCTGGGAATTATTCACCACAGCTTCCTCCCTCCGGGTAAATCCATCACGGCAGAGAAGTACTGCATTGAAATTGAAGAAATGATGAAAAAGTTGAAGGATATCCGGCCGGCCTTGGTAAACCGAAGGCGAGTTCTCCTTCTGCACGACAATGCTCGCCCCCATGTAGCACGAATGACGTTGCAGAAATTGAATGAGCTGAGCATTGAAACTCTACCACATCCTCCGTTTTCTCCCGACCTCTCCCCAACAAACTACCATTTCTTCAAACATCTTGGCGTCTTCTTGGTAGGGAAAATATTCAAATACCAACAGGATGCCGAAAGTGCCTTCGAAGGTTTCGTCAATTCCAGAACTTCTGATTTTTATGCAACTGGGATAAAAAAGCTTGTGTCACGTTGGCATTGATGTGTAGAATCAGAAGGTTTTTATTTCGATTAATAAACTTGCCTACAAGCCGAGATATTGACTGTTTAAATTTACAGTGGTTCAGTGCCATTTATTTCGTTACAACCTAATAGATCACTCTAAGGCACTCTTAACCTAGAGACGTAGTCCTCTTCTTACTTATGGGTAGGTGGGTATCCATTGAGCCTATTATGCATGGGGAGCTTTCCGCTCCGGAGCCGCTTTGCGCCGAAAACTTCTAACCTTGACTTCAAACATCCATGAGCAGCCTTACCTCATAACTTTGGTGTCTGGTAGTACTTTCAGGAATGGCTGTTTGCCAAGCTGTTGCGAGGGAATATGGCACTTGGTGTAAGGTGTAGAATTTCTCTGCCGATTTTGCAGGATGTTCAGCGTGGAGTGAATTACAGGGATTGGAGTGCTTATTATTATCTATGTGAGCTTGTTAATCAGTGTGAGAAGTTTAAGTTGTGGTGTCACTTCAGTTCGGGGGTCTAGTAGTCTTACTCCCCGACCCTGCACACGAATCTGCTGGACAGCTCAGTAGCGCTTCCCGCTGGGATGGTTAGGCGTAGGAGAGGCATAGAATTGCTCCGTGGGCGGTCTCCCTAAACTAGGATTTGATCTAGGTTCTAGGCAGAGCTCTCACACTCTCCAGATTGGAACTCTTGCCTTCAGGGATAGCATGCTTCGACTAATACGCGACCACCGTTGTTCGATCCAAAGCAGTGTCTACGCTATCCATATGCTGTCCCGTGGGCACACTCATTTGTGATAATGGAGGGAGATGGCCGCGAAATTTCTATGCGAAATAAGACCTAAGAAAACATCAAAGAGGGCTCGGCACGACTGAAAAAAAGGACACTGACGGGGGCATGGTGAGAACACGGCAAAATGAAAAAGTTAGCATGACGTAGCGTCTTCTTGCCTATTCTGTTTTGACGTTTAATTTCGCCGTGTTTCATTGCATCGGTCTTGATAGTTTCTTTTTCCACCGGTATGGGACACTGTACCCCTTTGTTATGGGTCTAGCAGTAGCAGTCCAGCAGCTTCAGAAGTATTGGAGAAAGTTCAATTGCAAAAAATTGCCAGTCCCCGTGTTGCGTGCTTTTGAAGGTACAATGGTGTGAACTGGAAAAATTAAAAACCCATTTCCACCGTAGATTGCAGAGTGAAAGGTCCCAAGCCTTGTTAGCGTTGTACCTGTAACGTTCCTTTAAAAACACCATGTACGAGTGTTCAACTAAGGGGGAGAAAGCAGCTTTTCTTGCGGCGGCTGCCTCTGTTTTTGACATTTGTTGGCGATAATTCTTCTTGGACACGAGGTCGTTTAGCGCTTATCGCGCTGTTTCATCTGCCGAAGAATCCCATTTTCCTGGTGTTCGCAGTGTTTTGCCGTCGAGGCTGGCCTTCTAGAACACCTCATCGAGGAATTTCATTTGCGACCGCTGAAGTTCGTGTTAATGGCCCGCATAGGGTTCCGTAGGGCTCGCAGCCTTCTAGTAAAGCAACTGACTACTCAGTTCGTCGCTGAAGAGAGACAGCGTAGGCGTCGTCCTTTCAAAGTTCAGAACTGCTTCCACATCTGGTCGATGTGCTGGAGACTACCTTCACTGTTATTTAGGTTGTAGTATAACTGGTGCAAAGGCGTAATCTTCTAACTGTTCAGGGACACGAAGGCAACACACAGCCGGGCTCCAAGATCATGCTGCACAACTGCTCAGAAGACATGAAGCCTCGAGCGAAGAAATAGCCAATCCTGCTTGCACCTACTGCCTATTGAAGCAACGTTTTTTTTTGTATTTTGATCTTGCAACGTTGATCATTTGTCTTGTCCGCACACTAATGACACTCATTCCTTGTGAAATTTCCGAGATACTCATGGTGATTGTTATAAAAATGGTCTCATGCTTGTGCGCATTTCTGCTAGGGTTCGGTCTGCCGAGCTGCTGAAGCTTGCCTCTCACCGTTTTATCGTACATCACGTGGGTAGCTCCGTAAGTGAGCTGCAGATTGTATTGACCATTGCGGTTCTGCTTCATGTGCGATACGGTTTATGCTGTTTTTTTTTTGTTTTTGTTATTCAGCTGCTAACGCTATGCGTGAGCACGTTGTGGTTCCCTTTAACGGTTCTACGTGTATATGAGCTCAGGGGGTGCTTCATCTTGATACTCTCTCACCATTTGTTAAATAGACACAAAAATTAGAAAGGATGAAGGCGAGCGAGGGCGACAAAGCAATCAGACAGGGATGTTGACTGAGTGCCTACGAATCGCTCCTTGCAATGCGACAGAGATAGAATACGTAACACATTCTAAGAGGATTCGCAACTTCGGATCAGAACTTATGACTGATATCTGCGTGGTAGCGCAGTCGGAGAAGACGCGAGTAGTCGCTCCGAGTCTCGTGGTTTAAATCCTGCGCAGGGCGATCATGTCCGGTGCTGATGATTCGATACCAGACTTGTCTAGGACATGAAAAACTGATTTGGCCTCTCATTGTATAAGCCAGCTAAAGGACGATGTTACTCAGTCCGGAGAGAGAGAGAGAGAGAGAGAGAGAGAGAGAGAGAGAGAGATGGAGTACTACGATTTGTCTGGGCGGGAAACTCGAACCAAGGACCTGGTATCAGATGCACGCAACTGCCTGCACCTCCTCCGCTTCATGAACCCATAGGCTAGACACACACTACAGTTGTCTCCATGATGTCCCATAGTGGTATTTTTGGCGCATACCAAATAGGGCCTGATCAGTACGACCGTTGATCCCTTGGCAGGAGCTGGGTCCTTAGGCGCACCCGCGCGAATTTTGTTTTGATTTAGTACGTCTCACCGTTCTCTCGTGGCGAGATCAGTGATGCTATTTAAGGCAATGCAACACAGAAGGTAGCATGCTTGGTGCATAGACGAGGACGCTTGCAAGGAATTAAGTGGCTCCTGTACCGGTTCTGAAACTGGCCGAGTCCTGGAGTTCCTACCCTTGTGCATTCTGAGCTTAGACCAGCAAGAGTGTCCCATCTACCCATGAGTGTAGACTTCCCGACGTATTTTTCGATTTTGTTGCTGTGCTGTGTCACTGTTACATGCTCCCTTCCACTCTCACTCCACCGAGCCACGCTTGGGTTAGATGAGAACTCGTTCCTGAATGTTGTTTAGTTGCTCTCGCTAAGACAACCGGAAAATGGCAAACAACGGCGAGTTGTGTCAGGCTCGAGGGCGATGGAGTGACGATAGCACGAGGCGGGGAAGAGTTCATGGTACAAGTGGTGATTCTGAGTGAGCAGGATCTGTTCTGGTCATTGGTGAATGGAATAGCACTCTCTTTCGCGGATTGCCAGTGCCCTTTCAAAAGATAGAGCTGCTTAACAAGAGCGGAGGCATGAAGTAGGCAGAGATCTGTGATCGGTCGATTTGCGCTTGTATAAAAGAATTCTCTCACCAGCTGCGCTGCATGCCGCTGGAAGCGAGTAGTTTGTTTCTGGAACTACCTGCGGAATTCACTCTGCTGCGAATGTGGAAAGGTTTTATGGGATTTTTACTTCTAATAATGACAATTGAAAGTGGAAGAGATAAAGTTACACATTTCTCTTTTTCCCAAAATGGGTCGTTTCGGCACCTGTCTTCAGACGAACCTTTTTTGTTATAGCACCTTAACGGTGGCTCATCAGTGAAGAGGAAGGTGCTATAACGTTTTTGGATGTGTAGAATTATTAATTTACTAATTCAAATTTTGACAATTTTAAGGTTTATTAAACGTAAAATGTTTAAAAAAACTTTATTTTCATATTTATGTTTAGTTTTAATAGTTTATTTATATTGATATATAATTTATTTAATTTACATTTGAAATTAAGCTAAAGTAATGAAGATTTTCAAACTTACAGTAGTCGATCAGCTGACTCTGCTACTTATTTTGACAAAAGTAACCCCACTCTAGTACAGTATTCGCCATCAGAACAGATAACTCATATCATTCCACACCGTAATTCATTTTGCTTTGCCAAGAATGATGACACGGCGGCATTATTTTCTATCTTATTCCTGATTTTTGGCTTTAATTTATCATTTGTAAGTCTAAATAGTTGAATTAATATTTCGTGTTCAATTTGAATAAAATGAGACTTTTAACTGCATGCAAAACACAGTTTCATGAGTATAAACATACATATACGTGTGCGATTTAATTATGCAAGAGTAACTTTTAGTAAATGGTCAATTTCAGCTTAACGTCCTCACAAAGTTTATAGCCTTTTTGCTATAGTCTAGCAAGTTGTATTTATACAATATTTGTCTATTTTTAAAAATACACCTACCAATGCTATTGATGATAAAATCTCTGTTAAATCCGATATTTACAAGAACTTGATAAAAAAGTCCATTTATTATAAAAATATTCAAACTTTGAGCAAGCATTTGCTATTCTAAGGAGTTCTGTGCATATGACGTTACTTGATAGAACTTGATAACTTTGATAGAAACCTCAGAATCCATGTGTGGGAACATATTATCTTTGAAGTTAAAAGAATCTGTTTTATTATGCAAGTTGGTTTCTACTTGGTCATTTACAGTTTTTAAGGTTAGATCCAAATAATTACATGTGTGTTCAGTGGCATGTGTTTTTAAAGGCAAGTGTATTTCGGTACACTAATGCAAGAGTATTGTCTATGATGTCTTCAGTAAAGTTATGAACTATAAGTGTCATCTATGTACCTAAATGGTTCGAATAACTGATCTCTCTATAAAATTATATTTTTGGAGTATTCAAATTCAAACATAGACATTGGTAAATCTGCAAGTGAAGGGCTGAAATTGCCTCCTTGTGGTAGTCCTTTATTTGTTTGTGGATCATAACAGCAAATGTACAGTAGCTATTTCATAAGGCCATGTTGGATAGCACTTTAAGGGGCTGTAATTATCAAAGCTGGCTTAATCTAACGCAAGCATTTTCAACATTGAAGTGAGATACTCCGCAAAGTGGCACTTAGAAGCAGGAAGTCTACACTGGGCAGCTAACTAACTGGTGTGGACATGCCATTAGTGTCTTCCTTGTATTAGCGGTGTTCAGTGTTAACTGCGAGTTCTCCTTCCCAATGAATTTCTTTAATCTGAAACGAAATGCGTGGCGCTCTCCATTGTGAAAGAAAGACGGAGATATCACTAAACGCTTATCTCGTGTTTTCCTATGTTGCTGCCGCATTCAACTAATTCCAGACGGTGACTGAGAAACCCTTACGACTTCTGTTTCTCTTGTTTCAATTTCTTATGGATTTTATTAGGTTGGCAACTAATTTCGTGGACTCTCAAGCGCCTTCAACAAAAGTGTTCATAAACAAATAGCAAATAACAGTTTTCAACCAAAGTAAGATATGTTGGAACGCGGGACTGCTTCCCATTTATCAGCTGCCTGGCCCATCCCACAACTGTAGAATTCTTGTGCTTTTGAAGCCAAGAATCCTTGGAGGTGCATTTTGACTGGTCCACATTAATAAATCGTCCTCCAACCTAGAAGTGCTGCAGCGTGCTATAAAGGTGCTAGTCATTTGGCGCACAGCCTGTGCTGTAAGGTGGGTGAGTTAGACGCTACCAGCTAAGGTCTTCGATTTTTTGAAGCTCCCGATTCGTGACGTGTGATCTGGCGTTATCTTGCTGAAAGATAATTCCGCTCCTGAAAATCTGTCTGAACCGATTCTAGCGGAGTTCAGCCTGCGCGCGGCCAGGTTGAGAAGAGTAGATTACGGCATTAATGCTGGAACCGTTCTTGACGAGCTCCCAGAAGTCAATACCTTCTTGACACCACCAAACGGAGGGTACGTAGCGAACCGGACGGCGATGATCCAGCGATAACCCAAGAACTGGCACCCTTGGTGGAGCTCTGTAGGTTTGACCTATTAGTTTTGACCTCCACGGTATTTAGAGCAGTCCGGTGGCTGAAGCTCATTCACCCATGTAACGTCCAGCTTACGGGTAGTTAGTGGTCCACTTCGGCTTACTAACGCCGAAACATTGTCCTCAACAGAAGTGAAACGGGGAGAGAGATCTGAAAAGAAGGAGGAAGAACGAGTGCACTGTAGACACTCGAAGGGAAAAGTCGCAAATCATAGCGGAATACTATGCCATAAATTATCAGGAAGTGAAGCTACTGTGGGCGAGAGATTTCGTTGGTGGGGACTGCCTTCAGCACATGAGCCAGAAGAGCATGTCTCTGACCTCTGTCTCAGAAATGATAAAGCGCTAGTACGCGGACCGTGTTTTGCACCTAACGGGGTTATACTTACTTACTTTGATACTTTGATGGTCCTTTTGTCGGCTGGAGGTCGTCTCAGCGGGGACCACAACTCTTCCAGACCGCTCGATCTCTGGCTGCTTGCATCCAGTGAGGCAGACTCCGCTCTCTGAAAGATCTTGAGAATGAGTCTGCCCATCGCGTTGGCGGTCGTCCCAGTGGTCTCTTTTGGTCCCTCGGGAGACAGAGGCTCCATCTATCGTCCTTTCGTCGAAGCAGGTGTCCGGCCCAGCGTATTTGGACTTCTTCATGTACTGCAGCGGGTCTGCTAATTGCGACTTCTCCCGTAGCTCCGAGGTTCGTAGGCCTTCTTGCCATTGCTGACGAAGACTTGTCCTCAGAAGACATCTCTCCAGTGCACGATGCGTAGTTTGCATCGCTCTGGCGATTATCTTGTTGTCGGGCCAGGTTTCCATCGCGTAACACATCGCTCGGAACTTCGAGCTTCGCCGACGTTCGAAGATCAGAGACGCTGTCGCGTGGACCAAGTTGTCGAAAATAAGGTGGGCCGGCCACGCAATGCGCTTCGCAGACACCCGCTGGACGAGAGCCATCACCGTCTGGATTCCGCGGGATGTCAAAAGAACACCAGGACGCCCACCAACGCGTTGGTCGGACTTCTTCGTTAAAGCCCTGAACGACCGATATGAGCTCTTCGTGTCCCTCGAGCGATGAGGATCCATAGGACCACTCTGGCACGCGACAGAGACGAATGGAGACGCTGCTGGCACCCGCTCGAGCAATTCGATGATCAACGGGACGACAGGTGATACAGGTGATACAGGTGAACACATCGCAGGCAATACAGAGGCGTTGAATATCGAGGCCCTGAGGCCGGCATCCTTGACCTGATCGGTGACTTCGCGAATCAAACTGAAGGCTGCCCATGCTGCGCGTCTCCTGCGGGTGATTTCAGGAGCGAGGTTGTTATCCATGTTCAGCTCTCTTCCCAGATAGACGTAGGAGTCGACCTGTTGCAGAGCGACTCCATTTAACCTTACGAGTCCCGTGTCACACCACTGGTTGACCATAAATCGCGTTTTAGACATATTCATGTCCAATCCAATCTTCATACCTGCCACATTGAGCTCGTTCAGCATTCCCTCGACTTCTTCCGTGCTGGTAGAGATGAGAACAATATCGTCGGCGAAGCGAAGGTTGGTGATTCGTTTACCGTCGACAAGGTAACCTTTATCGTCCCAGTTCAAGTCCTTCGTGGCATCCTGGTGTGCCGCTGTGAATAGCTTAGGAGAAGTCGTGTCTCCCTGCCGTACTTCTTTCCTGATGGGAATTTTAAGCTTTCGATCGAACAACTGAATGGTGGTCGATGTTCGAGAAGCATTCGTCGAGAAGTCGGATGTAGAGCGATGGTATACCAGCATGCACAAGCACGTTCAGAACGGCGTTGATTTCCACAGAGTCGAACGCTTTCCGATAATCCACGAAGACAAGGACAAGTGGAAGGTGGTATTCGCGGCTCCTCTCGATGAGCCGTGAGACAGTCTGAATATGGTCCATGCAGGAGAAATCCTTGCGAAACCTGCTTGCTCCACTGGCTGATATTCATCCAAGCAACGCTCCATGCGGTTAAGCAGTATCTTGGTGAAGATCTTGTACACAAGCGAGAGAAGACTGATGGGTCGGTAGTTGTTGATCCTCCTGCTGACCTTTTTTGAAGATTGGAACTGTTTCCGACTCCTTCCATGAGTCCGGAAATCTACCAAGTCGAAGGTAGTGGTTGTAGTGCTTGGCAAAAAGTGAGCAGAGGGCACTGCCACCCGCATGAAGAAGATCAGCAGAAATGCCATACGGTCCGGGAGCAGTGCCCGGCTTCATCCTTCTGATGGCATGAGCAACTTCTGATTCCAGAATGGAAGGTACTTCCTCAGCTGGTGGCAGCAAGCATTTTGGGACAGTGGTGGAAGAACGAAACAGATCTGTGTAGAATTCTTGAACGATGGCCTCCATCGCTCTTCGAGACGTTTGCGTTGTTCCATCCTTATCCAAAAGGGCTGACATTATTGCCTTCTGATCGCAGACATCTCGCTTGCAGCGCTTTATGCTTGAACCTTTCCCAGCGGCTTCCAACAGCTTCAATCTTCTGTAGGCTTGAATGGACTCCTTCACTGCAATTCGACAGGCCTTCGAGATGGTGACTTTTTCCAGATGGGAAGGATTAGGATCCAGTTTAACAGCTCTTCTTTGCTCCAAGAGCTTAATCGCATGTGCGTTGAGTCTTGGAGCAGACGGTGATGTGGCTCCGCAAGAGCTGCTAGCACATTTCAACAGTACTTTGGAGAGAAGGTCGTAGTCTTCCGATGGATCTTCAAGAAGATTCCAACCATACGACTTTATTGCATATTTCAACTCCTCAGACTTGAACGTGGAGATCCACACCGGTGCCGGTTTATGAGTGTCACGCTTGAACATCCTCTTTTTGAGAGTCAGCTTCGCACGGACAAGACGGTGATCCGAGCCGGTGTCAAATGAAGGCAGCACGGAGACGTCGAACAGACTCCAGCGTCTGTTTGTAAGAACGTGATTGTTCTCCAAACGTGTTTCTCCATTTGGGCTTCCCCAAGTCCATCGTCGGTTTGAAGGCTTCTTAAGCATAGAATTTCCATGGTAGAGGCGGCACGCGGATAGGGAGTCTATCAGGCGCTCTCCGTTTTCGTTCCTTGAGGAAGTTCCATGTGGTCCTAGCCTCCATTCGTCGTGATCATTCGTACCGACGATAGCGTTAAAGTCACCAACGACAACTTTGTAGTAGCTCTTCTCGTCGTTGACAGTCCTTTCGAACAGCTTGTAGAATTCCTCCTTTTCTTCACGTGGCCGCAGATTTTGGAGCATATCCATTTATGATGGAGATGGTTCCTTGATCTTTGGTTTCCAGACGAAGAACAGCTACTCGCGGACTGATGATCTTGTAAGAGTCTGCTAGGTGGTGCACTGTCGAATTGACGAGAAATCCAACTCCGCCAATATCTTTCTGTCCACCTTTGCTCCGATAATGAGAAGCTCGTTGTGGTCGGTCCTTCTTATGGTTTCCGTTCTGCCTTTCGTTTCCTGCAGGGCGATAACGTCGTATTTGATGCTGCGGCTTCTGTAAAGCAGTGTCCGAAGATCCTGCTCAGATGCGATCGAACGAAAGTTATAAGTGCAGACGAATAGGCAGTTTCCGTGTCGTGGTGGGAGGGAGTTTCCGGTAGTCCGATTCCAATGACGTCCTGATAGTCTAACTCGGAGATTAGGTAGCCCGTCGCCGGAGGTGGATGCAACCGACGTCGTAGAAGTCCACCTCCGGCGTAGAAGTCCACCTCCGGCGCGCGGAGGACTGGGACACGGGTTTAGTTGTTTGAGCCCTAGCGGTGGTCTGGTTACCCACATGTTCCTGGCTAGGGATACGGGAGAGCCGCCCATACACGACAAAGCGTCGCGTACGGCGTGATCGTTTGTGCCGTTAGCCATCACTAAGTGATGTTCACCCTTCATCGCGATGAGGTGGCACATGAAGGGGAACGGGGTTATACCGTCGAATAAAGCTGGATCGAAATGGGGCAGAACGCTTGCATCAAGTCATTTTGGAGACAGCAGCACCTTGACCTAACGCTAGGGTATTTCCTGCACATACCCCCAAGGAGCGTTGTGCAAAGTACTAAGCAGGATGCAAGTGGCAATATATCAGTTAGCTGTGGCACGTTTACTTTTTGCTTCTAAATTCGCGATTTATGTAGCGATGACTGCAGGATGATACATTATTTCTGGCATGATGTGTGTTCCGTGCGCCAAGCTGAAGCCGTTTCGTGCCACTCGTACGTGGAAACCGACATGAGGCACGAGACAGCATCGGGAAAACTGTCAGACAGAAGCTTCAGATTTTCTCAAACCTTTATGGTTGGGACCATTATGTTCGAAAAATCCTTGACAACGGAAGGAACCTTTCCATCATCACTTTCAAAATTCTGGAAGGGGACTGAGAAGTTTAGCGGTCCTATAAATAGAATGCATAAATATAAACAAATTGAAGTGCCAAGCTGTAGGGTTTAATAAGTAGGGGTTATTGGACCCTTGTGATCTCTGGTGATGGTCATTTTGTCCCGTCGTTCCCGGTTAAATTGCTCCGAGTTTTCAAAATGTACACAATTTCAAGTGATTATAAAACTATTATGCTATAAGCCAAGCTGTAATATTTTAGTTGACCTGAGAGAAAAAGAAAGGCGGAAAAAGGAAAATACGGAAATTTCCTGACATATTATAGACTCTGGGATTGTTCCATGTACTGGAGCGTGCAAATTGCAGAAAAGTCTCAGGGCAAATCCTTCGGTTTTCTTCGCTGTAGAAACAGGGTGTCGCGAACTGCACTGCAAGCATTTTCGTATCCACCGTTTACCGCCATCGGCCGCCGAGGGTACTGTAATGGAATCGAAGATATGCTTAGTACATGGATCATCAGCAGATCGTAGTGAAGTTCATGACTCCTTATCATCTCGAAATTCTCGAGGCAATTTCACTAAAGAAAATTCTTCGCTGAGCCAAAATAGTGTGGCTTCCCAATTTTGAGGTTGAACTTAAGGCACCATTTTCGGCTCTATCCTTGTAAAAGATCATGAAGGACCACGTTTTCCAAGTCCAATAGAGGCTTTCCGTGCTCTCGTTTATTGAAAAAAAGCCCAATAAAAAAAAGGCAGCACATTATCAGCTTAGTCAACATTACGAAACCCTGGAGGAGTGCATACATATGGCAAGTAGCTTAGGAGAATCGAGCTATCCCGGGCCTCATTGAAACCGTTTAAGATGAGACATGAAGACCAATAACGAGACCTCAAGCTGTAGCAGAATTAGTTACCTAACAACTACTGACACCTCAGCTGTGAACCGAGCAAGCCTTCGCCTCTACGTAGCCTTTAGCGAATTAAGTTGCGGGCGAAATTCTATGCCAGCCTTTAATATAATTTTTGAGATGCTCTGTAACTTTGTTTAGAAACATGCTGCCTTTGCTCTTTGTTCTTAGACTACGATTTTTTACGTCCACTTATTGTTTCCTTTTATTGAAAAGGGTAGATTTATTGTGTTAGCGCTCTTTATCCTTGTGAGTGGACGTTGCGTTCACTCATTATTACGTGTTCGTCATACCACTGGTACTCCTCTGCAAACATTATTAATAGGACTTTCGGTACACGACTTCGTGTGCAGTAGCATGAATAAATCGTTCGCACTATGTAGCGGGGAGGTGGCCACATCGAAGGGGTGGGAAGAAAGCCTGTAGCACTGCAGAGAGTTCGTGTATTAAGGTAACAATAGAGCCTGGAGGTTTCAAGCGAGCTAGGAGTACAGTGCAAGTTTCATGTTACGAGTGCCTAGGACAAATAGAAGTCATATATGAAGAAATATGCACTGTTTGAGGGCTTTACTTTGAAGGATAACTTTATCAACTGAAATAAATTTGATGCCGAAAGAAACACTCTAGTGTAGGCTGACCGGTAGGCGCGACTGACAGGCTCAAGTTCGTTCTTGACCGCTTTCCAATAATCCTTCTTCTTCTACAACTAAAAGCTGTACTCGATTCTGAGGGAGTGAAAAGACTGACCGATTTCAGACAAGCTAGCTCCCAGATCATCTTTGAGACTCCAATAGCAAAAATTGAGCTCCATGTGGGAAATGCCGCGTAGGAATTGACAATACCGTTTCTTGTAAGGACTTCAGCTTAACCGATTCCAAGCTGATATCAGCGGCCTGCTCATCACGATATCACGGGGGGTTAATGCTGGTAGTCCATGAAGATGTCATAGATGTTATGTACGATCAAACAGCGCAGGTGGTGTAAGGCGCAGCATCTCACCCGGAAAGCGAAGGGTGCTGTTGGAGTCCCGCGTGGTGCAAGAGTTTGGCCGTAACTAAATGTCAGCCTAACAGTTTATAACCTTAACAACGGCCGCTCTAGGCATATCGAAACGTGTATCGTTTATAGATTCGACAACATTTTTATTTTATTTTTGATTCCCCGTAGGATTTAGCGGCATTTCTTAGATGGCGTTAACCACATTTGAAGGGAACCATTGACGAAAGACATATGTGGCTAATAACTGCACCATAGCGCCTGGCTGGAAAATGACGGCTCTTTCGTTTTCTCAGAAAATGTGCTCCACATCGCTGAATTCAGAAATGGGAGACCCCTTACCAGGCTGAGCACTATGTCGGAGATCGAGGACTATTGCAACGCTACTTCTGGTGCGCGGAAGTCTTCAGGAAGTCTAGGAAGTCTTCCGGTGTGGTGTATGAAGTAACCCCAAGCATTGGAACTCTACCGCGTTAGATTTTGGAACGGTGGCTGTTGTTCTGAAGCAAAGACAAGTGCTCATGTGCAGCGTGACAAGATTGCCTCCCTGATGTTGTCAGCGATTAGGGTAAATGTTGGAACAAGTTGGCCCCCTATGGTTGAAGATCTCGGACGAGGGGTTGCCGTGAGTTTCGTTCGTTCGTACGCTGAAGCGCGGCAGCGTTTGCGAGCCGTAGGGTGGCCCTCCGTGAATCGCGTGACTCCCCCGGGGATGCGATAACGATAGACGAATAAATTCCGAACGAGATATGTGCGGTAGCGCTTCAGCCGAGTTCCATCTACCTCATTAAAACACTCTGCGCATCGACTTCGCCCCAGACAGAGCCCTTCGACGTAGGCCGGCCGGGAATGGACTTGCGCGCCGACAACAAAGAAGAGAACCAGTTAGTAGTTTCATGTTTACTAAATCATTTATCCTTATTAATATACAATATTTAATACGCATGACATGTGCGCAATACAAAGTTATCCGGGAAGATTCCGAGCAACCGCGATCAGTGAGACAGCGATCACCTCTCGGCAAACATGGCATAAATAGCTCAATAGAAATCGAGTGGAAAATTAATTCATAGTATCTGGAAAAGAACAAAACGAACTGAAAACACGAGAACGAGCACGGAAGTTGATTGGAAGGGGCGCTGACGAAGGGATGGTTGGATGACGGATTGCGTCGAGCATGGCGGTTAGTTACATAACTGTGCAAACGATGGGAATTTGAAAGAAAAACAACAACATATAAACAACATTAGTCTAGGTTCTCGATAAAAACGCGACTCTGACCTATATTAGTTCAATGCGAATAAGTAGTGGCTGATTTTTACACAGTTGAAAATGGGATAAACGGATGAGTGAATGAATGGATGATGGCGGGGATGCTGATGTGGAGATGATGAGAGAGAGGGAAGGGCAAAACGTAGAGGAATGATTCGGATCACAGTGGTGTCGGCGGCTGCTTGAACGGGGCGCTCAACGAGGGCGCGCCTCTTCGGGTCGACGACGACGACACCGATCTCCAGAAGGTGTCACACACGTCGTCACCACGCTACGGATTTACACACGACAACTGACAATGATAACTGACTGACTGACTGACTGGCTGGCTGGCAGAGCTCTGTTGCGCTGCCGCTGACTGACTGAGGTGATCTAGGCTATATCTCTAGGCTCTAAGCTGCTGGCTAGGGTTACGTACTCGGAATACACGCACACGCACATATGAACACACATACACACATACGCACTCACGACGGCATCACCACGTTGTGCACCCCGTTCACCGATTCGCCTTATTTTTTGACCTCATTGGTCAGGATCTGGAACAGCTCCTTGTCAGCCAGACAGCCGTCAACGAATTCCTTGAGCGTGAGTTCCTTGTCGTTGTTAACGTCCATCTTCTCGAAAATCATCTTCGCTCGCTTTCGCGGCGAGTCGTCGGCGGATTTCGTCACTTCGGGCCCGAGCATCTCGTAGATGGCCTGAAACGGAACAGCGATAAGACGTTGGCTCTCGTTCTCCGCTTTTGTTCAAGCACTGTCCAAATACAGAGGGTTGGGGTTTACGTCCGCGAGTTTCGATCGCAACAACACCTGCTTTTAACAGCAAGCTGGTCTTCTCCTGACGGAAAGCGTTGGAGCTTGCTACATGGATGAGCGATAAGCGCTCTGAGAGAAGCAAAATCTCGCGGCATTGAAGCGCAATCAAGGAACCCATTGAAATCATAACGCACTGACTCATTTCTGCGCTCTTTTCACTCGACGGACTGTGGCTGCGACCAGCAACGTCTCAGAAAACTTCCCACGCTAGTCTATACGCTCCTCACTTCTACTGGTATCTTGCGAAAAACCTACAACGCTGCTACACCTCTACAATTTCTCTGGGGGTCCAGAAGCAGCCCAACATACCCTTTTGTGTGAGATCTCACAACTGCGGTAGGATTAAGATAGATTAAGGCTTCCTCATTGATCTCCCCATGCAGTTCATCGCGTTTCTCCTAAGGCGTTTTTATTAAGACTGCTTCTGATAGGCGCAGGGAATCAAATCCATGAGGCTAATAAAAGTCTCAGCATATAATTGGCTGTATGCGATGAAAGTAAAAAAGGCTGGGGAAGCTTCAGAACGGCTCCATGGCGTTTTAGTTGCGTAAGTGCCGTGAAATTGTTAGTGGGCATGCATAGTGGCAGGAGCTCGCTTGCAATCGGCAATGAATGCTTGAATGAATCGAAAACGGCAGTGGTGGAGAAGGGGTGGAAGGAGGGCGGGGAGGCAAACTATGAACTAGACTGAGCAAGGAGCAGGATGACGTTGTGCACTATATGTATAGGAGAAACTTCGAAAATGGATTCGAATTTCGAAGCGGTAATGGAGGTAGCACATGATGGTGTGGTTTAAAATTCTGCTCCAAACTTAAAACGAGTGAGAAAAAAGTAAAAAAGTGCTTCGCAGATAATGAACACGGCAGGCGAAAAACTCGGGAGAAAGAAATTCGAATGGAAATAAAAGGGAAGGAGGCCCGACCTCGATAATTTTGATCATCTCCTTCTCGTCGATCGTGCCGTTGCCGTCAATGTCGTACATTCGGAACGCCCACTCGAGCTTCTGCTCGGGCGTACCGGAGCTGGTCACATTGATAGCTAGCAAGAATTCCTTGAAATCGATGAAGCCACTGTTGTCGGTGTCGAACGTTCGAAACACGTGCTCGCAGAAGCCCTCGGCCGAGCCGGACGGGAAGAAATCCTTGTAAACCTTGATGAACTGCTCCTTAGTGAGGTGTCCTTTCGGGCAGTCTTGCTGAAACGAGCACGATGAGAATTCAGTTGATGGCATCGCCAGTGAACGAAGAAGCAAAAACGCAGCTAATCCCTCCACTCAGGATAATTGGATGACACGCGCCGCAGTGGTGGTGCCAACGAGATGTCACACTACGGGTCTCTCGAGTTCAGCGTTGCGAGTAACCTCGGACTGTGGGCCTCACGCAGAAGCAAACAGCTGTCTCTGGCCGAAACTGGGGTCAATTCCGTTGCCCATAAGCCGCAGCGGAAACTACTCCAAGTGCCATTGATTCTTGATGAGCAGCTTATTGTTGTTCTCCTATGGTCTGCATCTACATTTGATTTTAAGGGATTCTGAGGTCTAAGGTACGGCCCAAATCGAACAGCTGCTGCGAAAACTGTATGAAAACGCCGGTTGTGGGATTCTATAATAACTTCCAAATTCGTCATTTAGTTGTTCCAGTGAAATTTCGCATTCTCTATTTCCGAAGATTTTTGTTTTATTACCCTGCAACCACCGCAACCCAGGCGACATCATTAATTTGAAGCTATCATAACAGGTAATGTAGTCTCGTAAAGCGGCTCGAGAGTGGGGAAGGGGTCACCTTGCACTCAGTGCTTATTCGCCTTGGTAGAAACGTAGATTAGTGCCAAATTACATCAGAGATGACCTAGCTCAGTTCACAATAGGTGTAGAACACACCAGTGTTGCATAAAAGTTTTCGTTTCGTACTTTCGTACAACACAAACCGCTGCGTAGGGCTGTCCTACAGGTGTCCCCTCCCCAACGCGAGCCGCTTTAACAAATTCAAATCTAACGGTTGCATAATCGGGCGATAGAATATAGAAATAAAACAAAACAAAAGTAATTCGTCTAAGGTCGAGCATAGCTGGAAATTGCGTGGTGCGCGAGGGAAAGAAGATTATGAGCTTGAAGATGTAACCTATTTAATTTCCACGTTCATGATGAACCAAAAAGATTACGGTGCAATAAGCGCTAAACGTCGTTAAAATAATGGCCGATGTTGACAGCAAGTTAGCAAAAGAGGTGCCTTCTCGATGTGCAGTCATGAAACTCATGTCATTCAAAGTAGGCATGAACTGTATTTTGAAGCAAACTTCAATTCTTCTAGATAAAGCTACTCCACATTGTAGGGATTCTAACGCGACTGTTAATTTTTTCATCATGTGCTTGGGAAAAGGATAACCATAGGCGTTCAACAACAGGCTAATGTATACGAGTGGAAGAATGGTGGCTGTCGGAAGTAACAACGAACAAGAAAAGTTGGACTCACCACAAAACCCTTGTACCACTCCTTGATCTGCTCTTCGGTGAAGTTGGTGTTCTTCTTGAGAAACTCCAAGTCCTCCTTGGAGAGTTTAGGTTTCGAGCCCTTGAGTCCCATTGGCGCAGCTGCGTCGTCGTGTCACGGCGCAGTCGGCACGACTCTGCTTGAATAAAAAGCGACGAGTTTTTTGGAGGGAGCGTTGGGACGATGGCGACTGATGCGACACGACGATGACCACGACGTGGGCCTCCTGCACGACGGCGGGCAGATGCGCTGGAGCGGCGGCGACGGGCGCGAGCAGAGGATCCCAGGACGGGGCGAGCGTGGAATCAGAAGACAGTGCTAAGTGACGGTGGACACCACGACCACACGTGGAACATGTACCAGGGCTAGCGGCTGATCGATACTGGTGCTGCGCTAGCCGGCCGACGTCGCCGCCCCTAGCGGTCTGCGATCGATAGCACTCACTACGGTAGCAGCAGCAGCAGCAGCGGGTGTCGCGTCTGTGTTCTGGATTTGGCGATTCGCGACTCCTTGGCACCGCTGGTGGCCGCCATCTGCCGCCCCGGGCGCGTGACGGCGCCCGGTGGCGTCCGCGCGCGGTCACCCGGCTGGCGGCGTTTTTCTGCTGGCTGGCACTGTCTGCGGATGCGGAGCAAGGACCGCGACCGGCCAGAACCGGTTTCGCGTGAGGTAGTGAGGTTAGCGGGGAAAGGAAGCGATTAGCCAAGACTGGACCTGCTGCGGCTGGGAACGCAGTCGCCGCCGTCGCGAATTGCCTTGCGCTGCCGCGGCACGCACCCGGACCGAAAGTCGTGTCAGGTAGGAAAGCAATACATCGGATAAGGATGCAGAGCAGAAGGAAAGGGAAGTTCCGGGAAAGTAGATGTGGTGACGGAAGAGCCAACGGAAACGACAAAAAAGAACGAAGTAATGGAAAATCGATGGTATAGTCCCATAAGAGGAGTGACAATGAAGCAAATTCATTGTCTGCGAGACATGGCAGTGTGCTCGAGTGAAAGACCTCCAGTGAAGTGACATTAAAATTACGCCTGAGTCAGAGTTTCGGAGAGAGTCGGAGAGCGAACGGAGAATGTCGGCTGGAGTGTCGCCGTGCTAAAATTTTCTCATGAGAAAGTTCAAGCAGTGTCCGTGTGGAAAGGGAAAGGAAACGGTTTTTGCTGAGTGCGACATGCTGCGCCTAATGAAGCATACGTGCAGTACTGGGCAATTAGGGAGAGATTGCCTAACCGGTCAGGCTGTTTTGGAACATAAGTACAGATGCCAATTCTCGCCATCCAGAGACGGCCAAACAGAGCTGTGAAGACGACACATTCGGACGAAGCCAAGAGGAACAGCTCGACATAGAAACAACGATAAGCGGCATAAAGTATACAGGGATGAAGAAGTTGAACGTTCGCCTGCAGATTTCACAGCTAGTGTCTTCTAATCCGTGCAAACGTTTTCGGTCTACGTTTCAAACTGCTGATACTCGATATACACACTGTTTACACGACGGCAGGTGCTAGATACAAGGTATGTCGACAATTTTAATCAGGCGCCTTTGGCGACAACAATTTTAATTGGGCGTGCCATTCAGAGGACCGTACGGTCGGTGCCCTGATTAGCCTGCGTGCGTTCGGTCAGTGCTGTGTTTGGTCATGATTGGATGCCGCGCCTCGCCTCCCAATGTCGGCCATCTTCTAGACACACTTATGCAATTAGAGAGTTGAGCAGAACTTAATTGAGGCCAGTGCAGTGACGATGGAGCTATTTGGTAAATTCTAGTGGGATTAACACATTTGCTTAAGCCTGGAGCGGCTGGTAGAGGGGCTATATGTTGTTACAGGATATTTTGTTGCGATCAAAACTCTTGCGCCAGGAGGGGAGGGACTCGAACCCGCATCTTCTGCTTTCCGGGCAGCGATGTTCGCCTTACACCACCGGCGCTGTTTGACCGCACGTAACATCCGCGATATCGTCGAGGTCTAGTGGGATTGTAAGCAACTCCAAGAGGAAATGAAGTATGTGGCGCATTCGATTTTCGCGCTAAGGACCCTTCCCAAGCACTGTCTGCTAAATCACAGTTCGTTTGTCTTCTTCACAGCAGCGACATCCTCCCATATTTCGCCCGTTCGAGCCATCAATAAAACAAAAAAAGAGGGTTGTTTCGCAGACGTCATGTGTGCATCAGAAAACGGAGTGTGCGAGCAGATGTCGAGCGATGCTTAGCCGGCGAAAGCCGCGAACCAGCAGATGTGCGGAAAGGAGAGCCCGAGCGAGGATGAGTCAGATCGCTCGCCGCTGCCCAGGCCGGCGGCGATGACGTCGCTGGCGACGCTGCCGCCGATCCCACGCATCCGCTGAAACGTCGCCGTCGTCGCCACAGCCGCAGCCGCCGCCGCTGCGGTGGCAGTCAGCTGCCGTGTCACTCGCTCTGTCCCGGAGGCGACAGGCGGGCGGCCCCTTCCATGAACTCAGACGTCTGCTGGTTTTTCCGGCGAAAAGAAGCGCTGCAGAGAGAGCAGCGCGTTCGGTGCCGTGGCGGTTCACACAAGAGGAGCGTGTGTGTTTCGGAAGGATATCAATGCTCGGAGAGCAAATCAGGATGGAGCAATTCCGATGTTTGGAACGCAACTCGCCAAAGTATAGCCAACTAGCAGGTAGCGTAGGTCTGAGATGGTTGGAAGAATTGTGTTTAATCCTACAAAACAATCTGCCGTTTGAGGTTGATGTATTGCTAGCAAACTTCCTTGTCTTGTGTGGAACAACGATTTCCTTGAATGCTGGCTATTAAGTTCCAGTTTTTAGAATGACATCGATTTTTCACCTTTTTCTCACTACGATACCAAGGTAGTGGGTAGTGATGAGAGAAGTAAAGACTGAAGAGGAGCGACCTCGGTAGTGTGGCCGGACGAGGTTCATAAATGGGGTCTCTACGGACCAAACAATCTTCATATTCCTCCGCGCTCAACGGATTGGTACTAGAATTGTCTTCGAAGGATTAAACACTGACACATCTATCGAGCGCCCATTTCAAATTTTTGTATAGGTCAAGTTGCTCAAATTGCTTCAAAACGCGTTCAAACGGCTTCCAGGAAATCTCATGCTTAGGAGTAGAGTGTGCAGCGCATCTTAAGTGAAGGAATAATTAACGCCGTCTTCTATTCCTTTCCTTTAAGGATCAAGAAAAATGAAAAAGAACAGATGGTTTTGTGGACAGGATAAGGTGTTGAAAACAGTCCTCATGGCTTAGGATCCGAACTTTCGCTCTTAGCAGTCTCCTTTATTGCTATGCCCCCAAAGGATTCCGGGAAATAAGTGCGAAGATCTTAAGTATCACAGAGATAAACCATTTGCTTTCGACCTTGCGAGTGATTGGATCGAAAAAACAAGGGCTAATAGGATATGTAATAGTAAAATAATATGTTAGAACACTGAAGAAGGGGAGCAGGATGTGCTGGGCCTGTTCGGTTTCATCCCTCGTTTTGGTTAGGGCCTGCTAACATTTCTGCTCGCATTTTCTCTTTTTAACAGTGCCTTGATTTAGAATTGATTTCTTATATACGATGAAGAAACAGGTAACAACGGGCAGGTAACTGACTTTTTAGTCATGATTTCTAGAGATGAGCATTAATCCAGTGACAGTTTAGGAATAGGGCGTATGCACTGTCCCGTCGAAGATCACCGCTCGCTTTCACAGCGCTAAAGGCTGCTTCGCTCGTTATCACCTTGCACACCGTTTAAACACTTCTTTCAAAATGTTGTGGCTGAAACGCCAAGGCTGTCGATTGCAAACGTTCAACAGCTCTCCCACAATCTCTTAGCTGGGTCATTAACGGTTTAAAAATGGTGCTTCCTGTGACAACCGGGGTTGTTACGTTAGTAGCTTGGGCTGGTGGAGATCGCTGGGAAAGGGTGCGCCATGCTTTTTATTTTAGAGTATTCATGTCTTGAACACACTGAATAACAGTCTCTGCCTATACCGCGATTAGAAGCAGGCATCTGATGGACAAGTGAGAGTTGTATCATTAGTGACAACGCCTGGTACTTATTAACCCACTCTGGAGGGACAAAAGCATGGTCAGCCTTGACGGAGCGGAATGTGAATTCGATAGACATTTAGTTGCATATCTACGTAAATTCCCCACGCTCCCTACGATGTACATGTAATCTGTTCGATTAAGAATGTACATTAGAGCCGAACTTAAGAGTAGAAATCGCTCTGAGAGGCAAAGCTTGTGAGCTACGGAGGAATTAGAAGGGTCAGGCTTTGTGCTCCTTTCTTCTTTGCAGAGATCGTGAAAATGTGAGAGCTCTGTTCTGGCAGCTGAACTAGCGGGTCTTGGTGAGCTTGTCCAGATACAGCATTGCCTGCTGCAGATAGCATCTTCTGTTGCTAAGGTCTTAACTAGATGTCACACTGACTTGTAAGGTTTGCAATAAATAGTAAGGGTCCTCATTTTTCAAAATGTGGGAAGTTGAGATTTTTCTTCGTGCTCTGTTCCTTTAATGCTTCACAGATCTCTCGACACTATATAAAAAATTAAAATCATAACTATAAAAACTAAAAAATTCATCTGCAGTTACTGTGTCTCTACCAAAGGCTGAAACAACTGAATAGGAGGTGAAGCAAAATTGAATAATATCGCAGTACGGGAAATGATTCAGCATCAGATCGCAAATCACAGTCCTGTTTTTTGCTCCTAGACGTATATTGTCGTGGAGAAATACAGGGTGCTTGGCTAAATTCTGAAAGTGCCTATTTTTCCTCATGCCTTCTTTCCTCAAGAAGATTCATACCCGTCACAATAAATGGAGGGCTCTTAAATGGTAGAGCGGAGCGACATTGGAGAGAGGGCTTTCGGGCACTGTAGTGCGCTGACAGCGCGCTCTGGACCCACCGTGCTCGCAGCTGGAACAACACTCCGTTTTTCCTACCGGGTGTTGGATGTCCGCTGGCAAATGACTGATTGAATGCGAAGCATGTGCTGCACTGCGTCTGGGTCGAGGTATCATGCGGCCATTTTGGCAGCGTAGGGAATTTCGAGGGACTGCAGTTTTCTCTTGACAAGGGTGGTGCTGGAGAAAAGACTGGGATTGCCAGAGAATGTCTCCTTCGCCTTAAGAGAAATGATGCTATGAAGAAATTTCACTTCTTTGTTGCCTTAAAAGATGATGGTTGTTAAGTAGAGGGCTGGCAAGCTCTGGTTTGACTGGGGAAAACACAACTCAATACGTGGTGTCTCATTCCTCATAGCTGCTGTTTGAGCTTACAGCAAAATTAGCACCCACAGATGATAAATGGTGCATGTCAGTGGGCCTCTACGGATTCCGCGTGCACCGCCCCAAACCAATTTTAGGTTTGCTCGATGGCTTGGTTCCTTCTTTAGCCGTGAGTGATAAAATATTGATCACACGCACTATCGGCTGGGTGCCACGATTTATCGCTCAAACAGAGTATGCTCTTGGCGTGTCTCCATGGTATACAGTGGAGTGGAGTGCGTAGGTGGCCCACCCCGGAAAGGAACGCTTCGCTCCACCGCTTACTCTCATCATTTAGATGCCCTCGAACTTTGAATGTCACGAAGTGCAGATAAAATGGAAGTAAACCTCTATACTCGGCGAGTGCAATGTAACTACAAGTTTTGATTTCCTGTAATTCTTAGTTTGCGGTTCCATGTATTAGTCTAAGTTCATTCTTCTGGTGCACTGACCTAAGCGACCACCAGTAGAACAATTCCTGAAGTGTGCTTCGAATGCAGCTGCGCAGTTCGACTCCTCAAATAAGCGACATTTCTTGAGGAGCTATAAAAATAACCTTTAGAGAGAAAAAGGTGAAAAGATGTTGTCTGGATCTCGACAGATATAGTTGAAAGTACGGTTTCGAGATCGAAAAGGATCATTATTTTATGATACCCATCGTTCTTTAGGAACACATACTCGAGACATTAATTTTACAGTAGGGTCAGTGCTTTGGGGTAAACACGAAAAGTGAAAGCAAAGACTTGTCTTCAAGAAACCACAAACTCTATTTGGGCGTGATTTTTTCGCTATCAGAGAGGATTTGTATATTCCAGAGAGAGCAAAGGTGCGAGTTCCTAGCAATTTGGCAAATTTCAAAAACATAACGCTGCACCTGCAATAGTGGTATTTTCTCTACGACTACTTCTGTTTTCTCTTAGCCACTGTGCTGATCAGCTCGCTCTTAGACGCGACCTAACTATGCTCTCGATTTACACTGATTATGTTATTTTATCAAATGTTTTTTGTCTTTTCTAATTCCATATTCCATATGTAGTAATCACGTGCAATAAATGAGAGATGTTAAAAACAAATGCAACTTTTCCGCAGTATTTCGTTTCCGCTGCAACCGATCTAAACTATACAGCAAATCGCGCTAAGAGGAGTCGGATGCGAGCGACGAGGACGATTCGGTTTGAAACAGAACCGATCGGAGATAAGTGGCTGCCCTTGAGGAAACCTACGACAGCGGACGAACGACAGCACAGTGGAAAAAATCTAATACTAACAAAGCACTTGAACACGATGCGAGGTTGACATCGGAGCGGGTGCGTCGCCGGAGACAATAGTCGGTCGCCGGCCGCGATAGTCTATCTTTATGTGGCTATTCGGCGTTGGCAGCGGAGCGGTTTTATCACAGTTCCGTGCCCATTTGTCTCTGCGCTTCGTGGCAGCATCCACAAACGCCCGCAGCGCGCCTCTGGCCACGCCAACCTCCATTCATCGGCAGAACAATGCGAATTGGTAATGCGTGGACCGCGGTCGATATAGAAGCATAAATAGCGAGGCGGCGATCGATTATTGATGGCGGCCGAAATTCGGAAGGCACCGGGGCGTGTGCTGAGATAGCGCCACGCCCGGCCGCCCGAGTGCTGCTGCCGAATGCGTGCTCCGTCTATGATGCATATGTTTAGCTACGCATGCATACATAAGGCGCTGGGAACCGCCGCTGCGGCGGCCGGCTGCACCGGGCCGGCGGAGAGGCACTGGCGCCGGCCGCCGCCGGGTGGGTGGCGCCCGGCTTCATGAAAAATGCATTTTCCTTGTTTTTCGGCACTGATTCCCCTTCATAGGCTTAGGCGAATCGTCGATGAGGAACGGCCCGTGCTTAGTATGCGTTCTCCATGTGGCTGTAGTGATTTGTTGCTGGGCGTTAACTGGTGGACGATGACTTCGAGCCGAGGCGACGTCACGCGATTACGGGGACTCATAAAGCTAATCACAGGAGCTCAGTCAAATTTGAAGCATCATAGCCTGAAGGGTGGCGCTCTGGCAACACTGCTGGAGAGAAGTCCTTCCCTGATTAGAGGAAGAATCAAGTTGTAGACGGAGCACTTAGAAGCACTGGATCTATAACAGTAAGGTTTCTATGCTGTATGGTTCTTAAGCAACAGTTTATCAAACCTTTTGTGATATTCTACTTCCGTGTGATATCGTGTTCATGCTGTTCATAACAGCTGCCAGTTAACGAATGGCACAGTAGTACGCATATGACTACAACTTCCTTCGATGTTTTCGTCATTGTTTTTGATTATTGAACGAATGTTCAGTGGCGCTATAAGGCTCCGCGTGGTAGGAAAGTCGAAGAAGACGCCGGCTTTCGCTGCACGTAGAGCTTCGCACAGGCTGCCAAGACCTTCACCTCTTCAGGATCGGTGAGTTGGTGTAAGTCTTGTCTGGAAAGTGAAGAACACAGGCTTGGCCATTGGCCCAACGCAAGTCATTGTTTGGGCCAAATGCACATTCGAATTGCCTGCGCGACATTCCATAGATGTACAATGCGTGGCGCATCTCAAAAAGGGTCGGTTAACGTCGTCCGTTAACATCGGCTTATCAGCGGCTTGAGCTGGCTAGCTGAGGGGCACGTCGATGCTTTATTCTTCCTCCCCACCCCCATATAAGTCTGGAAGCAATACGCCGACTTGCTTCGCTAAGGCGTGAGACGAATCTCGAATCAAGAAGGGGTGCATATGGGTGGCCTATATACCTTCTCCGAATGTGCTTATGTAGTAGTCATTGAACGAGGAATATCCAAGGACCCGCGCTTAGGGTAAGGCGTTGCTATTGTCTACAAGAAGCTTGAAAGGGCTACACGGTGCTACTAGCTTGGGTGTAAGGAACAAGTCGTTGTGTTGACAGCGTTAACGGAATATACTGGACAATGGATTTGGGCAGAGATCGCTCCTCGTTATACGGCTGAGGCGTCATTAATGTTCCGTGATTACGATAGAAAAGCTGAATTTTAGCCTGTAATCGCTTTGGGACCATCAGTGAGCCATTCTCGTGTTGGAGATCGTCCCATCCTTTCAGGCTCAGAATGCAGCGTGTGCGTATTTATAGACATTGACGGAAGTGAATGTGCGCGGTGATAAGGTTGACGCTCAGCAAACCGTGCACTCACCTCTCCATGATACAGAACAAGAACAGAGGGGGACGTGGAAAGAGAACTCTTTCGCCTCTGTCCTCGGCCAATTAGCCTTTTTAAGCTGCTCTGTCACGTAATAACTGACATCGTTCCCAACGCGCTGATAGCTATCCATCATTGCTTTCCGAGAAAGGGGTGGCTGGCTTCGCCGTTGCTTTTTAAAGGCTGTACAACAGCCTTGAATTAAAAAAAGAAAAAAGCCTTGAATAAAATGGAGTGAATTTGGCTTTATTTATGTGAAGGCGTTTTCTACATCATCTACGTGGAGAGACGAAAAACGTTGGTAGTCAACTTTTTTCCGGAAAGGGCGACATATCTCACTTCTACGGCTGGTAGTGTAGGTCCTTTAAGTGCATGTTTGGCCTATGCACGGACTTGTCTAGAGCCAATGGCCATATAGGAACTTCTACATCTCTTTCTTCTCCTTTACTGGTCTCTTATATTTGTCATTCCCAGCTCATGGGACTTCGAAGGAGACAGCTTGAAGCGAGCTTATAGCCTATCTGGGTGTAGAGGAACCCGCCGACGCTCCCGAATGCATCACAGGAGTTCACTAGAAAATCCACCATTTAGGACAAAAAGGAAAATTGTAGAAATCTCCGCTGGTGGAGGATTTCTCGGCCATTGCTCCATGAGAAATTATTCTCGAGGTGATGACCGGTTTAAAAAAGAACGAAACCTGCTCACTTTATAGGGTTTTAGCAACACTCCATTAGAGCGAACGAGAATCGTTGGAAATTGGGGGCGATGAAAAACCGTGAAGTATTTTAGAGAGAAGCCTCTCAAAGAGAATGCGATTGGCGTCAGAATATTGTTTTCTCCTATCAATATAAGGGCAAGGAAGAGTAAAAAAAAGAGGCGGCATCTGGCACCGTGCGGTAGTTTTCTAGGATTCGAGGGATTGGTGCCACATTCTTCTGAATAGGGGTCAAGTTTTCGTCCTGATCCGGATACACACCTAAGGCAGATTCAAAGTCTCCACAGGCCGCGTAGAGACAGAATGCATGGCGGCGCACTTCAAGAGGATTGCTGTGAGAGCGCGATTACTACCACTTTCCTTCAAGGTCCATCATCATTCCTTGGTGGCATCTTTTTGAACACTCGAAATCGCTGGTTTTCTTGGAGAGTATATAGACTCTGAGTTGGAATGCTAAAGCTGAACAGTTTTGATGACCAGTGGGCTGGAACGCCGTCATCCAGTTACAAGCGTCAGCCGGTGTTGATCGCGAAAAAGAGTGAATCAAAGCGTCTTGAATAAAGATGGCGATCGAACTTTCGATTGAAAGAACATCAGCAGAGGAAACCGTCGTGACACGGAAGCGGAAGTTGTGTAATGTAATGAAGACAGCGAAGCGTAATGGAATTCTGCTTTAAAGAAAACGCGGTCAGAGACCGAGTGCTGGAAGTTCGCGGCCTTATTAGGTCTGAGGAACCGCGGCGGCTGGCCGGAGCACTGGAAAGCGGCGAAAACGGTGTCGTTGCGTGGATGAAGAGGGCGGGGTGTTTGTGTGTGTGTGAGTGTGAGTGTGCGCGTGTGTAATCAGCAATGTATGATCGCGCCGCCGACGGCCGGACGCGAAGCGGGCAGGTGTGAATTTTTGAGAATCGCTGTCCGGACCCTCGCCGACGCGCATCTCTTCCGCAGCGACAAAAAGGTCGTGGTCTCTCCGGCATTCGGCCAAGGTGGGGTTGGTCGAGGGCCGAGCCGAAAACTCGAACACCGGGGCTGCTCCTCATGCGTACAAGGAGCTTTTCCTTCTTTCTCTGCAAATTCATGGAGGTGAGGGAGTCTATCTACTACTCTGGTTCTCGAGACGTTAACCAGAGTAGTACATAGACCATTTTGACGCCAAATTGGCACTTTTCAAATCAAATTGGACACTCTTCTAAGCACGTTTGACGCTTTTGAAATCAAACTGAATTCCCCCCAATCCAAACGAGCTTCACGCAAACTGAAGTAGAGACTTTCCGAGATAGTTGGGCTAAATTTTGTTCAAGAAAAATTCAGCTCAACTTTTTTTTGAAATTTTTTAAAATTCAGATGCCCCAGTAAGTGAACACACTGTTTAAAATGAGATTGAAATTCTGTTTTTTTTTGGGGAAAAATAGTGAATTAAACTTTGTTTTAAAGCGCAGGAAGACGTCAATCATCCAGTGTATTGAAAAGAAATCGCGAATGCACTCGACTTCACCATCACAATTTTCATTTGATTGGCATTGTAAATGCTGCTTAATTGATGCAGTCATGCACGAATATGAGGGCTTTTATAACTGTTCTTGTTGCAGCATTTATATCTGTCTTATTCTACGTGAACTGAATTTCTAAATTCTGAATTTCTGAATTTTTTTTAATCAATTGAATATCGCAACGAGCTGCATACATTGTCGTTTGTATTGCGCGATCTCTTCATTTAATACACTAAATGATTGATGCCTTCAGGCGTTTCAAAACTAAATTTGAATTCATTGTATTGAATTATACCGTTTCAGAGGCAGTTATACTAATTCTCATTGAACAAACACTGTTCTAATAGGCCATGCACACTTCTGCGACAGCGCGGCGCGGCCGTGGTGAGACATAGGGCCGCGACGGCTGCGGCGCGACACTGCGACACGTGCCGCAGGGGGGGGGGGCATGTACACTCTTGCGGCTGTCGCGGCGGACATCGCAGACGATGCCGCGCTGAGTGCCGCAGCCTGGAATGGTTCAAATCATTCATGGCGGCGCGGCATGCACGGGGACGACGGTCCCGTTGCCTATAACGATGTTATCCGGGTTTCGCGGAGGTAGCCGTCGCCCACTTGCCGCGCCGCGGCGTCGCAGAAGTGTGCATGGGTCTTAAGTGTTGGAATTCTCTGGTTTAGTCTTGTAGGTGCTCGTTTTGATTTTTCGAAGGACGTAAAGTTTGACTTCAATAGCGTCAAGCTTGCTTACATTTACAAGATTGTACGTTTTGACTTGAAAAGTATCCAACTTTACATGAGATAGTGTGAACGCGCGGTTACCAGTATGAAGCAATCGTGTCCTCAACTGGTGCCAGTTGCGAGTCGCAATCTATGAGTATCTGCTAGGTGACGGATAAACAACTGCTATCGCATACATCTGCGCTGCGTTCAAGGAGGACATCACCTCTGAATCCACGGTTGGTCGCTTGCAGCAGCGTCTCCCAAAGAGATATTCTGCTTTAAAATATCAACAACGTTCTGAACGCTTTTGCGCCTTTTTTAGAATGCCTTGGAGGAAGAACCGGATCTATCCTAGTGGGGGGGCACATAACTAAAAAGTATGTAACCAATTGACTTGAGAGAGAAATCGCGGAGCGATTTCGAGAGGTTAGATTTGGACCCAAAGAACAAACGAACAAAAAAAAAAACAAATCGTCGCAGTTGTAAAGACGTCTCGGCGGACAAAGCGTGAAGCACAACTGACCGCCGCTCGACGTGTTATAACCCCGGATCCATCATAGTGAGGGGCACAAAACGTTGCCAGTTTACAACCGCAACGAAACCAAATGTAGCTTTTCTTTTTTTTTTGTGAAATTTGTCAGTTTTGGTCCTGTTTTGTCCTCTAGAAGCCGCTCCATCAGTCTCCGGTCAAATTGTTAAATAATCTTCAGTTATATGCCTCCTAGGATAGATCTGACGAGCCCAATGCTAGTGCTTGCGAATTGTCGGCAACACGGGTGCGATCGGAGGGCTGCGCTGACCACTGTAAAGACACTGACTAACGTAAAATTTTGTGCCAGATGAACTGCGTAGTTAGGACAATGCCTGGAGTATAAGTGTCTGTTGGTCGCTGTTCCTTTCTGGAAAAAGAGCTGCTTACTAAAAAATATTGTTATGAGGGCGAGAGTTGGATTCCTACGTCCCCCGTACACAGCATATTATGACACTAGTGACTCTCCGACGGTAAGACAGTCCAAAGGTTAACACAAGATGAAAGCCTTCCTCTGTTGTTGATGGTTTCCAAAGGAATCTACTACTTCGAGTTTCTTTCTTTCCGCTGGAACGCAATGACGGCCGGGTGTACTCTGCTTAGGTTCAGAAGCTGGCCGTGGAGAATTTGCGTGAGATGCCCAAAGTCTTCTTCATGACAACGCTCATCCCAATGTCGCGAAGCTGGGCAGCTGGAAGACTGCCGAATTCGCGTGGAGAGTGATGCTCTGTACTGTCCTATCCCGATTTGACTTCTGCCGACTACTACCTACATATTTCGTATCTTGAACCTTCGCCACAGGAAACACAGCGAACAGTCGGGACATGAAGCTGAGATCAAGTGCTTTTTCGGTTTCCAGCTGCTGCAGTTCTGGGCCAACAGAGTCGAAAAATTGCCAGGTCATTGCGCACGTTTTAGACAATGACGCGACTGTGTTCGTTGTTGTAAAACAATCATTTTTGGAATAAAAGAATTCCGGTTGGCGGGTTAATTCCGGTTCCCACAACCCAATATTCTGCGGCGAAGGTTTTCGAACCACGGATGCTCTGTTATGAGAAAAATTCGGTTTCCAGCTGCTGAATATACAACGCTAACATGCGTTGTGTTGGCCGCGGTCCACACAGCATATTATTTCACTTTGGTGTCAACATTGTGAATTAAGAATAAGGGAGAAAAGGATAGAGGATGGCACCAAAATACGTCAATCAATACGTTATCTATTCTACTGCATTCTGCTTTGACGTATATCGTGAAGACAGTTTGAGTATTTGTTTGGCTTATACAATGACTTGCTTTGGACAGCTAACGAACAATCCAGTTTTTTCTCCTTGCTAGACAAGTCGGTACCAATACAGGGAAGACTTGGCTGGCCTGGGCGGGATCCGATCAAAGAATCTCGACTGAGGGTACCCACGACAGCCTGCGCCTCTCCCGACTTTAGTTTCACGCACCTAGGGATGGGAAGATCAAAAAGATAAGAGTAAACAAGCGGGAAACTTCCGAAGTCTGGAGTAGCTCCAGCTTCTCGTCTTAAAAGCTTGACATATTGAGGCTTAGGCTTGAAATCTAACGGGGTAAGGGACAATATTTTGTGTAGGGACGCGGGAAGCGCGAATTAGCCCAGCCCACTCAACTTCGAGCTCGAGGGTTCGACCTGGTGTCCGTGATTTCGACATATCTGAATTCTGAATGAACACGTGGAATTGTGTCTTGATGCTTCCAATGCCCTCGTCGACATATGCATACAATATGCACTAGCCAATCGCCCTGGTGACGGATTTCAAAGGAGCTGCATAGCTGATGCACGCAATGCTTCACTGCTTTGTGTCCTGACCTGTTTCCAAAAGGATTTGTGCGCTTCGACAGGAGCGCATTACCTAGTCATTGCTGCCTAGATCGGGCCACAGTACCCTACACGTGCATAAGTTAGTGGTCTTGAATGATAAGAATTAAGGATTAATTCCTTTCGGAAGGCGCCACGCATTCCACTTCTACTTGATGTGGAGGCAGCTTGAATGCGTAATTGGCTCACACAATTGCGGTGGCCGGCTGATGAAAAGACGGCGCCTTATCCTTCCCGGACAAGTCTGGTAGCAATCATCGTCCGCGGAGGCATGGAGGACTTCGTTGACCTGAGCGGGAAATCCGAACCATGAACCTAGAATCGGGAGCACGCGACAGTCGGTGCCTTCTCCGACTGTGCTACCACGCGTGCTTCGCTGGTGATTAGTCCACTATTCATGTCGGTATCAGTAGCGCACAATTTATTCCCTCTTGTTACTTTTCTATTGGTGCCGTGCAGTGCGCCATAAATGGGGACTTTTTAACTTTTTATTAGGCTATCATTTATTTTATTCTATATTAGTTATTATTTTTATTAAGCCTTGGAATAAAATAAAATAATAGTTGAATTTACGGTTTTGGTGATTGAAGTACGAGGATGACGGGAGCGATGGTGGAAATTAAAATTACTTACAATGTTTTTATTCGAAAATAGATATGGTGTAATAGCCGGGCATTTGCTTATTTATTTATTCGTTTATTGATTTACACTCAAAATTTTAAAAAACGCTTTGTAAAAAATTGGAGCGAATCATGGAAGTCTTCAGCAAAAAATGAAGACCTCATAGCCAAATTAACTAAGTGCTTAACGCCTAATTAGCATTTGAGTACAGCATTCAATGAAGAGCGAAAAGAAAAATCTCAGCCGGTGTTAATGAATTAGTTTTTCTCAGAGACCCCGGTGTCTCGCAGGTACCAGGCTGTCCAATAGTTCCTGTCCGAAAATTTTCAAAATTCTATAATTTTCCTTAGAAGTGTTATAATATCGGGTAAGTGTAATCGCCGCGTCTAACTACCAGTACAAGCTAAAATGGACCAAGGTCGAATTCGTACGTTCGTGTACTAAGAGTGTCGTCCGTATCGCAAGGAGTTTCTCGAGGACCTGGTCACTGGGGAGAAGAGCTGGGTCCTCTACGACAACGTCGCCCGCCGTGCCGTCTGGATCCCGCGCGGAGAAGAGCCGCCGAAAGCCGACCTGCACCCGCTGAAGATCATGCTCTGCTGCTGGTGGGACGCCAAGGGCATGCTGTACTTCGAGCTGCTCCCGCAGGGCAGGACGGTCACCGCCTCCATCTACACCGATCAGCTCGAGAAACTAGCCGCTGCCATCCGAGAAAAGCGTCCCGACGGGCCTCGGTCCACCTGCTGCACGACAACGCGCGCCCCCACGTGGCGAAGGAGACCCAGCAGAAGTTGGCGACGCTCGGCTGGGAGACGGTTGCCCATCCGCCGTATTCCCCGGACCTCGCCCCCCTCCGACTACTTCTTGTTCCGTCCGCTGAAGCACCATTTGGCCGGAAGAAAATTCACCAACTACGACAACGTCAAATCCGACATCGCGGACTTCTTCGAGTCGCAGCCCGCGGAGTTCTGGGCGAGGGGCATCGCGACCTGCCCAATCGATAGGCCACTGTTGTGGATAACTGTGGTGATTATATTGTTGATTACACTTGTTTTTCAATAAAGTTGAAAAAAACTAAAAATGGTGAAATTTTCGGACAAGAATCATTGGACAGCCTGGTATTTATGCATCACCCCTTAATAGTGTAGTGTGTGAAGCATTGTGAAGAGAACTCGAAACTGCTGAGAGCGGTCCGTTAATCTGACATTCCTTCCAAGTGTGAATTGAGTGCTTCTGCAAAAGTTTGGTTAGGGTTGCCAAATTTCTGCGACAGTTTTGAAGAGAGCTTCTGCCCAGCCAGAAAGATTCACAGAATCATTTCCTGCTTTTTTGTACCCTTAATGAAAGGTATCCTAGGCTCAACCATGTGTGATGTATCACTGAAATATTTATTTAAAATTCCCTGGAAAATTCTTTGAAAGACATTGGCTTGCGCGGTTTCACATTGCGATCACTTCTCTAACCTGACATGTTAGCCCAAGCAAGGAATATCCAGACGATTACGAGTTATTTGTTAGATGGCCAGCCAATATCTTTTCCGACGTTAATACCGTTGGTTGCCTAGTTCTTTACAGGGAAGTCATTCATGCTGCAGCCATTCAAAAGTTGAAGACCAGGTGGCTGCGCTAGGAATGGAATATTCACCTAGAGCTGTCACAACACTTTTGTCCCACTAGGAAAATGTAGGAAAAGAGAGGAGCGAATTTCTATTCGAGTCTCTTTTCTGAGCAGTTGCTGATATAGAGAGAAAAGAATGTGGCCCACTCATCGATTGCTCGGGAGGCCTCCCAAGAATTGTATTCGTCGCAGAGGATTTTTTCGTTCAAAAACAACAACGACGATTAATCCTATTCATGTGCGTTTTCGATTAGATCTCCAAAAAAGTTCACGCGCTCTTTGGCAGTCTCTTCCTTGGAAATTCATAAATCAGCACTAGATTTGGGAAGCATGTCCGTCAGCAATGGCAAAATGACGTGCAGCAATCTGTTTCGCTTTGGCTCGCTCGACTATTACTGATATGGAGGAGAAGCAGACGGCTTTCAGCAGCGCATGTTCAAGTAGCTTTCAGAATTGCTGTTATTGCTGGAACTACCGGATATAAATTGTTGATGTTTTCCAAAAACGTGTTTTGTCAAACTGTTCAAGCTTGAAAGAGATAGTGGGCCGGTGTTAGTCGATCCTCTGAGGGATGCGCCACGCATTCTACCTCTACAGGATGACAATTTGAATGCATATTTGGCCTACTCAACGACTTGCAGTGGCCAGGAGGTGAGCAAGTCAGTGTTTTTTCCTTCTCAGACGAGTCTGCTAGCAATTTACCGACCCCGGAGGCATGGAAGCGTTAGCTGGCCTGGAGAGGAAACCTGAACCGGAATCCCCAATCGGATACCCTCGACAGCCAGCTTTTCCGACTGCGCTACCCCCATTTATTTATACGTGTATGACCACACGTGTCAGTATTAGATAAATAAATAAATAATTAACTAGTGTTATTATTTTTTATTTAGTGGGGTCAGCAACTTATTCCTGTGTTTGGACGGACAAATAAATGAGCTGAAACGTATCCAATATTCTGTTGTGGTTTTAGCGTCTATAATTGTCTTTATTTCTCAGCTAGTATGCACTTGTAGCTATATGTACAATCCAACAAGGGAAGGGTCGAAGCGTATGTCTGAACGTGGGAAGCAAGTCATGTAGGGAGAATCCCCACTCCTCAATTGGTATGAAAGTGTGTTTACTTTTTGCCAAGTCAATAAAGTCGTTAAACCCGGGAAGGAGGTGGAACTTGAAGAATAACCTTGAGGAATATGGCGCATCACGAGTTTGGGGGCCTTGTACGCCCGCGATGCTTCCGCCAGCAAGTGGATCGGAGCGCAGTGGAAGTGACATTGCTTCATGCGAGGAAGGTCGGGGGTTCGATTCTTCTACGCTGCTGCATTTTTCATTTCAACCGATTGGTTGAGATTTGGGGATTCTGACGTCTATACCATTTTCAGATGTTTTCTGCGCATTTTTCCAGCTGTAAGCTGTGGAGAGTACCTTTCTTGCGACTTGTTTATTATTGACCGGATTTTTAACCACAACGTCTTCGTCAACTTCAAGTTTATGTGCTTCGAAGTCCTTTAGTATGGTGGTCACCCGTTCGGCCAGCTTGATTTCTTCCTTCGAAGATTCCTTGTCTAAAGGTGGGCCACACTTCAGCGCGAGCAGGTGGATCACCACTCGACCGTAGGCGGACATTGTTGGTGTTAGGTTCTAGAAAACCTTCAGCAGACCTCTGGTTTCCAGGTGACAGGCAGACATGAGGGAAAGAGTGTCGATGCCGTTTAGCTTAATTTGCGGGATCCGCACACCTCGTTTCTCATTTGAACCACCTCCGCCGTCACAACGTGGACTCCATTGAAAATCCGAGCAGGGTGGTTTTTCCCGAGGTCATTGGTCTATGTATGGGAACAGACTGTGAGCAGCCTATAGCCTCTGTACGCTGCCCGTATTGTGTCCAGTGCTCCTTCATGCACTTTATACCTGTGTATCACTGGTGTTGAACATTTTTACATCATTATGTTGAATACCACAGCATGCAGCTGGGAAATGCGCAGAAAACGTCTGAAAATTGTATAGACGTCAGAATCCCCAAATCTCAACCAGTCAGTCGAAATGCAAAAATGCAGCAGCGCACAAGAAACAAACCCCCGACGTTCCTCGCCTGAAACAACGTCACCATCCACTGCGCTCCGAGCCGCTCGTCGGCAGAGGCATTGCGGGTGTACAAGACCCCCAAACTCATGATGTGTTGTATTCCATTGTAACGTCAAGGTCCCCATATTCCTTGGGTTTAACGACTTGGCAAAAAGTAAACACATTTTCAAACTAATTGAGGGATGGGACTCTCCCTCCATGACTCGTTCCCCCCGTTCAGACATACGCTTC
The DNA here is from genome assembly GCA_947396885.1 of Heligmosomoides polygyrus polygyrus. Taxonomy (NCBI): domain Eukaryota; kingdom Metazoa; phylum Nematoda; class Chromadorea; order Rhabditida; family Heligmosomidae; genus Heligmosomoides; species Heligmosomoides polygyrus. The sequence continues at coordinate 36,485,062 of OX377205.1, read as the reverse complement.
AGACCCTTCCCTTGTAAGATCTGGGACGGAGGATGTAGAAGCAGAGAAACTCCACCATTGGTTGCTCAGTAAAGATGACAGTGATTTTCTGAAAATGCCGACACTTTGCTCAGCCAAAGAATAGGCTACAATTTTTTATGGACTAGAAGCAATCTACGAAATTTATAGCATTTCGCTGGCGCAGAGTGGTAATGAATTTGAGGCCTTCAATTTCTTTGCAGTGCCTATTCTTGGTTACTTTTTGTCGTCATTTTTATCGTTTTAGAACGAGACACCAAGTGATTTAAGGAATCGCTTCGTAGTTGTATCCTAAAGAGGAAATGGTTTAGTGGGTCTTTGGGAATAGAGTGTGCGAAAAAATGTCTGAAACAGCGGGTGTCGAACAGTTTTCGACTGTTTATGGTCTAATTTCTATTTATCAATACAGTACATCGAGATTTCTTGTGGGAACGGCCGGAAGACCAGTGATGTTATAAAAAGACGGAAGGTAAGAGTCGTTTCATTGGCAGGAACAGGTGAGAGAGCTACACATCGATAACGATGAGAGGTTTCTGCAGATCGTAAGGGGAAGTGCAAATGTCCACGAGGCGTTTGGACAGAAGCAGATCTGCTTCTCGCTCAACGCACCATAAGCGAGTGTGAAGAGCAGGAGGCTCAGTGGGAGAGGTGGAAGGCGCTCGAATACCGACATCGGAAATGTCAACATGAACTTTTCTACGTTTATATTCAAGGCGTTGCTCATGTTTTGCTTATGTGAGTGTGTGACGAGCGAGAGCTGCGTCAGCGCCATTCGTAATCGCCGGCATTGAACCAACGCGATGAGACTGCGGCGCTTAGAGCGTGGAAAAGCGGCCTTTGATGCCTCACTACGAATTTCTGCCCTCGGACCTCCTAACCCTTCAGACGCCCTTCCATGTCGGATTTTTGGTAAACGACGTCCTGCTGTCGCTTTCCTTTACTTTCGTGCCAGTTGCGTTGCTTCGTCAGAACGGTGGTGAATGATATCTCTGTCCTTGTTCTTCAGCGATTACGAAGGGGCGGCAAATCAGTGAACAGATTGATGACATAATGTTTCTAAAGCATTCGTCGCCTAGGCGTTGTGCGGAAAGTAAACAAAAGCGTTTATAAGTGTAAGCTAGAGGTTCAAAAATTTGTTTGACGAAGTTAAATAAGCAATTAGGCGCAACATTTTAAGAATGTGGTTAGGTCCTGGAACATTTCGAATAGCATTGTAAGTGAATAAAAGTGGACACAGCTGGAATCAATCTTACAGAAATAATGATAAGTGTGCGAGATAATTTTTTTTAAGTTTGGGATCAACGAGCATTGAAAATGGCTGTTAAGAAATATTGAGTATGCGTCCATTTTTAAGTATGCTGTACTTTGTCTTCTTAACTGATGAAACGACTACAACTGCCATTGCTTTAGGAGCGTAACATTAAGACATACTAGAGCTTAGAGCTCCCTTCAGCAGCCTTCTCTGGAGAGTCGACTTTACTTGTTAGAACCTGGAATACGGGAGAGGCTGGAGAGGTGTATATAAGCATCGAGGGCTATGGTTGAGATATACCATATCTTTCCATCGACTTGATGTGCTAAAGAACCTACATTAGGGAATTTTCACTTCGACAATCAGTTGGTTTTCATAGATGAACTGCGTCGTCGTTAAAAGCCTCTAAAATGACCTTGTAGCCAGTGGTGGACCTACGGCGTGAATTTGCAGTTGCATTCCTATGTATGATAGTTCACTCAGTTTGGATAAAGTAGAAGTTCAACAAGTTTAGCTGCAGTATGTAGTGCATCAGTGCTTATTTCTCCTTCGTTGCCGAGTTTGAATTTTCCGGCACAGCTCCTAAATAGAACTATGAGCGAAATGTTGGTCGCGTGCAGAAACAGAGCTCTCCGTAGACAGAAACTGTCTCTAAAAGATCGGCTCACGTGTCGAAAAATGGCTCAGCTTGTTAGCTCTTAGTGGTAGTAGGATAACCGCAATTTTCGTCGCATTCAAGCGAATTTCTTTGATGAATTCATAGAGCAGTGCCACTGGTCATACTTGTCAGCTGTTAGAGGCCCATATGGAAAGTTGTACTAGTGCGAAGTTTGGGCTCACCTTAGGACGTTTCATTATTTTGCGCAAATTTTCAGCGTTTTAGATTTCCAGTAAGCTAGCAGTAGGGAACCACTCCTTTGAAAATGTCATTGTGAAAATATTTAGAGTAGTTAATTAGCATGGCAGCATGAACACACATAGGTCGGACCCAAGCCTTTCGCTATTTTCTGCTTTAGTTGTTTCCCGCCTTATTCAAAATCCTTCCTTCACAACTGAATGGGCCGTGTGGGTGAGAAAAATGCGTAATTTTGAATGCGTGTGAACCGTGATATTATTAGGAACATGATTGCTCAGTCGGAGGCGTGGATGTCGCCTGCACCCGATTTCAGGGGCTTGGTTCAAATCCCCAAGCCATCCCAGTCTTCCACTCATCCAGGGTAAGGGAATTGGCACCAGGCCAGCCGTAAGTGTAAGTTAAACCACCAACTTTTACATCTGATGGCCATCGCAACTCATTGTATGGCCAAACACACGCGTTCACGGCGTCTCGTAAACGAAGCGAACGTAAGCTGTCACAACGATGTTTTGTTGCAATCAAAACTTCTAGCGCCAGGCGGGACTCGAACCCGCACCTCCCTCTGACCGGGCGGGAATGCTCTACGCCATTACACCACCGGCGCCGTTTGATCGAACGCAACATCCACACCTCGTGGGACTGATCAGCACCCACCCGTATCCGGGATGCCTAACCTCGATACCGGCCAATTGAGGCTTAAAGAAACTGATTTGAATTGTTTCTATCAAGACCATCAGCTTAACTGGTCCCATGCTGATATCAGCGGCCATCCCGGATACGGGTGGGTGCTGATCGGTCCCACGAGGTGTGGATGTTGCGTTCGATCAAACGGCGCCGATGGTGTAATGGCGTAGAGCATTCCCGCCCGGTCAGAGGGAGGTGCGGGTTCGAGTCCCTCCTGGCGCTAGAAGTTTTGATCGCAACAAAACATCGTTGTGACAGCTTACAACCTCGATACCAGCCAATTGAGGCTTAAAGAAACTGATTTGAAGTGAACGTAGAAACAAAATACGCGGCGTATCCCAAAAAAGAATCTTTATGGAACACATTGCTATCTTCCAAACTCTGAAGGCTTTGAGCTAAACAGTTTTTGGCAGCGGAAGTTCCCGGTTTTCCTGTGATGATGTTTTGATTATAAGAAACGAACTGCCCAGAAACAGCAGTGTAAGGTTTTTAGAGATGCAAAACTCTGAAGTGTCGGAAAGTATTACCCAGAATAGAAGATGTCTCCAAAGAAAGTTCAGAAGCAAAGCACATGTAATCTTCCGCTATTCCGGCGTTAAGTTTTAAGCACCCAAACGTAAACTGGTAAACTAGCCTCGCGTGTTTGGAAATGAAAGTTCATCTAATGCCTGCAGCATTGGTTTTTTGACGCCTCCACAAATGGCCAAGGTTTATGGTTTCTCTCTGCCCTGAAGAAACAAACAAACAAACGTCTCTCACATCTGATTCCGCCGTTGACTAGGCGTTGCAGACTATATGTAGGTGATGCGCGATAGTTTTGGAAAAGAGCTAGCCTTCTCTAACGCAGTACTCTACGTCACTATCAAAAGAAAATTGTACCTTCTGGTCTACTGCTTGTGGTGTGCGAGTAGAAGCCTAGAGGCAACCCTACGATTACAGCTGTGCATGACACCTTGAAGGAATTTGCAAAAATATGAGAAGTGTGCCGTATTCATTGGAGTTTTTGGTAATTTCAACTGCGACTCCAACTATATAGCTCATGTGGAAATTGCCCTACAAAAATCACAGACTTCGGAGTCTGAGGTTCTTCTCTTTCCTACGCAATCACCAGACGCACTTCTCACAGAATGGTTGATTTGCGAATTCCTGACAAAGCTAACAGAGAAAAAATCTAATGGTGGGCAAAACAACATCAAAAAGCGCTTTACAACAATTCATGAGGTGTAATACTCCAAATATTCGCAATTAGAATATTTGGTTTCTTTTGCGGAAATGTACTGATGTAGTAATTCCCTCCGTGATTAACCAGGATAACTACATTCGGCAAAGTTATGTCAGGATGAATCTTAATGATCTTCGAGAAGTTCCAGTCGCTCTGGTCGAAACTCTTTATTAAAAATTATAAAAATCTCTAAAACTTCATTCAGCTTTTTAAAAGTGGCTACGATAAGGGGAAGCACGCGGAAGATGATTTCTGTTCGAGGGAGGACAGCAAGATAATTGCATTTCAAGCTGTACTGGAATACTCTGTGTCCTAAATATTTAAGAACCAGCACTGATTTGTTGAAGTCTTCCAAGATTCATGAAGCCTTACGAAGGTGCATGAAGCGACTCATCACCTATATACACCGATCAATAAGCGTCAATCAGAGTTCGATTTGGGTGAGACTGACAAGAGGAGGGGGGGGGGCGAGCTTATCGCCAGAGGTGCTCACGAGGCGCTGTGCAAATGCGCGGGCTAATCGTTCGCGAAGGAGCGAGGCGGCGTGTGGCTTCTGAGGAGATGTGGATTATCATCATCCAGCGAATGCCGGCATCGAGAGGGCTACTTGGCGAGATTGAGTGCTAGATTAGGCGCGACGAGGCCCTGTCAGGCTGGACAAGCGCGTGCCATTCAGGCGCGGGCGAACCGCCGTCGCCGTCGGCCAGAGCAGACATCGCGCTAATTACCGCCCAACTCGCTGCTCCCACACGCACACATTGCCGAATTGAGCGCTGGCCGGCGCTTAGTTTCTGGAAGTTGGGCCGCATGAGCTGACATGAAGGGCCTCCAGGAGCGGCTCGGTAGTTCTCGTACAACGCCGATGAATTGGGGTGAAGCATTAATTGGCTCGGGGAGGGGCTCAAGATAAGCACAAGATCCTGAAGTCTTGAAGGGCATCCGCGCATCGCCAATAAAAGTACGTGCTCTAATGAGCTCCATGTCTGTGCCTTGTAGAACTGTGCGCTAGGCCCTTACTCTGACTTAAGAAACATTCTGAAAAAGGAACATAAAGGAACGCGGGCGTGGCCGTTTGGTCTTCTTTCAAACATGCCCCACGTCTTACTTCGCAGCGGTATCATAGAAGCAATTTTTATGCTTATTTGACAGGCACCATTCCCGGGGTTGCGAGGCAATGAACTCGTCAGAGTTGTGCCTTTTCTAGAAGATACCAACATAGCGGCCTTTTGGAGAAGCGAAAATAGAGCAAAAATCGATTCAGATTATCCCACCATATATAATAGAGGAGGGTTTTTTTGTCTCAACGTGACCGTGGGAAACTTCGTAAACTCCGCGGGCTCGATGGTTTAATCACCCAAGTTTGAGGCAGGTTCTCGACTTCTCTCTCCGAAGGGAAGCGCAGGGAGGTGAGCAATCGCCGCTGCCGAGGAGGACACGTGAGGCGTTGCGAAATAGGCCGGCGCCGCGGCTCTGCCCGCGCACGTGTTGGGTGGCTACTGCCTCGAACTGACCCCCTTGAAGGCTTCTGTCCTTGCTACCGGTGAATTAGTGCTTGCAATTAGGTGCTGCTACAGTTGTGTTATCGCAGGGTACAACTCTGCCGCCTGTGTGGCATGGCCGAGGTCACTGCTCATTCCTGTTCTTGCTACCTTCTCTGTGTTCGGGCATAACCTTCTGATGTGTACGAGCTTCCGCCTTCACTTTTCTGAGAACAGCTCCTGCTGTGTTAATTCATACTGCCGCTCTTCGTTAATGCCTTTGCCACCGTTTCACTTTGTTTCTCTTGGAGAGTCTTAAGTTGATGTCAGTGTTGTGGTGAGAATCTGCGGCCCTATTCTAGTGCTCCTCACTCTACACGTTAGAGTATGCCCCTTGGTAGGAAGGCACATGTATGCCCATTCACGGCAGAAGTGAACTAACTTGGTTCACCATAGGGCTAGAACCCACCAGTGCTGCTGATAATTTTGAATTTTCATACAGCACAAAACGACGGATTGGGCGTTTCTACATCGTGGGCCTCCCGCCCAGCCTATTTGATCCCCACTACTAGTTGTACCACTCATATCTACTCGTGTGCTTCTTAAAGGGGCTGACAACCACTTAACACGATGAGCCCTGTCCACCCGAGCCGTTCTGCGCCTGATTCTGTAGGCTGTAAGTAAGATTCTCCCACTCTAAGTTGGTTGGATTGAGCCCATTAGTTTCTCCCGCCCACATAAACTTCCTACTTTCTACACCCTTCCAAGCTGTCGGATTTTTATTCGTGTGATAGCAGAAGTTGAGCAACAAACACAACGGTGAGGAACATACATATCCCACCTTTGTGATTAAGTGGCTTATACTCTGTCAGTCGATTAAGAGCTGCGGTGAACTTTTCGAAGGCATGGTGCGATCTCGTCTTTTATTGCGCTATATGCTTGCTCATTAGCTAGGCTGTAAGTAAGATTCTCCCATTCGAAGTTCGTTGGGTCGAGCGCATGCAACAGTTTCTCCCGCCCACTCATGATTCCTATTTATCGCTTGGGCCCCCTTCTAAGACGTTGCGATATTTATTGATAGCGTAAATTTACCAACAAATAATACAGTAGGGAACACACATATCCCCACTTTGGTGGATCAATTAGGTGGCATTTTTGGAGTGCATGGCGCGATCTCATCTTTTAATGCGCTATATGTTTGCTTCTTAGCTGCGGGCTGTAAGATTCTCCCATTCGAAGTTATTTCGGCTTAGCGATTTTTATTCGATTGATAGCAGTAGTTGAACAACAAATACAACAGTGAGGAACACACATATCCCCACTTTGGTGGTTTAAGTAAGAGTCATTCAAACTATCAATCAAATAACCAGTAGTGCTATCGGTTTTCTCTCAGACCTAACCGATCGGGATTGGAGTTGCTTGATTATGTCGGCCGATGGGAGCGTTCCGCAGTAGATTGGGCATTTTGATCAGGCAGTCGATATCGATCGATAATATCGACCACTTGAGTGGTGCTATCGGTTTTCTCTCAAACCGAACCGACCACGATTTCTATCTGACTGACACATTGGAGGTAGGGAAATCAGAGACAGAAAATCTCACAAATCTCATAAAGGAGGGAGGCTTAAGTCACTGTCTGTAGTGGTTCGTCAACAGCGGAAACCAAGTTCCCGTCCCACCCCCAGTTTTCGACTACACTAGGCTCTCGGAATAATTCTTCCCGTACGTTCCCTCAAAATTAGTGGCTAATGAAGTCACCTCCGGAATTCGCCACACCTAGCGGCTCGAAGATCGACGACTGGACAGAAGTGTCAGACATTTCTTTAGGTTTGACAAGCTGCAATAGGCTGTGAACTCAACGCTAGATGAAGAAGGAGTGCTGAGAACATTCTTCTGCGTGCTATACTGAGTGAGTGGTTCGAAGCTACGAATCAGTCTGGAGTAGGCGTAGGTTTCAACGTGCTCGACGCTACGGATGCTTCCTTACCCAGCGTTGGCGCCGGCGGAGCCGACGCTGGGTAAGGAAGCACCAGCGTCGGCTCCGCCGGCGCTGGTGCTTCCTTACCCAGCGTCGGCCGGCTAGCCTGGCGTGGCCCGCATTACCCAATAAAGCATCGCCTCCTAACAGCGGCGCCACTCACGCCTTTCCAATAGACTGTCGAATTCTACAACTCGAAAACATTGTTGATTCTTAATGTTTAGTGTCGTGACACCGAGGTCAGAGCATGAGACTGGTTCAAACTCATTCACAAATGCTTCACCAGAAAGTTATTGCTCTTCCTCACTTATGTAGGTTGGGTTCGCGTGAGTCGCAGTCGTAGGAGGTGCCGGTTGTGGCGTGCATCCGATTTCAGGATTCCATGTTCCCGGTTCGAATTTAGCACAAGTTGCAGTGGGTCGGTGAATTGGCTGAGACCAGGCTTAGCTGAGAAATATGAAACACTGGCTTGTCCATGGGCTTGCAACTGCAATTCATTGTATGTATAGGCCATTTAGATAGCTCCACAAGTCTCGTAGAAGGAGAATATGTGGCGCATTCCGAGAGGGATTGATCAACTCCGTCGTTTATCCGTTATCCTATCCTTTACGTAAGTTGAGGAAGCTGAAAAGAAATCTTCCGGTTTCCGGACCCTTCAAAGCTAGCAAATTTTCTAAGCGATTTCAATCTTTCAAGCTCCATGAGATAATGTTTCACGAGACGCATTGGCAAGATTCACAGGTAAGCGTTCAGGACCCTAGCTGGTTGTTGACCCTACTTCCTCCTACTCTGGCGAAATGCTTGTTCTTCTGCCGGGCCTTTTTTAGCGCTGATATCTCTTTAAGATTTAAGTGGGTTTTTGAGGGTCCTACAAGGATATATCCTAAAGATAGAAACGCCGCGTGTCAAAAAAAGAGGTAGATGCGGTGTAGGGGAAAAGGTTTGAAGAGATCCGCAACTAATCGCCTTTGGTGCCTAATTCCCGGCTAGCATAGGAATTGTGGAGTGTGAACAAAAATGCAGTCGCGATATCTAGTATTGATGTCTCTGCAGCTACGTATGTGGATCAACGTAAGTAACGTAGTTCATCCAATTAATTTGTCATTCCAGCACTTTCTTTGCTATTTCGGCGCGTTTTTTGAAGAGGCTGCAGTGTAATATTACAGCCTACTTCGTGGTCTTTGTTTTTAGAGCGAGGAACTCTCTTGAGCATTTGGTCTAACGACTAGTCTGAGGGAAATTGAGGTGGAAGGCTGGCATTGGCTTTTCGAAAATTTTCTGTGAACGCAAACTTTGCAGAGTTGAGGGACGTAAGCTGTTCAGCTGTCGAGCACTGAGCTCTGGTTCAGCCATGCGCCGTGTTAGTAAATCGTTTCGCTTCATTTAGCGCCTTTTTCACTTTCGTTGCATTGGTGTGTTCTACCCATTGAGCGGGTGTGCGAAGTCGATGCGAGCCGATTTGTAAATTATCGAACCTCTGCCAGTTGAACAAAAAAAAATTAAACATGAGCTGCAGACGAGCAAATTGATTCTGCTCAGTCGACCAACAAAAAGAAACAGAAAGAAGGATGGGGGTTGGCGTTAACGAATCCTTTTTTGAGGAGCGACACGCATTCTCTTCCTGAGGAAAGCGCGGGGCAATTGAATGCGTATATGGCCTACATACAGTGACCTAGCCGCCTGCGATAGACAATTCAGTGTTCTGTCGCTTTTGGGCGGGCATGCTAGTAAGAACACCGATCCCTCTGAGACGTGGTTGGTGGCTTTCGAGTTTGCAATGTCCTTTGAGGTGATAATGCATAAAGCATCACCTCAAAGGACATCGCAAACTCGAGAGCCATGATGCATGAGATAATGCATATTATATTACTTATCTATTTTAGCCGCCTAGAAAGGCACCACCTTAGAGTGATCTAGGAATATCGAGACTTGATACCAAAGCGCAGCCCGCTTCCTTTCGTTATGAAGGAAGCACAGCCTGTCAGCCATCCTATTTTGCTATACTCTGCTCTGTATGCGGGATAGGGTTGTGGTATTATTTCTGTTTTCTTGAGAATGTTATTGGCTCGCCCGTTTCAAAGTCTTCGTTGTTAAAAGTCGACGAGCATCCGCAAGCAGAGCATTGGCAGGCCTCATCAGCAGAACCTTCACATGCATGTGCAAGTGATGCGGTGGTAGAGTGCAAATCGAATGCACTGCAAGTGTGACGCTCAGTTCACTCTCAGGACAACAAAGGCCATCGTCTGTGCGGTGTAAGAGTTGGCACTGGCCTTTCTGGTAAGAATAAAACGTTGCCTTGTTCACTAGCTGACCAATCTGTGACCGTGATAGGAGGTATATCGAGTTCCTAGATGATCCTACTTAATGGATCTAAAATAAGAATAAAAGGATAAAGGGCGACGTTGCTCGATCCCTTTTTGGGAAGCGCCATGCCTTCCACTCCTACGAGATGTCGTGTAGGCGATTTGAATGCGTATTTGGCTATACAATGACTTGCGGTGGCCAGCCGATGAACAAGTCAGCGCTTTATCCTTTCCAGACAAGTCTGGTTGGTACCAATTCACCGACGCCGGAGGGATGGAAGGCTTGGTCGGCTTGGGCAGGAAATCGGAGCCAGGAACCTGGCATCTGGTGCACGCGACAGCCGCACCCCTCCGACTGCGCTACGCGCGCCCATAAAATAAGAATATTTCTCCAAAACTGAGGTGAGTTCTCATAGGCTCCTGAGCGTCACAAATAGGGATGCCAACGATTCCACTTGACAGCTGATAAGTACTAGTAGAATCGGCGGTGTTAGGTTTCACTCTCATCACCGATTTTTTCAATGGATAAGATACATTGGATATGCTTACCATTAGATTTCTTACCACATTCATATACTGTTTAGGAAATGTGCATAGGAAAATCGCGTGCACCTTGCATGGCATTGCTAGGATCATATTTCCTCATCTCTTTTCAACTGTGGTACTATAACATGAGGAAAGACTCTAGTACATAGTGGTGAAGAGGCCTACCGTTAGAGCAACGTTGCAACTGTTCATCTACTATTCGGTGAGACTACGGACCGGACTTTTCCGCGACAGCCTCGCGATATGCCCGAGTTGAGTGATGATAGTTGGGTAGACATGTGAATCCCAGGACAGCTGCGAGCTACTTGTTTCATAACAAACTATCATTCAGAACTGTTATTTCGCTTCAATACTGTTCGGCTTGGAGGCGAGGGTCATGACCTTTTCATGGGTGGAAACACCTTCCTTGAAGTGCACCTGAACCTTTGGAATCTCGCAGTGCACATATTTCATCAGTAGGGCGGGTCGAGGACATGGAGACCGAATTCTTCACCGATTGCACGTCGAAATTCACTCTCTATGCAAAATACGCATTCAAATGGGCTCCACAAGTTCCCATAGGAGTAAAACTTGCTGCGATCCTCAAAAGAGGGCTGATTACCGCAGACCCCTTTCCTTCGTCCTTGAGTTGGTGAAGGAGATTTAATAAGAGGTACGCAAATGGGCTGCCCGTAGAATCAACAAGGCTCAGGTCTGCTGTAAATGCCTTGTTGGTAGTTGCCCATTAGTTTTCTATATTGAGGCAAACGAAACCTTTAAAAAATCAGCACTTAATTTCGTTGGAAAGGGCTATATGTCTGTTTTGATGGAATAATGAAATAGAATGGATGAATGGGAAAGGGAAAGCTTCAAATAGATATACTAGCTATGGAGAGACATTATAGGCACAGCAGCTCTGAACGAAGGTGATCCATCAGGGAATGAACGACACGTCCAGAAAGAGATCGCCGTTGTCATGACAAATTTTCAGCAATAAGCCTGCGGGCTTCTGAAATTAAAGCTGGCGACACCTAGAACAACAGGCAAATGAAGGAGGGATCCGCACAGAAATCGAGATAACGCCCTTTACGTGGTACTGTTATCAGCGGAGTGCTTCGTTATATATCTGAAGGCAGAGAGACGTTGACGAGATGCTTTTGGGGTGAAGAAGTTCAAAGTAACGGGTGAAACGTTCAAGAAATTGAGAATTGAACTCCTCGAGAAGTTCGTCTGAATGCGGAGCTTGAGAGGAAACTGGAGATGCGCCGAACGATATCTAGATGTGACATAACCGTAGAAAACCAGCACTTTTAGGGGAGCAGGAGAGGTGCCAACAGGAGAGCGTCAGAGCACGGGCGAAGCATGACGAAGTGAGGGGCTCGGAAGAGCACATCCATCACGGACTGACTTAGCGTATTGGCAGTGCTTGTCAATGGCGCTTAGCGTCCCAAGTCGCCCTGCTCTCCATAGTGCAGACGCAAATCGCATCGCACACGCGTTTCGCTCCCGCAGACGCCTGGCCTAGCCGGGGGCACAGAAGCAACGTGGCCCGAGACCTGGCCCTGGGCACGAGTGCTCTTCGTTCTCGTCGATCGCATAAGTTGAGCTTTTTTTCGAGAGATTCGAGCACGCGAGGGTGGGCTCTCGCTCCTTCAGTCGAGTCGGACGCCGAGCAGCTGCCTTTGTGTCGTGTGTCCGCGACTGAAGGAGACAGAGCGCTTGTCGCATGATGGGGCCGGCCTGAGGTCGATTCCGCTTGTTCACCAGTCGCTGCTACCCCTACACGTACTAGGCGCGTCAGAGGATGAAACCTTATCTTCGCCGAGTTCCCAGCGTTTGGCAAAGCTGACTTCTGTAATTAATTCAGCATCAGTATCAGAAATTGACTAAACCAACACTTGGAATGCGCCGCGCACTCTACCTCAACGGGATGTCGTGGAGGCGGTTCGAATACATATTTGGTCATACAATGACTTGCGGTGCTAGCCGATGAACAAATCAGCGCTTGGTCCTGTCAGACAAGTCCGGTACCAATTCACGAACTCAGTAAGGATGGAAGGCTTGGTTGGCCTGGGCGGGAAATTCGAACCAGAAACTTGGCATCGGGTGCACGCGGCGGCCGACACCTCGTCCGTCTGCGCTACACGCGTCCACCTATATACAAATATTACATAAACAACTCTTCGGTACTTTTTAGTGGTGCCTAATATTAGAAATAAGCATACGATGGGGTTGTGGTGTGCTAATATACTTAGTGTATTAATATTAGGGGGAGGGGGGCAAAAGTAATGAGACAAATTAAAAAAAATCCTTTATCTCTTTTTCAATTACAAATCAACGGTGCTGAGGAATGTGTATGCCATTAAGGTCAATGACTTGCTGCCATCGCTCAGCCAACTTCCTGATCCCATCCTTCCAGAACTGCTTGGACCTGGTGTTGATCAACTGCTCCATATGGTTGTCAAGGACTCCTTGGGTTTTTGTGTCCCTTCCGACCAGGAAGTCCCGTAGGCCCAAGAAGTGATGGTAGTCGTATGGAGAGATGTCCGAAGAATACGATGGGTGAGGCATGTGAACGTAGCCCAGCTGGGCAAGCTTATCCGTGGTCAGTTGTTCCCGATGGGGTGCGGCGTTGTCGAAGAAGAGGACCTTCTTGACGCGCTGCGACTGAATAAGTTCGAGTCGCAGGTCAATCTCTTCTACTTCGTTTACCATGGCCTTGGAGTCCATCGTCGTGCTTTTGGTAAACAGCTTCCAGTATACCGATCCATGGGCGCAGACCCAAAAGCTCTGAAGGTGCTTCTCGCCGTGAACACCTCGCCGAACGAAGATCGGTAACGGGTCAGCAGGCCTCACCCAGACTGGCTGCTTGACAGGGTTAAGGTAGAAGACGTACTTCTCATCTGGCGTGAATATTGAGCCCAGGCTGCTCGGGGTTGGGAATCGGGAGAGATTTGCGCTACACAGGTCGACTCGTCAGACTGGGGTTTCGGCATGACACAGACTGCGATTTTGGCATGCTTCTGGAAAGGACGGAAGTGGTAACTTCTCAGGTAGCCTTCAGTAGGTAGCATAAAAATATACAAATACGATAAGCACGAAGCCAGACTGCAGTCACGGGATATATAGACACGGCATGGAGAGTCTCATTACTTTTGCCCCCCCCCCCGAAGGTAGAAATAGAATGGTGGTTCACTTCGAGGAGAAGCAGCTTGGATGCAAATTTCAAACACAGTGCCCTAGTGATTTCTCGCTCTGTTTTAGAAGAGTTCTCAGCTCGCAACTCTAGCAAGTAGCTTCATACGTACGAAATGGCCTTTAATTTGTCTGAGCAGAATTGCAGCGCTCAGTCCATCTGTGTTTTCCAGCAGGAAATGCTCACTGTCCAATGAAGCTCCTGATTGAGTTCTCTTCTCTTTACGAGTTAAATTGCCCATTTCCACATCTGTTTCCAGGGGAGTTGTCAAGCCGTCTCTCTCCATTGGCGAGGAGCTGTGTACAGAACTTACCCAACAAGTGAAACTTCTCTGGTGAAAACTATCGAGTGATTTGCTCGATTCCTAGAAAAGCGTGCGAGAGGAGAACAGCTGGCGAAGGTTTTGGGGAAGCCCATTACCCGAGCGCCTGAGCTGTGAAGCATATTCGAACTCTGCGTCACAGAAGTAAGTGAAGCGAAATGACGATGACGCAGCAGTGGTGGTGACAACCGCCCGCCACCCACCCCTTCCCTGATTCACATCGTCAGCGCCGAGGAAAAGAATCTCCAGTGCTTACCTCCTTCTAAGGCGTTGCTCTCCACTCAGCCCGCATCTCAAAGAAGATCCGCCTAGCGCACCAGGCGGATTCGTTGTTGAGTTCTTCTGTGTCAGATTTCGGCTTCCCGTCTTCGCTCGATAAGGTTTGAGAAGCATGTTTGAAACGTAGTAAGCGGGTCACTCTATGAAAGCAACACCACCGAGTGCTCAGACCTAATCTGCCACTGGGCATAGCGCGGTGGCGAGAGGCGCGGCTCTCGTTTGCATGACTGATACTTGCCATGGCGCCTGTAGAACATACGAACGCGTAGCACACCTTGACGAGGTAGGGCGGAGCTAATGATTTCTGATGCCTTCTGAGTGATTCAAAGGCAGCCAGTTTTGACGAGCTTCTAGTACAGTTCTTCGGAAAGATAATCTTATCTCTCTTTAGGTTGGTTACTGCGAATCATTTGCATGGTTGAGAACCCCACTCAACATGCATCCGCATTACCGCATACAGGAGGAGTGAATGGCGCACTCCAAGAAAGAGTACTTAACGCAGGTGTTCATCCTTTTCAGTCACCTCGTATATGACCTAAAATGGAGAGGACTTAGGATGTTTTCTCTTTCTGTTCTCCGTCAGCCGGGAACTACGAGCGCCATACGCTGTCAGTACCCTAAAATCAAGTTGCAAATCATTAAAAAAATAGATTGAGGTGTCAATTGGGTTTCTACCAGTTGTGATAAGTCGACAAGCGTGAAAGTGACTGCATTGATCGAGTTTTTCTTCATTTTTTCTCTCACATATGTACACTCATCTGTTACGTGTTTCCTTCACAAAGTCATCTGTTTCCCTTTTCTTGAAAGGGTATCTGACTTTGAAAGAAGGGGTTCATTCCTCACACCTCAATTCATTTCCGGTTCACTAACTTATGGTTAGTCGACTTGCACAAATCCTGCATTATAAGGATTTGTGCGAGCCGAGTAAATCAGTGAACTAAATAAGGATAAGCGATAAGGGATGGCGTTAGTCAATCCGTTTTGGAATGCGCCATGCTCCACTTCTTTTGTTGTGGAGACGATTTGAATGCGTGCTTTGTCTATGCAATGATTTGCGCTGACCAGCCGATGAGGTGATGAGCGATTTGTCCTTCCCGGACAAGTCCGGCAGCAATTTACCGACTCTGGAGGGATGGAATGCTTGGGAAATCCGAACCAAGAACCTGGTATCGGGTGCACGCGACAGCTGCCACTTCCTCCGACTGTGCTCCCGATATAGCAACGAGAGAAGTTTTTCTCTTTGTCGCTGTTGGTGGGGCTCATTATTCAGTAACTGGCCTGAACTTCCGATGTCGAACGTTAAACTGCACGCAAAAGGCGTTTTTGTTGTGTCCTCTAACCCTCCTTGGTTAAGAGTGTCAGACGCGAAATCTTTAAGCTGTTGTAGCAATTTGGGTGAGGTTTGTTCATGAAACAAAGGCTTCTTGGAGCTGGGCCAAAGAGCTTGCCGAGCCAAGCCTATGATGTCAGTTTGCCCACTATTCTTGTTCTTTGCACACAGAACAATTCATTCCGCTTGTGTTGCATGTCAGTGAAATTCATTAGAACCGACAGCGATGACTGCTGCATTTATGAATGAATGGTTGTTGAAATGGTGCAGAAAGTGCAAATAGTGATGTATAAGCTATCAAAGATCTTAAATCCCCTCATTTATCACAAACGCGAAGTACATGCACACATATATTTGTGAAAAATGAGGATAAGAGGATAAAGGATGGCGCTGCTCCCATCTTTGAGATGCGCCACGCACTTTACTTCTACGAGATGTCGTGGAGACAATTTGAATGCGTGCTTGGCTTTTATAATGACCTACGTTGGGCAGTCGATGGACAACGCGGTGTTCTATCCTTGCCAAATAAACCTGCTGCCGTTTCGCAGACCCCGTAGGCATGGAATGGCCTAGAGAGGACCCGGACCTCGATTCGAATCGACCCGATGACCCGATTCGAGTTGCACGCGGTAGCAGATGCCTCTTCAGACTGCGCTACATACTAGGCGCCCGTGCAGAAGTAGCAACAGACTTCAGTAGCCTAGATTAGTCAAGGTGGTGTGGCTCGTATTTCCTTCCCCTACGCCTATGCGCTGCATGCGCAGTGCGATGGGCTGATCTTGCCCAGTGGAAGGACATTTTCTCAGGAAAGCTGAAATTTCTGCAACTGCGGAATCCATTTCTGAGATGGATAAAAACATATATTGCACTGTTTGGGGTAGGACCCTCAGGAGCAAATTGAAGACTATTTACCGCACGCTTGAGTGCGCTGCACTGCTTTGTAGAATTTGTACAAAGTACCCCACACCAGAGCAGAGCATAGAGACATTTGCTCGGAGCTCCTGACATCTATTGAAATCGCCGCAACAAACAGAGAGGGCTCCTCTCTGCAAAAGCACTAGAGAGTATGCGGAAAACCTATTCCAGTACAGAGTGACCCACAAATACTGCAACAAAATTTACCGACCTTGCTAACAAGGCATTGCAAGAGGAATTTGTTAGCTGCATCGAACCTCACAGCAATTATGGAAGCAATAGGGTTGGGAAGGAGAGCGTGTGTCGTGACGATCAGCTTCCATTGCCTTTTCACACTAGAGTTTACTACTCTAACAGGGATGAGCGGATTAACCCTTATCCGTTATCCGTTACCCCGTTCTCGGTGAGTTTCGGCCTATCAAATTTGTTGTTCGTTATCCGGAGATTTTTCGCCGGATAAAGAACAACAAAATGTGGCATGCTTATGATTACCTATCGTTAGTTGAATATAGAGACAATTTTTAAAAAAATCGTCTTGTCTTTTTTCCACTGGCAGCCAAGATACGCTTGCAATGCGAGGCCGGTGCATTCTCAGAATTCTTAATGCTATAACTAGACTAGACTATCTAATTGCTCATAGCACGTTTTGAAATACTGAACACTGCCTTGCTTATTTCTATTTGTGGTTTTTACCAAAATCCTTCTAGCATAATGTACGATCTGAAAAAAAAACCAGTCGATTAGTGGAATGAACCCGTGAATCACTGGAGAAAAGGGCAAACGTCCATACGAATAACATCGTTTTAAGGAGTGCTAGACACTCAGCATCTACAAGACCTTTTAGAACTTTTTGAAACTATGGTTGACACTAGCAGGAATTCACAATTTACCCTTTCCAAAGCAACAGAGAGAGTTTTATTTGATTTGGGCAAGAATTATTGTTAAATTCAACTGGAGAGTAAACAAAAAGCGACTTTTTTAACGACTGCCCCACCCAAGCCCAGAAATGCCCATGTAATCTATCCATTATAACTTCATTGCAGCTGAAAAACATGAATAAAGAATATAAGATGACGGTGGTGCTAGATGCGACACGCATTCTACTCTTAAGTGATGTGCTGGAGGCACTTTGAATGCATATTTGGCCAGTACAATGAATTGCGGTGGTGAGCCGATGGACAATTCAGTGCATTATCCTGCGCGGACAAGCCTGGTACCAATACATCAAGCCCGAAAGGATGGAAGGCTATGTTGACCTGGAGAGGAAATCCGAACCAAGAACATTGGGTCGGAGAACATGCGACAGGCGGCCCTTCCGACTGCACCACCCTGCCTTGAAGAAAAAAAACCAATAAGAATTTTAAAAGTGGCTTATTTCACATGTAACATGAACAGCGCTACAATTACCAACCTGCCATTGGAGAAAGAATGGTTTAAAGTAGTTTCAATTTTTGTTGTTTGTTCTTTATCCGTTTTTCCGTTATCTGGCCATTTTGGGCAAAATTATCCGTTACCCTGGTTTCAAAATTGTATTATCCGCTCATCCCTGATTCTAACACAATCCTAGTGCGGGGAGGGACTCCACTAGCAAAGCGATATTCCATGTAGGCCGCATACCGCAAATATCCAGAGTAGCAGAGACCGCATCCTGCCCCAACTAATATTGCGCCTAAAATATGTAGTACATCCTTGCTACTACTTTCCTTGCAATGACTCAGCTTCATTTCCAGCTCCTCATATTAAACAGTAGTGGCTTTCCTTTGAAGCGACCAATGTCTTCTCCGGATCCGCATAGGAGCACTCCCATTCCGATCTCGAGACATTTCTGAAGATTCATCGCTGAACATTCCGTGTTATGGTGTCGTGTGGGGTTTTCTTCAAGGTGGATGTTAGGTGAATATATCTGATCGTGAGCTACAATTGAACGACGCTAGTTGGTCGATCATGTGCAATATAAAACGAGCTGGGACTCATCTGTGTGGGTAACATACTAAGATATAGAGTGAAACAATGCAAGGACAGCTCTACAAGAGAGTGGGACGAGCACTCACATCAGCTATGAGGTAAAAGAAGTAGAAATGCGAAATGTGTTAGCGTAGCTGGAGCAATTTACGAGCAGGGAATCCAGCTACAGCTTTCTTTGAAAGAAATTTGCTCATAGTTGAGTCACTCTGGAAAGGTCCAAATGATAGCCTGCTCAAGGTTGTTTCTAGGGAACTGACGGCATACCAATCTCTGATTGGCTGCGCATGGTAATTCCTCACCTTCTACGATTTTCTAAACATGCCTCCCAACACACACTAAGTTTCGTGTTAAAGGTCTGAAAATCAGTAAAAACCTTGGTCCGATAGGCACAACAAGATAATGTCGCCTTTTCTGAGCCCAACCCCGCTATTTAGGAGTAAAACGTACGTCCCTCTACAGCAACGATGCCAACAGCAAGAAGAAAAAGAAGTGGTGGCAGTACACCGTTCATCTGCCAAACTTCGCACTTACAAAAGACAAGTCAAGAAGTTGCTCCATATTTTACTGCTTGATCTTCACTCGCTCCCATTCGGTATTCTACCGTCTAATTGTAAGAGAAAAACCTGCTCTGCATACCAGAGAAACGTAGAAACACGGCCGCCTGATGTCATCATCGGATCAAATGATGAACGTAAGTCCGTATGAGGTGCAGTGACGCGGCCTCCAAAGGTATCCATACGATATGAAGGCTCTCGTCAAGCTAGAAGTGAGCCCTTATGAATGGTACTGCTCCATCGTGAACGTCCGATCTCTGATGCAAAAGAAGATGGGATTTAAAATTGGGCCAAAATTGGTCCTACTGTCTTCATACGACTACGTTTTGGCTGCACTATTTATCGCCCTGTAGACGCGGGAATCTTCATCTACTACTATTCATAACATTCGGATGCAAGTTGCACTTAGGACTAGAGAGTGAAGGTAATCAATCTATTTGTGGGATTTGCCATGCATTCTCATCCTGTGGGGTGTCGCGGAGGCGTTATGAATACAAAATTCGGCCTATGCTAGCAGTGGGCAACCGATTAAGAAGTCAGTGTTCCACTTCTCCAAAAGAAGTCTACTACCAATTCCCCTACTGCGAAGGGATGGAAGTCTTATCTTGCCTGGCGCGACCCGAACATTGAGTGGATTCGCGTCCATCGTTGAGGCCTACGTGAGTCATCGCGGCAGCTCAAGTTTTGTACGGTTCTTCAACGAGAAGCACCTGGGTGCATTGAGACACCCTCTGTTTCACATCGCCTTTCTTCGAGTGCCATGACGTGAAGTCCTGTGAAGCAGTTTCGGAAGGCTTCCTAGTTTTCGATATCCTGTTTCTTGTTCAGATTGCAAGCCGTTGGTCCAGGTACTCCTGCGTACCGCACTCAAGCTTTTAATCTCCGCATACACTCATAGGGAGGTTTGACTCCTAAACTCCATACAGGTCTATAGTATCGGGCAAGCAAAACAAGGTTGGGATCTACCCTAGTGAGGTTGTTCCACGCCCAACGCACAACATCACGGCTTCATTACTACTGTTTTTTCATGAAGTCAATTTCAAATATACAGTTCATTGAAAGGAATCGCGAAAAACACTGTAACGATGCTACAGCATATGTAGCTCCAGGCAAGCGTAGAATCTTCGCAACAAATGAGATAGAATTTGTCTCGTGGTTGATAGCCCAAGATAGAATTTGCCTCGTGGTTGATGGCCTCCTCGTAACTTTGCTAAAATGATAGAAATTTTCGTAGTTGTTCACTAATGTAGGCGTTTTTTGGGGCACCTACGTATGGGAAGCACTTGGGATAAAGTTTGAAATTTGAATTTTATTTTCGTCTTCTTGAAGGGATCTTCGGTTTACTTGATTTGAAATGTATCCGAATTAGGCTCAAAATTGGATTGCTAAAAAGAGTTCTTATAAGGCATAAAAATGGATAAGAGCAGGCTTAGCGCTCAAGTGTAATACCCGAAGTCGTAGAGCTGGCGAGTGACAGCATGTGAGCAGTGGAAAGGTCGAGCGCCGAAGCCACCTGAAGCGTGCGGTCGGCTGGTTTGCGTGTGCCTAGTCGTCACGAAATGCGCGCTACTTCCGGAAGTTGCAGCAGCCTGGCTTGAATTATCGCAGCCCGCCCGGCTGAACTGTGATGAGTGGTTCCTCCGAAGGGAGATACGGGGTCGAAATAGAATGTCCGTGTGCGTCTCAAATGTGTGTGCGTCCCAGAGTCCACCCGAGTAAACCGCCTTTTTGCAGGCACAATGAGCACTGGTGAGGCGAGCACGAGCACTTCTCAAGCTGCCGGCGACCAAGGTGAGAGCGGTTGCCCTTTTGCTTATTCGAACATTATTGTTGTTTTTTCTCTCAGCATTTTAGCCTTTCGAGATTTGTGCTTTCCGATTCTTCGACAGCGCTCGATTCCGAGAGCGATTTGTCCTCCGGCTTTTGACAGCCGCGCGTTTTGACCGCCCAGAAATAATGACTTTCAGTGGTGTCAAGCGGCCAGAAGCCACCGCAAACTCCTATTCGGCGGTTGAGGAAGGCAATGGGGAACGCGGATTCACACGACTTATCTTGGGCGGCTCGCCCTGAACAGCTTATTGGCTTATGGCAATGCGCTGTACAGCGCTGGTTCTCCTATTTCTCCGTGGGAACACTGTCGTTTTTGCTGGATAGCGTGCACTTGCTGGGCGCAGACTATGGCACCTAAAGGCTCGAGATGGGAATTTTCCAACAGCTAACACATCAGCCAATGTTGTATCCGTAAATATAAGCTCACCCATCCACCTAAGTAGCCCACCTCCAGCTAAGGGTGACCGGTGGATCTCTCGACTCCACCGTAAAGGTTAGCGTTGCTGGTTTCTACTACATCGCTCCTTGTCTCCTTGTTTCCCTAGTAATTGTTTCTGTAAGATGAAGTGGTGTTTGGGCGAATAGTTTCCAAATGCTACTTCGACTCTTCCAGGCTCTAACGAAGGCGACATTGCCGAAACATTAACCAGAATAAAGGTCGATACCCATCTTGGTCAACAGCTGCAGACAACGTCATCGCATCAGTCTTAACAATGCCAAAATTTATGGAAAGTCAGACGTGGACGATGTTGTATCCTTCCTGGATAGATGCTAATTCAGAAACACCGGATGGTTCCTTCGGCTTGAGGCAAGGCGAACTCGTGATCAATTCATTTCATTTAAACCTGAAACAACTGCTACTGAGGTTGCAATTTGTTGAAGGGCTGTTCAAAGCACTATTGCAAGGCAGTGCTCAAACCCTCTTTCAGGTTTAAATATGTAGAATGAATTAAGTCGGTTCTAACAAGATGTTCAGCTTAACCGATTAGGTGCCGATATCAGCGGCTGGCTGACGCCTGAATCACAGGCAAGTGCTGAGGTTGCCCGCAAGGTCATCGCGGATGCTGCGTTCGATGAAAGCAGAGCAGAGAGTGCATGTCGGTTCCTATGCGACGTGGTGTTAAAGTTTTGACCGCAGCTGAGGACCCTTGCAACATCTTCGAACCTCTGCTCGATTCTTGCTGGAGCATAAGACCAGGCGTTTTTCGTAAATTGTCGTTGACAGCCGAAGAATGTGGCCTTCATGTATTTAATAAAAGGAAAAGCTTTCAGACGGTCATGTATTGTATCTTGAGATAGAAATGAGAAGGAGAAGAACAGCATCAAGCTTCGAAACGCTTCAGCTCCTTCAATCATTCAAGCTGCTTCTGGCACTAGGCAAAATTTCAGTGATCCCTGGGTGCTCAGTATTTCCTATTACCTTCTGCCTTGACTCGTTCGGTGTGCGAAGTCATATAGACCGTCGCTTCATTAGCCGGAGCTCTACTTCTTCGAATTCGAACAACGTCAAACCTCGGCTCCACACTCATCTTGCTCACCCAGTAAGAACATTGCCCCGGCGGTTAGTTCTTTATTTTCGTTGAACGTCGTTGAACGTCGACAGGGTACTGGTATCCTCTGCGGAAATACCATGGAACCTTAAACTCAGAGATACATCGAGAACGAATGCGTTTCACGCTGTGAGTTTCCGTTGGTGGATCATCGGATATGGGAGCATGTGGTGGAGTTGGCTGGGGCACCAATTCTCGTGTGTCCTTCGTAATGCTCAGTCCGCTTCGGGGCAAAAAACAATTCTCGTGGTTGGCGAATTGAACTCAAGGGTAGAAAACCCTTTTATCATTGTGGTTGTAAATTGGGTTCAAGATTGTTCGGGTAGGATGAAACATTGACCACTCGGGACAGTGTGTGGGCCAAGTACGTCTTTGACTTGACTCAATGTTATACTGTAGAGATCGAATTCGTGAGACGTCATAAACGAGTTGCTTACCAATAGTCTCGATTCTTATCCTTTCGCCTTTGCTGGTAAACGAACCATCTCTTTGCTTGCAACATTTCATCTGCTTCAAGAATGCGGAAAATTTTGGCAGTTCTCGGCGACTGTTTGCTTCTTCCGAATGGGCCGCTCACTTCCACCAAGCACGCTCCTTTTTATTTCAGAAGTAAAATGGTCACATTTGGCTTTTCATGAATCGTCGCGCAAAGAAGTGATAACGCTGCGACAGCGTGGTGCTTCAGTAAGGGAAAGAGGTTGGCGATATCGAAGGCATCACACATCGGCTGTGGTTTGTGCTGAAAATCGAAGCGTGGTCCGGAAACTGAAACGCTGGGGAGAATCTTTCCTGCCAAGAGCTCAGCAATATTTCGTTGGCCGATGGTAAGCACCCTATTCTGAGCAAACCAGTTAGTGGATTTTTTAATGGCATCTCTGAATCCGTTTCCGTGTAGCACCTCTACACTTAAGATTGGGTGCGGGTGCGTTCTGACGACTCCCACGAGGTGTGCCTTTACTGTTACGCTCGACCATACAGTATGGTTTAAGGGCGTAAGCTCAGGAGGAGACGCGGGGTCGAGTCCTACTGGGCGCTGGAGTTTTGATCGCAACAAAACATCGTTAAGAGAGCTTACTTCTCATCACAGCCCACTTGAGGGTTCAAGAAGAAAAGAGAGAAAAGGAGTCAAGAAGAATCAATAATCGTGAATTGGATCGGGCCTTTAACACTTCTTTTAAATTTGGAGTTACTGTGGTGCCCAGATGGCTGCCGCCAGAATGGTGTTGGCTGCTCTTTATATTGCATGAAGAAATTTGCTGTTTTCCTTTTGCCTCTTCGAAATCCGGGGAATTCTTTTTGTATTGCTGAAATGGCTTTGGTTTGCTTAGGAATGCTGTTCACCACAAAATACTGTAAAATACCTTGCTTGCATAGCAAAGAAGCGATTTTTTCCCATTAAATCGTCGGTACTCGTACTCCTGAGCTGAGAAATATCTTGCCAAACGTAAAGTCAAGAGATCAGGCGCCCGCTACCATCATTCCTTTGAATAAGAGCATAATTTTTCCTCTGAATTTTATCCGAATCTTAATCTTGGGTGAGTTGATAGCTTACTCAGTCCATGTATTTTCAAGGCTATAATGTCTTGACTACTTTGGCGTCACGTTCTTAGCATACAAAATAAACGGAGCTGGAGGATACATACAAGTTGTTGTGTATCTTATTTGCATTTCGTCTAGTACATAAATGAAAAATAATTAATTAACATAATTGATACATAAATGTGCCAGAAAAATATCAAAGTCGGGAGAAACGCCAACTGTTTGTGCACCTCAGGTCGATTCACGTTTCGTTCTCTGCCCGGACAAATCTAAAGCCTTCCATCACTTCGGGGCAGCTGAATTGGTGCCGATTCTGTAGCAAAGATAAAGCCCCGTCTACCCATCGGTGGGCCATCGCAAGCTGTTTTAGAGGAACAATACGCGTGCAAACTGCCTCCACGGTTTCATTCAGAAGCAGAGTATGCAGATGTGCAGTGCATTCTTCATAGGGCCTTGTTAACTCCAACCGTCACACCTGTTATGCTGTGCTTCGAAGATATCAACCACCGTGCTGGATTCTACGCAGATTTGTGCCATTACCTGACATGCCAATTTCAGCGGGTGTAATCTTACCAAGTGGTCATTGATGTGCCTATCTGCTTGTGTAACGGTGATAGGGAGTTCTAGGCACTTCTTACAGTGGCTTTCGCAAAGTGTGATCAGTACAGAACACTCCTCCCCTCCCAGTTTCTCTCTTGTTGAAACCTTGACATGGTAAGCTACAATACCGCCCGCGTCGCGCGGTCAAAAAGACTGTTTGCGACGGAAAAATCCGTCGCAAACCGTCGCATGCTCATAACTCCTTTAATTTTAAGTGGTTTCAGAAACAGTTGGTACCATTCGATTCGTCTCCTCAAGATCTACAAAACCATATATTAAACTTTACCAGGACACCCCGTTTTCGTTGTGGGGTGGCCTAAAAAACTAACTGCAACAGGCTTTTGCGATTGGAGCACCTTATTTCCCAGGACATGCACGTGACGTGCAGCGTTTTCGGAGTATCTCAAGCATGGCGTGCGTTGTCAGTGCTCTGTCATGCCTGCAATGTTCCGAGAGTGCGCTGTGCACAATGCATGTAGGATCGAACCTATCAATCGAATATGAGAAAGCATGTTCACTCCGCTTCTATCTTCCCTTACTGGAAAATGTAAAGCCTTCAAGAATATTTACGATTAGAGAAGTTTATCAGAAATTTCCAGGCGCCTCACTTCTCGGGAATTGCTTCAATCTGTCCCGGCGAGATTTATGAGTGCACCCTGTGCAATGCGTGTAGAGATGAACCTATCAATCGAGTGGGTTCGACAAATGGTAGAGTGAGCGTTTGAAGAATTCTATCATAAATTTCCCTACTAAGGAATTGCTCTAAGGCTGTCCAGCTAGCCTTTAGAGTGCGCCGTGAACAATGCATATAGAATCGAATCTTTCAATCAAGGGAGGGGGACCGCTTGCAAATTGCACGCGCGGGCGTGTTCGGAACGCAACAGCTCTTCCGAGTTCAAATCGTTTCGGCTGCAACTCAGGCTCTTGTAGGCAGTAAAACGTTGTAGTAGCAGACTAAAGTATAACGGTGTAGCTTGAGAAGAGGCAGCGTTACAGGGGTGCGAATATGCAGGTGAGGCTTGTGTGACGCATTTTTTTCCGCCTTCGGTGGACCACTGCGGGAAGATCCGGCAAGTAAACGGCATTGCAATTCGCAGACAAACAGAAAACTTAAGGTGCTTCACTATGACGTGCTCAGAACTCCTCAGCTTCCTAAACTGCCTTAGCCTCAGCTGCCAGTTTAAAGCGGCGGAAGAAAGCGGTAAGAGTTTCTTACGCTCTTACTCGTCCAGATGTGAGTGTTCGACAGGAACAATGGCACCGTTCTGTTCAGCATGAAAAGAGCTATCGAACGGTGCCAATTTCGACTGATTCTGGAAACATCGATTTTTTGACAGTTTCGCATTGAGGGCGAGGCCGCTCGAAGCCGCGGCAGATGGACGATGACGTCATTGAAAACCGATGTTTTCGAAATGGGTCATGCTTGGTACCGTTCGATAGAGCTTTTCACGGTGAATTGAATGGTGTTATTGAGAGCAGAGAAAACTGTACTCTGAGAGAGTAAGAGCGAGGAGAACATAGACTGTTGTTGTGCTAAATTGCACGTGCGGGCGTGTTCTGAGCGCAATAACTCTGTCATTTGTGAACCTTTCCGGTTGCAACTTGTTGGTTTTGTAGGCAGTAAAATGTAGAGCGCTAAAATACAGCGATGTAGCTTATGATTGGAAAAGTTACGGCAGTGCGAAAATGCAGGTTAGCCTTGTGTGACACAATTTTTTCCAATTTCAGTCGACCCCTGCGGAAAGACGCAGAGAGCTAATGGCCTACAAATGCACAGGCGAGCAGAACGCTTAAGGTTCTTTACGATGACATGCTCACAACTCCTTAGCTGATTAAACTGCCTTAGCACCTGCTGCCATTTTAGGGCGGCGGTGTTTTAGTGTTGAAGCTTCCTGCGCCATTATTTGCGCAGGTTTGAGTGCTCGACACTAGCAGTTTTACCGTTCTGTTCAGCATGGAAAGCGCTATCGAATGGTACCAATTTCGACCGATTCTGGAAACATCGACTTTTTGTCAATTTCCCATCGAGGGCGGGAGCTCTCCAGGCCGAGAGTGTGCGGACGATGACGTCATCGAAAATCGATATTTTCGAAATTGGCCAAATTTTCTCGTCCAAAATCATCTTGAGGTTATTTGGGGCGCTGATTTTGAATCCGACGTCCGTTTTTGAAAATTCCGCCGATTTCGGTAGGTTTTGGATATTTTTCAGGATAATTGGAGGTGGTCGGGTGAGAATCACCGATTTTGCTCAAACTTCGTATAGGGGCGGGGACTTGTTCGGGGTGCCGAACATGATGCCGAAGTTCATTCGGACGCTTACGGCAGGAGACCGCCCATAGCGATAACTGAGGGTGATCGGTGGTCCTGACACGACCACCCTCAAACGGGTATTAACCTACTGAAATCAGCGGAATTTTCAAAAACGGACATCGGATTCGTAATCAGCGCCCCAAATAACCGCCTAGATGATTTTGGACGAAGTTTGCACGAGGAAATTTGGCCAATTTCGAAAATATAGGTTTTCGATGACGTCCTCGTCCGCGCCGGCTTGGCCAGTGGCGCCCATGTCCTCGATGGGAAATTGTCAAAAAATCGATTTCATTGAAATTGGTTGAGAGCGATACCATTCGATAGAGCTTTTTATGACGAGCAAAATGGTGTTATTAGGAGTGTAGAAAACCCAAACGAGGGCGAGTAAGAGGGCAGGAAACTTCAATCGCAAAGGCCGCCGCCCTAAAATTGCAGATGGGGCTAAGGCAGTTTAGGCAGCTGGAGAGTTGCGAACATATCGTCTTAAAGCACCTTAGGTGTTCTGCTCGCCTACGCATTTGTATGCCCTTGGCCAGCCGTGTCTTCGCGCAGTAGTCGACCGAAATTGGAAAAAATTGGGTCGCACCAGCCTCACCTGCATTTTCGCAGCGTAATTTAGTCCGTTCATGAGGTACACCGTTCTGCTTTAGAGCACGTCAAGAACCATGTACTGCCTACAAAGTCCTCGAGCAGCCGAAACGATTTGATCTTGATAGAGTTATTGAAGCTACGAACTCGCCGGCGCGTGCATTTGCGAGCGGTCGCCCCACTGCATTGGTAGGTTCTATTCTATATGCATTGCTCACAGCGTACTATGAAGCCTCGCCGGAACAGAGTACAGCAATTCCTGAGTAGGGCGGACGGAAATTTCTAATCGAATCTAATTTTAAACGGTCCTATCGTATATGTATTTTGCACGGCGCACTCTCTCTTCTCGCTTCTTAAAACCTCTTCATTTGTATAAACTGTTGTCAATGTGTGCACTTAAGCACCTAAAGAGGGTGAGCGTTGCTGTTTAGTACGACATTTGAACCGCTTCCGCTCACTAGGTTCGATCCTACATGCATTGTGTACGGCACACTCCAAAGGCTCGTCGGACTGACTGGAGCAAATCCTAAGTGGGACGGCCGGGAATTTCATATAAAATTCTCCAAACGGTGCAAGATAGTCTTGAAGGCTTTACATTTTCCAGTAAGGGAAGATAGAAGCGGAGTGAACATGCTTTCTCATATTCGATTGATAGGTTCGATCCTACATGCATTGTGCACAGCGCACTCTCGGAACATTGCAGGAATGACAGAGCACTGACAACGCACGCCATGCTTGAGATACTCCGAAAACGCTGCTCGTCACATGCACGTCCTGGGAAATAAGGTGCTCCAATCGCAAAAGCCTGCTGCAGTTAGTTTTTTAGGCCACCCCACAACGAAAACGGGGTGTCCTGGTAAAGTTTAATACATGGTTTTGTAGATCTTGAGGAGACGAATCGAATGGTACAAACTGTTTCTGAAACCACTTAAAATTAAAGGAGTTATGAGCATGCGACGGTTTGCGACGGATTTTTCCGTCGCAAACAGTCTTTTTGACCGCGCGACGCGGGCATTATTGTATGTTTCTCAGCAAGTTGTGTCACTCGAGGTTTTCATATGGATCTTTATTACTGCGGCCTGACGGTTTCCATAGTCTTCAGAGGCCTAAAAGTGGAGCATAGGTTTAAGTTTGCGCTCTACGCCAAGAAGCGCCTTAGCCACCGTAGCATTTTCAACTCTCTCCTAGTACTATTATATATTACAGAGAGCCTCAAATGAAAAGGACGAACTCGTGTATTGGGTCCACCGCTCGGTTGTAACGCTTATTACGTAGTGGAAACGGGAGGGGCTCTGGCAGTACGCAGGAAGGAACTTCGGTCCAGCGCAAGGTGTGGATTGCTAACTATAATCCACTTGGTATGCACAGAGTTGATGCGCATAATTGATGGGACGACTGTGAGGGGAAATGTAGAATTTTGACTATTGAGGGAGATATCTCGGCGAGGAAAGCGTTTTTGATTTCCAGAAGAGATTTCCAGTATTCAACAACCAAGTGCCTCTGTTACGTTACTTTCTCTCGTTTGTGGTTTGCTGTGAACTAGAGGAGGATATGTCAGCGACATCTCTGCACCGTGCATCATTCGCCATTTCTGACCTGATAGCGTGGACGAACTACAGCTCCTGCGGTGTACCCTACGCGTCTTTTTCATGTGGGGCCCTCTGTAGTGACTCCGGGAGTGGACCGAAAGTGCTAGGGTGGCTAAGGCCATTGATGAAGTACATAGAGCCAAGCTTAAACGTGTGCTCGAGGTTTAGGCCTCTGAAGACGACGTCAGTAATACAAGGACAAAGGATAAGGGACGGCGTTGCTCTATCCCCTGTGAGATGCGCCACGCATTCTATTTCTACGGGATGGCCTGGAGGTTGTTTGAATGCATATTTGGCCATACAATGATTGCGGTGGCCAGCCGATGAACAAGTCAGCGTCTTATCCTTCCCAGACAAGTCTGGTACCAATTCACCGACCCCGGGGGATGGAGTGCTTGGTTGGACTGGGTGGAAAATCCTAACCAGGAACCTGGTCTCGGGTGCACGCGACAGCCGGCACCTCCTCCGACTGCGCTCTTCGCGCCCAGCAATAAGTAAGTAATGAAAGATCCACCTAAAAACTTCAAGTGACGCAATACACTGACAAGCATAACTCCTTAGTTCATTCGAGTTTCGAAGACCTAAGCTGTTCAGTTGGTGGGAAGTCACAGTTGTTCGGCTGCTCAAGGAGGTTCGCTGAGAGCGCGCGAAGTTGTGGAGAGCGAATAGGCGGGAGAAGTGACGATTGAACTGGCAGGGGTCCTTATCGCTTAGTGCTCGACACTAAAAATAGAAGTTCTGTGTCTGTGTGTGTTGTCGTCGTTTGGTTGGTGAATTCGGGCATGTGAGCGTGTGGAAGGTAATCGAATAGAGTCCCGTGCCCGAATGCAATTTCGATTGTGCTCATAAACGACGACGACGAGGAGTCGCACGGCGAGAGAGACAGAGAAAGCGTCACCCATTCGTCAGTTACGAAGCCCTAGAAGAGATGACATCTTGTCCTTGGGGAGTCGCAAGAATGACTGGCCCATCAGTGAGCGACACCAGCAATCCCAGCACGACAGAGGGATCAGGAGGTACGCGCTGAGTCGGCGGAGTGCTGAGTGTCGCGCCGTACGAAAAACTTCGGCGAGTCTCCTGGCAGCGGCTACGTTCGGCCGCCAACCCACTTGCAACTCAGAAGAGCGCTCGACTACTGAAGAGGTCGACCACGTCTCGGAAACATCCACACGTTCCAAATCATATCAGGCCTCATATGCATGTTTTCTTCTGCATTCAACGCTGGCTCACCAATTTGCCGAGGAGGAAGAAGTTCGTTAGGGTACTCGTGCTTCAACTGCTCGGGAGTACGCCGTGTAATCTACTTCGACGCGATAGCTTGTGAGCACTTTAACTGCGTCCACGATTGCGTATTGCAGTCGGTGAGACAAGAGTAGGCATGCGGTCATGCACTCTTTGCTCCAGTCATCACCGCGGAGTGGCGGAGCGTCCCAAAGGCCAAATTGAGCTGGGGGCGATTTGTACACGCAGAAGCGGTGACTTCCACAACTGCGCTAACTGGGCAAGAGGTTTCTCATCACCGTGCTAATATCAAGGGCTTTTACAACGAGGACACGGTAGCGAGGAGCGTAGGTTTAAACGACAGAAAAATTGTAGAGTTGTACACTTCACTTGAACGAAGAAGCTTATTCCTATTGAGGCACTTAACCCCGTATTGGATGCCATCATCTGCGTTCAGCAAGTTTCAGCAAGTTATCTTGTTCTTAAGTATTTTGTCTTGTGTTTCAAAAAAAAAGTTGATAGGGAGCACTAGAATAAGGACACCCGGATGATCCTTCTTGTGGCTCCTTCAAGATAGAAAATCCAGACAAAAATCAGTTAAGCAAATTATACCGTTTTCACTTCAAACTGGACACTTTTCAAATCGAATTCGATACTGTTCACACTCATCTAAACAAGCTGGACGCTTTTGAAATCAAGATGAACATCATCCGAACGAAAGCGAGCGTTTTCTGGGCTAAACTAGAGACTCTCCAACAGGTAAGAACAATTTTTGCTTAGCGAAAATTCAGCATAATTTTCTTTAAAAACTTTAATCTCCTCCCCAGAAAAGCATCGTATTTAGCGCGAATAATCTGCTTCCATTTTATCCATTCCAAAGTTGCCAGTTGGAGAGGCACAATGGTCAGATAGTGTGGGTTCAATCAGGTTGTGCTTATCGCCTCCTGGCTAGCAGTTAATAGGAACTCGAGGCTTTGGAACACGGTAATAATGGAAGCGAGATGATCAATGTTTTGGTACTGGTATATCCAAGCCAGGCGGTTATGAGCATGGGCCGTTAAGATCGTCAATGACGAGTACCGTTCTCGAGTGGATGGTTCAAACCACAGAATGGCATGAAATAAAGGGATTGGGGAAGCTTGAAAGACCGAGGGGGCGTAAAGCGAATTTCTGAGAGAATGAGAAGGTATGCAGAATAATAAGGGATGGTATGCGAAAACGATAGCAACCTAATTCAGTCTCGAGAGTAGCAGTACGGCATTCTTGAAGTGCAATGCACCATGTCTCTGGCAGTGTCTGTGCTTATTATCAAATGTGGTGCATGTTGTGCAAATGCAGATTCCAGGTCATGTTTAAGCTTTAAGCTATAGACCTTGTAGGAAAACTGAAAAGCACAGAAGGTTAAACGATTAAACGACTGCGTTACACTATACTTTTGGGATGCGCCACGCATTCCACTTCTACGGGACCTCGTAGAGGCGATTTGAGTGCGTATTTTGCCATAGAATGGCCTGCGGTGGCCAGCTGATGGGCAATTAAGTGTTTTATACCCTCAGACGAGTTTGCTACCAATTCGCCGACCCCGTAGGGTAGGAAGGTTTAGTAAGCCTAGATGAGAAATCTGAACCTTGAACCCTACTGATGACTTCCTAGGAGACCCTTATTCTTCTATACACTTCGTATGGTTCTTTCAATCGTCTAAAGGAAGGAACGAAACGATTGTAAGGTTTTTTGACACTTTTCTTTATGTTCTTGTTTCCTATGCAACTACGTAAATGACGCGTGATCTTGCCTCCCCATGCCCTCACCTTATGCCGTTCACCCTGCCGATTCCTCGTTTAGGTGAGTATCTTCACGACTTATAAGCCGTCCTGACACTTAAAGTGTACGTTTCTCAACGGCAGCCATATTGTTCGAATCGATTTTTAGTTCAAACTAAACTAACTAACTAAATGAACTCAAAAAGGACTATTGCGGGATGCGCTTTTTTCTGGGGTGAAGTGATGCCACAGGGCCGAAACACTCTGTGTAGGCTAAACAAGTAACATGTAGAGCAGCCGAAGAAAAATTGACATGGCCCTGTCACTCTGCCCTAGCTCAGAATAAGATAGAGCGGGAAGAGCGTGACATGGCATGGCGTTTTCTATTTTATTCTGTTTTGAATTTCTCTGACGCCATCAAGCCGAGACGTTGTAAATTGCATGTCTCCGTCGTAGTCCAGCAAATGGGGGTTCCCAGCGTCAACGACCTTTTATCCCACATTCTCGGCACTTTCAGTTCTGACCATGTTTTCGAACAGGAGAGTAAAGTGCAGTGCCCCTTTCCACAAGGATGGAGCTAGTTGAGACCATCATCTCGATATGATACGACTTTGTCTAGATGAGTCCCCGTTTGTGGTCCCCTTCATCTCTGACAACGTTACCGCTGCATTGCAAAGGGCTGTTGTAAGAGCACAGCTACAAAATGATGTTGTCCTAATGAACTCCCTTAGAGATAATACGCACGCGGCAGCTGGTCCGTAGTAGAAGTTGACAAGGGATGAGTTCGGAGAATGCGTTGCATGTCCACGCGGTAGTGTAGAAGATTGCTCGGGAGCGGGAGTAGTCTACGAAGTCGACTTCGTTGTTTGTAACGCTAAGTACAACGGGTAGGATGCTGGCAGTGCGTATAAAGGAACTCCTTGGTGGCTGCTGCCTTGGCTGCTGATGCAAATGCTTGGCTTCTTAAGTACTCCTCTCGGTAGGCATGGGATGGTTGCGCGTAATGGTAGCGACTACGGCGCCAGGATTCTGGCCGTTGAGAAGGAGGTATTCGCAAGAAAGGCATTAGTGGCATTCTGGATTTTCACAAGGATTCGGGAAATGAGGAACCGGAATGAGTGCTTGTCCATTACAAGTGAATTTCTTCCTTCTGTTGTACATGGCGACCTCTACATAGTGACCAGTCGGCGATGTGCACACCATAGAATTGTTTCTTGCACAGTGACCGCACAATCTGACTCAATCCTTCTTGCTGACCTATTGAGGGCACGGCGATTATGCCCCAAAACTGTAGTGGATTCATGAGTGAGTTCATCCTTCTCATCCAGGTCTCACGTGAGAGATCTTGGACTAACGTCGGGACCGCTAGAGCGGTTAGGGCGTTTGGTCGGGTAGATCGTACGTCAAAACCTTGCACCACGTTTAGGCCTATGATGGCGGCTGTCCAGTCGAAACGTTAGGCCGAAATAAATGTCCACCGAAAACGCCTTTGGCACAGCTCTAACATAAACACCCCACGGGTCCTAGTCGTCTTCTACAAACATGGTTACCTGTTATAGATAATTGGTCGCGTGGTAGCGCAGTAAGGGAGGCGCCGGCTGTAGCGCGTGTTCTGCTTCAAGGTTCTTATTTCGGGTTTTCTAACCAGGCCAGGTAAGCCTTCCATC
Organism: Heligmosomoides polygyrus polygyrus; assembly: GCA_947396885.1. NCBI lineage: Eukaryota > Metazoa > Nematoda > Chromadorea > Rhabditida > Heligmosomidae > Heligmosomoides > Heligmosomoides polygyrus. The sequence goes on along the minus strand of OX377205.1, from coordinate 36,451,531 downwards.
CTTCAGTGTCGAAGAGCTGCCACCTGCCTTGTCCGTGAAGGAGAAAGTGCTGACTTCTCCATCGGCTGACCTTCGCGAGTCGTTGTAGAGGCCAAGTATGCACCCAGTTTGTCTGTAGCGTTTGCCGTGGAGTGAAATTCGTTGCGCATTTCCAGGACATTCAGGAATTGACTGATGCCGACTTTTATTCTTTATACCTTGATGAACAACTTCCTCGTTTGTGGATGGCTGGGAATGCGCAACGCATTTTTATTCTAGGGACATGCCCAATTCAACGGCGGTGTGGCTTGCCTCCTTCTAACGAGTTGGCGGGCATAAGTGTCTGCGGCTCCAGCATCTTGTAGCGACGATCGCTAGGGTCTCACGTAGCTTCAGAGAGGCATGGCACGCGCCGGGAGACCGAGGAGGAAGGAGAAACGCATCCCCTCGGCGTTTAGCAACTAACTTTCCTGGTCCATGTTTATCTCCTCTGTTTACTGTTTACCTCACCTATTGCGCCTCGATATCTTGCGCTTCTGTGCATACCACTGTTACGCAGTTTCCACTCCGACCAACGAAGCGAGTAGGCCTTTCCGTTGGAAGGAATGACGAGTGAGGAACATTTTGGATGTGCGTCACAGGATAGGGAAACTGATGATGAAGGTCTCTATGCATCCAGCTGTATGTGGTCGAATTCGTTGTCTTCATAGCAATAGTCCCTAACATCTGGGAGCATGAGTGCGATAAGTTCAGATTAGTGTGATTTTTTGGTGAATGCGTGTACTCGATGACCGCCAGGATCAGCTATCGAGAGGAGCAGAATGCCTGGAATTCTGGCTAGCTAAGTCTCAGCTTGGCACTGCTGTCCATGGTTTTGCTTGGAATATTGAATTCATGTTCCTGCAGGAACGCATAAATTTTTCTGATTGATGGTGGGCGCTCGGAATAATTGCCCTTTAAAGGTTTTCACAGTGGAAAAAGAGCTGAAGTCTTTACCAGGTGCGGGAACAGTTTGCATTTGAGCGCCATGATCATCGATCGGACGGTAGACATTTACATGAGATTTGAATCTTATGAAATGGTGGTATGAGCCGAAAGTGTTTTTCCTCAGGAGTGCCAACTATTATTTTCGACTTTTGACCAGGGAGCCCTAAGGTTGGACTCCAGTATCGCACGAAAACCGTTGGGGTCAATTGTATTTGCGGTATGGTTGGAGGGAACATTTTTATCTTACATATAATTCATTTCAGTTCAGTGCGTCGCGTTGTCAGTAACACGGAATGGGACAAGGGCCGGATTCATCAACGACTTACAGCAAGTTAACAGAGAAAATACAGCCGAAATCCCTGATAGCGCTGCGAAATGTTTCACCATATGGCTTGATAAGCCGCGCTATCAGGCTGTATTTTCTCTGTTAAATGCTGTAAGTGATTTATGAATCCGACTCCTGAAGGGACGGTTGGCATGCGATACCGCCGCGCTATCAGCCGGTTGTGTCTTTGTATTAAATCTTCGGTAGTTGTTGAAATTGGTAGTCAATCAGTGCATTTTTGGCACACAGGAAAACCGGCACGGATGGGATCGTGGTGCGTGCATATGGATTCAGAAGACGTGTAACAGACGTCGCCTGACCTGCGTCTGGATTTAAAAAACGTGTTACCGGTCGTCAATGGCAAAGCAGGAGGAACTAGACGACTGTTAAAAAAAAGCCAGTAGTGGTAACCACATGAATACGACACGGGCTGTACAGGCTTCTCTAATCCGTTTTATGCCCCCCCCCCTATAGTGTCCTATACAACATTCGAAAGCATTTCCACTCTAATTAGGTAGGGTGTGAAGGTGTAGGGAGGAAAAATAGAACCGTGCAGCGTGGGTTCTCGTGCTAAACCATAACCTGACTTTGGCAGCTGGTTAGGGCCTCGGAAGGTCTGGTGTAGAGCATAGTATGTCGGTTAATCTCTTCCAAATGTAAAAGGTCCATGGAGGCGCCGGCTGTTGCGTCATCCTGAATTGAGGTTCTTGGTTCGAGTTCTGCCCTGGTCAACCGAGCTTTCCATGCCTTCAAACTTTGTGAATCGGTTCTTGACTTATCTGGGAATGCCAAAAATCTGATTTGTTCATCGGCTGGCCACTGCAAGTTTTGTACGTGCTAAATGTGCATTGAAAATCTTTTCATAATATCTCCTAGAAGTGGCTTGGCGCATCCTAGAACCTGGATGAACGGCGCGGCCTTTTATCCTTTAATGCGCAAAAATAAAAACCTTGAATAATTAGGCAATGATAAGTGTTAGAAGACAAGTTAGAAGACACCCTACAGCAGCCTAATAAAGTAAAACTAAAAAACTGGGGGTAATAAAGATAAAGATGCGCAGTTCCTGATTAGGATGTACTTCTGCGGGCTATTGCAGAACTCTGAATGCGCATATGACGTTTACATACAGTGGCTGGAAGGAAGAGGAATAAACCAGTCTTTCGTCCTACCCAAAGAGGTGCTACCAATTCAAGAATTCAGGCGATGAAACTCTGCCTGGAAACGAAACAAAATTTAATCGATTCGGTGCGATTGAAAATTAACCGAAAATAAAGAACAGTTAAACCTCCAATTTTCGAAGGAATTAGTGAGCAGGCTGGCGTTCGGCCCGACTACTTGGCGTCGCTTCGCATCAGAAGCCCATATAAGTGACTAGTATTTGGCTTTGGGATACGATTTTCTTGTTGTGAATCTGTCCAGAGTCTAACATACTCGCATGACACCAATTTGAGCTTTTGAAAAAAAAAAAAGATTATCGATTGAGATGCATCGATGAGTTCAATCGGAGTCGATATTTTTAGCTGTTGTTAAATCTGGCTACTAGCCGTGATGACATTCGTGTGGTCACTACATGATTTGGTGGAATTCGGGTGAAATCGATAATACCGATCGGTATTGCCTAGCACTACCAAATTGTGCACTGTTTGTAAGCAGTGCCCTTTTCTTAACATGCTCGGGTGATTCTCACGTCGAGTGGTTATTGTCACGCACAGATCGAAAATGTAAACTAGCAAGGAAAGATGGTTAGGATGTGGTATGGAAGGAGCGCATTCTGAGTATTCTGCCCCGACCACTGTTTATAATGCGCGGAGACAAGCACATGCAAGTACGGGCGACGCTTTAGCAGGTTGGCTGGCTGGCATCAAAAAATGGCTGCCCTCGGCAACGTGAGTTAGTTCTATGGCTACATATATGGCTGGGATGGCTGGGCTTGGCGCTGAAGAATGGAGCGGCTTGCTGTTTTGAGCCGACTTGGCTGAGTGGCGGTGTTATGTTCTCAGTGAGATTTCATCGCCGGATGCGCAACTCCAGCTGTGTGGGACACGTGACGCTGATCTGCGGAAGCATGCATCGTTGAGCTGAAGTCAGAAGCAGGGCCACCATCGTAAACATAGCTCGCCGACAGCAGCGACGAGGTGGCGACGACACAGCGCTTTACTCGGGGAGGCTGGCTGGTAATTACGATGACGGGCTAGATGTACTTGGTCCCAGAGGGAGATGGACCGAGGGTGTGATGTCGGCGTTGTTTTTCGATTACGGCGGATTTTCACGAGTCTCAAATTTTCAGCGTGGGATCATCCATTCGCTCGAGTCATCAAAAACCGCTCCGCGCCAGCGCTTCTGACGCAGGCTGCTCTAATGCGTTGCTGTAGACCATCGCTTAGTGGAATGTTCTCGCCGTTCTGCGGATGCGTCAGAAACGCATGTGCTTATCGTTAGGTCGTCTAGAGAACGATGACGTCTTTGACCTCTGCTGTACAAACGGGGATGTTATGGAATCGTTGTTCTAAACTTAAGGCTTTGATCGGATCGTCTTCAGAAGCACGTATTCCATTGTGGACTTATAACCCACATGCTATTAGGTTGATCTAAAAGTCTTGCAACTCTAGCACAACAATAATACAATACAATACAATACAATATAATACAATATGCAAAAACTCAGTCCACGGTATATTCCCCATCCAAGTCTAAGATCCTGCCACATCTTTCAGGCAGCCTCTCAATTCCTTTTCCAGAATTTCGAAAGGTGTGAGGAAAAGAATTCAGAAACCTCCATTTCCAGCTAACGTCGATCATTGCACTCTCTACCTCAAATATGTTGCTTCAGAGCCCTGAACAGGTGGTAGTCAGAAGGAGCGAGGTCTGGAGAGTACGGTGGATGGGGCAGAACTTCCCAGCCTAACTCCTGGATTTTCTCGCGACTCACTTTTGCGACATGTGGACGCGCGTTGTCGTGCAGCAGGTAGACATTTTCCCGTTCTGGACGCTTTTGACGCATGGCGTCGGCCAAGCTCTGGAGCTGGGTAGCGTACAGATGCTGTGACTGTGGTCTCACTATCTAGCAACTCCCAGTAAAGCATGCCTTTTGAGTCCCACCAGCAACACAGAAGAACCTTCTTTTCGTGGTGTCCGCGTTTCGGTTGTCTTGGAGCCGGTTCTCCGGAGCCATTGGCTCTTGGTGTAATTAACATAAAGAACCCAGCTTTCATCATCACCAGTAACAATGTCCTTCAGAAAGTCCTTTCTGTGCGGGCGTAGAAGCAGCGACTCAACAACACTGATTCGGCATGCCTTGTCAAAGTCCCGCAGCTCGTTTGGTACCCAAGACGACAAAACTTTGCGGTGCCCAAGGATCTCCAGCTGCTTCCTGACGGTGCTTTGCGTACATCGAAGTGTCGCCGCATTCGCGAGTGGTTGAATTCGGCTTCACCTTGAAGGCTTCGTGCAAGCTGTCTTCTTCCGCAACAGAGGGACGTCCGGAACGAGGTCGATCTTCGAGGGAGATATCTCCAGCCTTGAAGCGCTGATAGCAACGGGCCACTGTGGAGTAGTGAATGACTTCCTCCTTGAATGCAGCGCAAATGTTGGAGGCTGCAGTCCTTGCGGAATGGCCTTGCAGAAATCGAAGTAGACGATAGGTCGTAGCATGCTGCTTATCGTTAACATTGCTGCTGTATTCGTACTCGACGAAGCCTTATGCAGTATGCTTGAGGAAGTTTCAAGAATTTACTGTGACGTCACCACACAAGATCAGTACTGTAAGAGCTTTGACAAATTTACAGGGCAGTAGCGTAAGTTGTTGCAGGACTTTTCGATCAACCCAATACAATACCATTCAGCTTCAATCGAGCAGAAGCGGTATTCGAGAGAGTGACACTATGCTTGGGTGCGCTCGAAAAGGTAAATCAATATAGAGTAGAATTCCGTGTAACAACTTTGCTGGCACAGCATCAGGGTGAAACATCCAACAGTACTGCCGAGTTGCAATTAACAAAGGACTTATAAATTATCAAGAACAATGGTCAACAGGTAAATACAGTGCAATTATGTTTCCCACCCCAGATCAAGGGTAGGGAGACTGGAATTTCCATCTACTACCTGCTTACTGTTGCAGATAGGATCAAATGCGTTGCCCCCTTGCGGTTTCCTAGTTGGATGGGGTTAATGCGAGGAGTATCGCGCAAAATTGCCGCTACGTAGAGTCGCTTCTTGTTTAGAGTTCTTCTTACAACAAGGCTATGCATAGTCGTCATGGATGCCATTGCGCAAGATCTTCAGCAGCCTGTTCCATGGACGCTGCTCTATGCTGATGACGTGATGCTCGCTTGCGGTGATAAAGGTGGTTTCGAGCGGCAAGTGCAAGCTTGGCGCGACCGTCTAGCGAGGTCCGGACTCAAACTGAACGTCAAGAAGACCGAGTACCTAACGACTGACGTAAACGAGTTCGGCTCCATTAAGATTAAAGGTACTGAGCTTGCACGCACTTCGCTGGTACAAGAGATCAGCAATAGAGTTTGACGGTGGTCTGATGTTTGTGGTGAACTCAGACATGAGTGCAGCCTCGTTCGAATGGCGCTCGGTGAAGGGTACTCTACGATAGGAAAATACCAGAGCGCATGAAGTCAAAAATCAGAAAAAAGAGGCTTCGTCCGATCAGGAGCAACATATGCGGCTCTGAGTGTTGGCCTGCGACCAAGGAAGAGGAAATGCTCCATAGTATCATGGAGACAAAATTGGTGCTTCGAACGGCTGTTGTCACGCGCATGGACCGAATCCGAAATGATGCTATTCGGTAGATGGGTGTCGCGCCAAAAGTTCGGTGTCGCTGTTAAGATGCGCGAAGCTTGCCTGCGATTCTTCGTGCGAAAGAAGGAAGCGTCCGCAACGTAGGCATTCTGTTGGAAGTGTTAGGAATTCGGCCTAGAGGACGCCTAAAGCAGCGCTGGTCGGGTACGTTACATATGCTGATGGCGAACGGGGCGAACGCTGAAGAAGGAGGAGGAGAAGAAGAAAAATAAGTTGTATTACGAGTTGAGGGCCCGTGTAGCGCAGTCGGAGGAGGCGCCGGCTGTCGCGTGCACCCGATTCCAGGTTCCTGGTTCCGATTTGCCGCCCAGGCCAACCAAGCCTTCCATCCCTCCGGAGTAGGTGAATTGGTACCAGACTTGTCTGAGAGGATAAAGCGTACATCGGCTAGCACCGCAAGTCATTGTATGGCCAAATACGCATTCAAATCGCCTCCACGACATCCCGTAGAAGTAGAATGCGTGGCGCATCCCAAAAAGAATTGAGTAACGCCGTACTTTTCCTTTATTACGAGTTGCTCCGCAAAGACATACAGTCACCGACAGCTTTTACGCCAATCAACTTCAGAAACTGGCGAACGTTGTTCAAGAAAAACGGTGAAGACTTGCTTCTGCACCCTCTTCACAACAGCGCTAGACCGCATGTAGCTCCCTTAAGGCATTCATAGTGAAGAAAAAATCGCCAAAATGAAAGATGTTGAAAGGGCTGTCAGAATTCCTTGACTCTCCAGTTCTTGGAGAAGGGAATCCCTGACCTGCCTGTTAGGTGGCACAGTGTGTGTAGTAGCTAACGATGGTGATTACATTGTTGAGCGGGTTTCATTGTATGCTGAATACACAAATTGAAAAGAAAGAAAAGACAAACACTCCAAGGCTTTCTTACCGCCCCGATGTTAACCAATATTGTGCATGTGTCGTGGAGCCTAGGCTAGCGAGTAGTATCAACGTGTTCCTCGTCTCTACTTTAAAGTCGATGACATAGGTGGACAGTGGCATCGACGCGGTTAGCTTGTCGAGGGACTGGTTAACATACTTGGGATTGTCACACCTTGGAGGGTGAGCCCTGATTCTTATGGTTGCAGTTTGTTTGGCCTTTAGAAGAACGTTATGAAGGGAATGAGCTAGCTATTCGAAAGTCATAAGGGTGCACACTTTCTACTCTATCTGCCTGGAATGGATGATTGCTGCCTATCGATTAGCATGCAACATCACTTCTGAGCAGAGGTCGAGTGCATCCCGAAGGTTGGTGCGCCTCTCCTGTCCTATTCATCACTCTATCAAGCCACCGGTAAGTGGTGGGAGAAAGGCTATACTAGGACATGGTTCCTATTGCTGACGTTATTTTTGGCTTCCTTAAGTGGATGAGCAGGCTGTCGCTTCCTTGGCTGCCACTGCACTTGACGCTGTAAAAGGACGGATGGAAGTTTCCCGTGGGATGCTGCCATGAGGAACGCACTTCCCATTGATAGCCTGACGGCTGTCATCGAAACAGTAGCGAAACAAAGCTGATTTCTTCAGACGACAGGCATCCTGCAACCGAGCTGACGAAGGTTTGTATGTTTGAGAGGAAAACAAGACACGAGAACTTCCGTGCGACCCGCACAATGGAAGCTTGGCAACGGGACAATCGTTGGGGAGCTTGGAGCGACGATTAAGTGTATTTTCACCCTAAAACCGGACGACTGAATTGTGGATTTCGTCGCATAGGGCTGGAATGGACACCCATGGCACAGTCTGTGTGAACATTAGGCAAGCTGTTAATGGATCTAGAGTTACTCTCGCATGCAGCGTCAACTCGGACTTCTTATCGACGATGTTAAGCCTTCGTTAGCTGTTTCTTCCCTTTATGCTATTGTTGATTTTATATTGATATGAGAGCCACTTCTTTTTGAGCTATACAGACTTCCTTTTTGCTAAGGAGTGGTTCGTTTTACGGCAAACTGAAATGTGAAATGAGACGGAATGCTTTCAAAGCTTTGAGGCATGTCATAAGCGGTAGGTTTTGTTGCATGGGATAGATGGCCGAACGTACCAGATAAGTAGCAGTTGCAGTTAAAATTGATGCCAGAGGAAATTAGAAAAGTCGAGCATGTCAGAGTACCTCGGGGAAACTCTGATAGGAAACTATGACGCTACTCGTTTCTTCGGACGTATAGGGCTCAATGAGAATCATCTCACTCGTAAAGGGGATGGAAATTCCTTTAGCATCCCTTAGCACACACCAACGGCAGGAGTAAAATAATCGAGGTCAGGTTGCAGAATGATGCTCTTCGTTCGAAGTCCTTAATCTGAAATCAGCGCAAAGCTCGGTCTTATACTGACAGATCACCTCGAGGATATCGTAGGTGGTATCGTGGATGTTTCATTGGATCAAGCAACGCCGAAACTACAGAAGCCTGCCTACTCCAACGACTCTCAGCAGGACCTATATGACCTTGTAGGGCATCAAGGAGCGCATTGATGAAGTTCCCTTTTGTTGTGTGCTACTGCGTGGTCAAAAATGATAAAAAATTGTCGCGCAATAAATCCGTTTGGACTTGTAGCGGGCTCGAAAGGAATGGTGACCACCGAGTCAACCGTGTTCTACAGAAATTCTGGTCCACATCTGGGTTAAAATTGAAAAGCTTGCACGAATTCGCTTTAAAGGGAGCGCGGCAAAATGACCAACACAAATTGCCTGAGAAAGGATACGTATCTCTCTCGCCCCGTCCATCCAAGTTACCAGGCAACAATTTTTTGGTATTTTTGGACTACACAGTGGCCCGCGGCAAAAACGAACTTCACCGCTGTGCTCCTGGTAAGATGCTGTGCAAGACCGCATAGGTCCTGTTGGGAAGCTTTGGGCTAAGTTCACAACGACGCCCATTGGAAGTAGCACCCTGCTTGGAAGGCACAGATTTTGGAGTCCTACTACCCGCAAGAGATTTAGTTATGATTTATCATCTCTAGAGAAATTGGTCTCTTCTAGAGCCGCTCTATGTAGGAATCAGTGAGAATGAAAAGACTTTCATGCGAACCAGCTATGATGTTAATTTGTGGAGCTTGTTCGGCGATTTGATTTTCCAAGAAGACATTGCATGCTGGGGTTTAATCCCGAGTGAAGATTAAGGTCAACCTTTCCTCTTGTTTTTTATCCTACTGCATAGAGGCGAGCAAATCTGCCCATATTCTTCGGCTCCTCTGTCCGCCCAAAATTAGCGACCGAAGAGTTTCACACCGCCAGTGCCATTATTCTTATCTGCCATAGTTGTGCTTATTTGACTATTCAAAGATTTATTCGAGTAAATTATTCGAACAATTCCTGGTTTTCGAATACTCGAAACTTCCTAATTTTCGATTAACCGTTCGAAATCGAATATTCGAAAACCAGGAAGTTCCGAATTCGAATACTATAATATTCAGAAACTTTCGAGTAATTATTTAGGCAGACGAATAAGCACAACCATAATGTCTACTCGATATCGGCAACTTGTGTGGGCGCCATGTGAATGTGATGGCCGTTCAACGTGCTTCGAAAGAAATAACCGGCGTGGATTGCTCGGTCAGTAACAATCGATGTCACCGACTTTCGTCCAGAAGTGGCCGTTTGGAGCTCGAATTACGCGAGTGTGACAACCAGCAGAGACATGTCAGGTAATCGGTATCAGTCGGTCAATCAATATCGATCGATGTTGTCGAGTACTGGTTCGAAGCCTCAGCCAGTAGTCAACTCGATCGCTAGTTCGACTCACTGCATTCGCATTATAACTATCTGATCAACGGGCAGCCTTCTTTGGTACTTAGACGACCCCATCCCTCGTGGTGTACTCTATATTCATCTAATATGTAGAAAGTTGGGAATCAAGCTGGAATCGCTAGTACTTCTGGAACGTTAGCTGAATAATGTTAGGTGCTGTTGTAAAGGATCAAAATCATCGTGTCGCTGTGGGTTAAGCGCGCGTTTGTATGGTACGCTCAAGATTTCTGAGAGCATGGGAAGACTTCACAGAGCCATATGTTGCCTGAGCGATGATTTCCAAGAACAGCAATCGCTTCGGACCAGATATGAAGAATGGAACGCCCACGCATGAGCGCATGGACGTTTCTCGTAATCTCGCTCAGAGGAGGAATCGATGCGTTTTTTCTAGCACGTAGAGGAAGCTTACAGATTAGAAACAGATGAGTGACGCGAGATGATGCCTCGACCTCTGAAGGTGCGTCGGAGTGCGTGGGCGTCACCCAACGATCGTGGGTTCGTCCATTCAAACGGGAACCGTGGAAGGGACGTGCTGGTCGTTACTGCCATTCTGTGCGCGCTGTGCCCTTCCTGGGCGTGGCCGCTCCGAGACGGGTGTTCTCGAGCCTCCATTCCATGCGCTCGTCTGACGTCGTCCTGGATTCCATGCTTCGGGGTAGCGCTTTCGAACGAAGAAATTACATTCTGAACCGTTTGGGCTGGCTCGAGGTGGACCGCAGCAAATCAGCTGCTCCAAAATTGCCTCGGAAAAACTGAGCGCGTGGGTGAGCATGACCGTGTAATGGCTTTCGGATAAGAGCATTGAGTGGGGAAGCACTTTATACATTGGCGTCACAAGAGCGATTTCGGCAACTCAGATGACGACTCCGTCAGTGAGAGCTTCACAAGCCATCGTGAGGTTATTTATTTATTGGAGACGTGATAATGCCACTTAAACCTTACATAAAAAGAGCAGTAAAATACAGCACAGCTTTGAAACCGTACAATTTTAAAAGAAGGTGAAGAGTGGTGTGGCCAATCAGATTAAAACAACTCGAAACAAATGAAAACAACAGTAGTATAATCGCTCCTGCAAAAGTAAGCTAAATGATGAATTTCGTGAAAAAAGTGAATGATCTCCTTTGAGTCGACGGTCAAGGAATCTTTTTAAACCTTTGGGCACATTTGAAGAGCGTTCTCTCTTAGAAGGGGAAGGAAGAGTTGAATAGTTTTGTTAGAAAAGCAGCTGGTCCAGCCTCTCTTGCAACTGGCCCCGCAAATCTAAGGTCACCATTCCTAATTCGACTGGAAGTGAAAACGGAGAACTGGTGCAACGGAACATTGAAAATACGTTTTCAGCATCTTGAGCATCATGACCAGGTCACTCTTGATTCTTCTATACTTGATGGAGGACAAACCTAGCCAATGTGTAGTTAACAGAAGCAGAGGAATGATGCCCCATAGATAAGACAAAGGTCTTCTCTGCCGCAATGGGAAGCTCTCACTTTATAGACCATTCTCTAGTGTAGTCTATAGCGGACTGTAGTTTGGATTCATCCGCTGGACTGTCGATGACTTTATAAATTTTGATGAAATCAGCGTACATTTTGCACGTTACATCCAGAAGACCGATGCATTCAGGTGGCTGGAACGTGTAAATGAGAAAAAGGATTGGGGATAAGACTCCGCCCTCAAGCAGTCCGCTTTGTGCCCATTATAACGAAGAAAATTTATTGCGAACCGGACTTGATATGTCCTATTTGAGAGAAAATTAGCAATCCAATTTACAATTACAGGCAGGATGACTTATAAAGCAGCTCACCACAGGGAACTTTGTCAAAGCCTTTTTAAAGTCGAAATAACCTAACAATAACAATAACATCTGTTCCTTTATTGCGCTCAAGAGCTTCGGTCCAGTCGTTGAGCGACGTCAGAACAGCTGTTTTCCACGGAACGCCCTCCCATAAACCCGAATTGGTTTTCGGAGATGACATTGCTCTTTACTAGATGACCTAAGATATGCATTTGACAGTTTTTTCGAAGATGCGCGCCAAAACAGACGTTACGCTAACAGGTCTAAAATTACTGGGATCAGCAGTAATTTCCTTTTTAGGGATAGGAGTAACAAGGGCACGCCTCCATCGTGAAGGTATTTCTCCTCTCATGAGACAAATTGAAAATGTACTCAAGAGGAGACCCGGTATAAGGAGCAATGTTTTTGATAAAAGAAAGCGATATAAGAGCCGGACGCATAGAGTAAGATGGTGGCCATTTTTCTATAAGTTTAACTATATCCTCCCTATGAAGCCAAACATTGAGAAACATAGTAGGATAAACGTGAGTTTCGCTACTCATGGCTCCGCCAACGTTCGTGTCCCACTCCGGAATCCCATTGGTGCTTCTGTTGGCAAATGCCTTTAGAAAAGCAGTGGCGAGGAGTCCTGCCTTCTCTTCGTCGGTAACAGCGATGCAACCAGTCGCATCATGTAAAACAGAAATTGAGGATTTTCCTGAGCTCTAGAGTTTAACCTAAAGAAATTCCTGTGATCTCCATACTCCACAATCTTCTTTTCGAGATGCATCTGGTACCTGCGGAAACCTTTCTCCGTCTTGAAATTTACTGCCTTGTATTGGCCCCAGCTGCTGGGAGTATTGGTGGAAACCGCTTGTTTTCATGCCATATTTCTGAAGTTTAGCATATCTCGTAGATATACGGGTAGAAATCTTTGAGCTTTCCTCAGTTTACGAAGAGGTGCAAAAAGCGCTACGACGTGGTGTAACACCACGATAAGAATTTCATACATATCGTCCACAGAGTTGACCGAGTTGAAAGGTCCTAACCATATTGTTGAAAGGTCATATTTATTAAATAGTTTTCGTTGCCGACAAAACCGGCACATTTGAAGTCCTTAACAAACCGTAAATTCTCAGGTAGGGCCTTCAAGTTTAGATCAAAAGTGATTGCGGACTGTTCACTATTCCCCGGATAGTGATGGAAGTATTTGTAATACAACTTTGGTCACTTGAAAACACAAGATTCAAGAGGGCACCACCCCGAGTAGGAGAGTGAACGAGTTGGTGGAGACCATGGGTGCGAGTTAGATCAAGAAATTCCTGCGAAGACTTAAGGATTTTGGACGGATTCGTACATGAAATTAGATCCGGGAGATTGAAATCTCCTAGAAGAACACACGAAGTATCAACTGCGGAAAAATCACTGATAGCTTTAAGTAGTTGGTCGTAGTTGGTAGTAGACTAGTCGCGCAGCAAGCAGGAGTTCTGTATACGAGGATGAATCGATGTAATTGTTATCAAGAAGAACGTCGCACACCACTAATTCGTAGGAATCTTTAACAGACTCATCAAAATTATTCGGCCTAAGGGATACTTTTTAAAACAACCAATACCCCTCCATCTTTTTTTGTATAACCTGTCACATCTAAGACAATAGTATTGGCTACTAGCAATCCCTAGTAGGGGATGTAAATCAATTTTGGATTCAAGCCAGGGCTCAGCAGCACAACTCGGCAATAGGAAGATCGGCATTCATGACCATCGACCTTATGTTTGACAGAATGCAGTAAGAAAAAGAATAAGTAACATAGCTAACTGCTGAACTCTTGATAGGACTGACCCACTAGTTTCCCGCTCTGTCAAATTTTGCGGGTTTTCAATTGGGTGAGTAGTGGAGGAAGGTGGATTTGCCATTGGATGAGAGTTAGCAGATTTGAATTGGGAGTCACCATGCAGGTTACTGGTTCTACGAAACGCTCCTCACTTAGCCGTTTCCTTTCATCCCTCGTTAGGGGCTTGCGAATAAATACCCCACGAAGGAGGTGAAGTGTAACCGCGAGGCCCGCTGCAATAATTGATTTTGGAAACGACTCGAGAGGAGCACAACTTTAAGCAACCACATGGTTCGTGCTATGGCCTGCGTTTGTCGCTTAAGTTTGGCGTTGGAAAACGTAATTGATTAGGCAGCCGCTGTTGAAATTAATAGTCGGCCTAGTTTTGGCTAAATTAAACGCGATGAATGCAATTTTATTGTTTCCTTCCTACAGAGGAAACCTGCTCCAATCACTTCAGTAGCTCAAAATTTGACAGCGTTACGAAATGCGTTTGCGATGAGGCAGTTCAGGACCTAAGTCGTTCGTCACGATAGGGTCTACTCCTAGCAGTACAGGGTGTCTCAAAAAATGTATACAATGTTGGAAAGGTGATAACTTGCTCACAGTAAAGGTACTGAAGAATTTAAGGGCTCATATGAAAGTTATGAAAGTAGAAATTTTCTGGCGTATAAGAGGCATGGAATGCGCCATGCACTCGTTTGAAAGTTTGCATTTTACACACGATTGATTGTGCTTCGCTTGAATGCATGTTACAGTGCCTTCACAAAGTGGCCGTTTCGACTGATTTGCGTTTCTTTTAGGGTTTAAAACTTAAAAACACACTGGGAAAATGCAGGTACTGTTTGAAACGTACTAACATTGCTGCTAGTGAAGCATTTAAAGATGATTGAGACTCACATGAAGGAGCAGGGAAACGAGATTACTGTGCCGTGCAAATAGTTAAGATGTGCCATGCTCCCGCCCGAAACCTTGCACTTCAGACTCGATTGGTTGTGCATGGGCTGAATGCCTGTTACAATCTTGTTACTACTTGGCCAGATTAACCTGTGCTGTGTTTCTTTTAACGTTTAGAACTTGACAACCATGTGAAAGACAAGCGACATGCGAGTTTATAGATCGCACGATTTAATTGTGAACAGGAGTCTCATTTTACATGATGCACTCTGTGTACTGATGAAGAAACATCCAAGCTGAATGGAGAGGTTAGTCGGCATAATGGCAGCTACTGGACGACGCATAACGTTAAAAGAAGCAGAGCCCAGGTTAAAGTGGCCAAGTAGTAACAAGATTAGAAGAGGCAATCGGGTTGATGCGCATGCGCAATTAATCGCGTCTGAAATGCAAGGTTTCAGGCGAGCGCATGGCACAATCTTGCCTACTTGCACGTCTTAGAAATCTCGTTACTCTGTGCTTTCATACGAGCCTCAAACATCTTCTAATGCTTCACTAGCAGCAATTTTAGTACTTTTCAAACTGTACCTGCATTTTTTGGTATACCCTGCATTTTCCGCAAACCATAGTGTGTTTTTAAGTTTTAAGCCCTAAAAGAAACGCAAATCGATCGAAACGGCCACATTGTGAAGAAATTATAACATTTTTTCAAGCGAAACACGATCAATCGTGTGTAAAATGCAAACTTACAAACGAGTGCATGACGCATTCCATGTCGTTCATATGTCGGAAATTTTCATGATTTTTTTCAGTCTTTCATATGAACCCTTAAATTCTTCAATACCTTTACTGTGAGCAAAATTACCACCTTTCAAACAGTGTATACATTCTTTTGAGACACCCTGTATTTGGGCCTATACTTACTGGGAAAGGTTCAATAGTTTTTTAGCCTTCGCTACTTAGGTGCCGTCAATTTGATCATGCCTCAAGTGGATCGTAACAACATCTGCATTCGCCCCTGTCGTGTTCCAAGGTACTACACACTGTCCTCTTGGTTCAGGGCTTCCACCAAGAAGTCAGGCCAAGGCGCTTGGTGGTTCCTGTGCTTTTTTTGACATTCCTCGGAATCCAGTCGGTTATGGCTGTGGTCCAGCCGAAGGAGGTGTTTGCGAAACGCATTGTGTGGTCGGCCCACCCACTCTTTGAGGACTTGGTCCAGGCGGCTGTGCATCTAATCATCGAAAGTTGATGAAATAACCTCCGAGGTTTTCTTTCCCTTGGGTGAATCGTGCCATACCGAGCATCGTCCTCTTCATTTCATATTGCGTGGCGGTGATTCCGTGCATTTGGAGTTAAGTAGGTGAGTACGTAGCTGGACTTTTCTGACGCACACTACGGGGCAGCGATCACTCCCATTTTAGCCCATGTCCCTTGCTGCCAGTTCTAGTCCCAACTACATTTGGGTAACTTACCTTTGCAGCCATTTCTGGAAGTGTTGCTCGATACCAGGGCGATCTGTTCTGCTTTTCGAATATCGATGTCGACAGGAATCCTCTCTTGTTCAGCCCAAGGCTGCTATGGAACCGTGCCGTACGTTACCCCTCTTCAGCAACATCATATCTATGCTAATACTCAAGTCACAGGTCCCCCTAGTTGTGTGGATTTTCGTCAAAGAGTATGGTGTGTTTGTTTGTCTTCGAACTGCCTTATCGAATAATGACTGGTTGCATTCTTCGAAGGGTGTGCGGACTTGGGGAACGCTGGGTAATGGTGTACCCATCAATCTCGTCGAGGCTTTTGGATTTTCGAGGCATTAGGCCAGCACATTTCGCTTGAAGATATTCTTCTATTGGAATATGCATAGAGAATATGGACAGGGCCCCCATTCGTCTTATGCATGTGTCCTCAGAAAGCTCTCGATGCTGCGGTGTTAGACATCATGGTGGGATGTGCTCCCCATTTGACAGTGCTCAAACTTATAAGAAGGATCATGCGGAGATCTGAAGAGGCGAACAGACCAGATGGGAGATGCATTTCAAGTGTTCATGCATGAGGGATACAGATACACAAAGCAAAATGTTCACAGCTATTGAAGGAATCTGCAGTCGAGGCAATACCGAGGGGCGTAGAAGGGAAGGGCCACAAACTACCGTTTCCCCTTGCCTCATTCCAGCGTTATGCGTAGGATTGTCGGCAGGCACCCGCAGTGAAATGCGCCTCCAAATTAGAAATGGACGAAGGCTTTGGCCCTTGGGTGCATGTATTCATTACGGGGCCCCTCATACATGTAAAGGTGTCGCGGCGCGAAAACATGTGCTGTTGACGCTCCAAGGGGCCCGCTGGCAGGTTGTGATGGCCGTAGGGAGATTGGCTGGAGAACTCAAAATACGATTTCGGACACCTGCACACCAGGCGCCGAGTCCAGCAACGGCGACTTCATGAAAAAGAGATTCCTAATATAGCCCTTTGTGTACGGATACGCTAGTCAAAAAATGTGGTAATTGTTTCCTTGAGCGATTCTAAGTGTAGAGAAGGCGCAAGCTCAGGAAGGAAGCCCTTTGAAAGTCGTCGACTCAGAGTCGATTTGATTATAGTACTTCTTTGGAGATTTCGTGGCCGCGTAGAAAAGCTCTCTTCTAGTGACTGAAAGATACAGATATGTTGATTGCGGGAAGGGTCCAAAGGTAAAGCCGCACAATTGAAGATGGTATATTGCGTAATCTTTGCAGCGAATGGAGCGCTTGAACCGCGTTTTAGAAAGCCTTCAGTCTTCAAGAGTCATCCCATGCAAACCTTTCGCAGGTGGCTGCACAATCGGCGCTGACAGAGGTTATGCCTGCTCTTTATCACTTCGTTCTCACTCACCCACACGATAGCGGTGGGATGTTGATGGATCTAATAAAGCGCCTCCAGACTGTGCTAGTGTGAAGAATATCATCTTAGCTCATAGGAGAAGAGAGTGCGTTCGGAAGTGTTTTGAAACAGGGCTAGTCGCCTCTGTCAGATTGAGGACTTGAACGATAGCAGTACGTATAAAAAAGGATAAAGGATAAAGGACAGCGTTACCCAATCCCTTTTGGGACACGCCAGCGTATTCTAATTCTACGGGATGTCGTGGAGGCGATATGAATGCGTATTTAGGCAAACAATGACTTGCGTTGGCCAGCTGATAAACGAGTCAGCGCTTTATCCTTCCCAGAAACGTCTGGTGTCAATTCACCGACCCCGGAGGGGTGGAAGGCTTGGTTGGCCTGGGCAAGAAATCCGAACCAGGAACCTGCTATCGGGTGCATGCGAAAGTCGGCGCCTCCTCCGACTCCGCTACACGCGCCTAGCAATACCTATAAGCTTAGGTATTACTCGAACGTTTAGCAGCTTCAAAACTAATTATTGAATCAATGAACGTGCTTTTTCCTACGTACTGATTACTCCATGGAGCAAAATATCGAGAGAACATGGCATTGTGGTTCTTTTCTTCTTGAACTGCTTTTGAGCCTTAAATATAGAGATACTTTGAGTGATGACTTGCTTGTCGTTTATTTTGTTTACCCGACTTCTTATATGAATTCTGAAATACTTTTCCTCATACATAAATCAGACTTCTCAAGACCACAATATGTTACCTCTCCATCCCCCCCCCCCTCCTAGTAAGGTTGGGAACTTCTCTATTACTGTCGTATACTAGTCGGTGAAGTTTTATCTTTCGAAGCGTTATATCTGAGAATCACTTTGGCTTTATAAGGAGTAAGTCTGTTGAAACTACGATCAGTTACAATTTAGTGTTTAGTGATAAATAATAATATATAGTCCTACTATATATAAAGGAGCAAGCGTGTGTGTGTGTCACACTGTCCGTCCGTCCCACTTTGAGTTGGGGCGCGGCAGCCGAACACGTCGACAACCGTGCCTGGCGATGCCACAGAAGTGCCGAACACGTCGGCAAACGTGCATGGCGAGCCGTCGACGCGCCGAACACGTCGGCGACCGTGCATGGCGAGTCGTAGACGTGCCGAACACGTCGGCAAACGTGCCTGGGCATTTAGATGACCATCGACGGGAGGCGTTGACAGCAGGGAAGGCAATCGATATCGATCGATATTATCGATTTTTTGTGGATGTCGTTCGGGTGGCACGAAACTTTAGCCCTGGGGGTAATCTAGGTCGCTGAACACGAATCTGGAGCCGGCAAATCGATATCGATCGATATTATCGATTTTTTGTGGATGTCGTTCAAGCGGCACGAAACTTCAGCCCGGGGGGTAGTCGAGGTCGCTGAACACGAATCTGGAGTCGGCCAATCGATATCGATCGATATTATCGATTTTTTGAGGATGACGTTCAAGCGGCACGAAACTTTAGCCCTGAGGGTAATCGAGGTCGCCGAACACGAATCTGAAGTTCGTTTTTAAACTGTCGATCGCCATCAATCGATATTGGGCAAATAAGCATTTTTGTGCATGTCGTCCATTTTTTCGCTTTTTTTCCAACTTGCCCTCATCGACGTAGTTAAGATGTTCTTCCTGAGGAAACTATGACATAGGTGGCAGCTACAATTAATGATGAGAAGTTATTGCCACGGCGAAGCCGTCAATAAGCCGTCGGTGCGGCCGAGAGGCCGCACGGATGGCTGGTAAATACATAAAATATCCTAGAACTGCCTGTTTGAGCTTTTCAAGGTCTAATTGTTCGCAAAGTGTCTGGTTTAATTTGAGGGATAGTACGCTGTTTAGATATGTTTGTCAATGAGTTACAGGTGCTTTCTTGGTTAACTATTTTTTCTCGGTTTCCTCATATGGTTTTTCTATGTGTTACTGTTCGTCTGACGTTCTTGTTCATAATCTCTCTTTTTTTAACGTAGGTTTATGTCGCACACAGTTAAGGCTTAGGCCTATGTTATACTTCGGCGACGCGTCGGCGAAGTATAACATAGACCTAAGGACTAAAAGAAGATAGGGGTTTTATTTTCGGTACTCGATAAAAGAAGCCGCGACAAGTTTCTCGTGTTGGAGAACGGGGGAAAATCGTCTTGCGCGGTCGCGTTGCGTGGCAGTATTTCGTCTTTTTGGCAAATTCGTCGCATTGCAGGTGTGCTGGCCGTAGCAGGTGGATCGAAGCTGATAGTGAACCGTCGAAGACAAGAGGGAAATCCGGTGCTGAAGTACGTACGAAATGTGCGCTACGAATGGGGGGACATTGGGGCCGACTTCGAGTGCGGCTCGACATGTGGCGTGCTGTATCTCGCTCTGAAGGTAAGAAAATGGCAACGTGACGCTTTTATTTCCTTTTCATTTTATTTTTGCCTTTCTAATATTTGTGCGCCCGCCGTCCATCTTTTTTGCTCTATGTCCGCTTCCATTTGTTCCCCTACTTGGTATTCAACCACCTTGTTGCCATCTTCACATCCTTATCCTGCGATATTTGAAGGTACATGTTCCGCTGGTTTCTCGCTGCTTTGCAGTTTTCGGAACGATCAGAGTCACAGACGCAATCCATCCGTGAACAATAGCAACGAGTGCATCTCCATTACCAGTGAATTCTTGCCTTTTATCCCTTTGTGTGAGCTGTGAGATGTCATATACTGCTTTGCGTACATTCCACCGCACTCGGAGCAGTATATCTGACCGGACCAGTATGTCTCTCTTGCTCCATGGCGACCAATTGTGCCGGTTTCTTGGCGCTAGTGGGATTGGTGAGATGGTTGGCGCAGATGTGGTCTCTCTTCTTAACACTCTTAAGAACATGTTGTTTGTGTAAGGGTAGACGCGACGTTTCTGACCCAATGAATGCTGCAGAACCAATCATTTCAAGCATCTTTCAGGCCTTGAGAAAGACTAGTTCGTCGAAACGTCGCTCGCGATAAAGGAATTTGTACCAAACCTGGCAGGCAAGGAAGAGTAAAACATGCTCTTATAATCATGAAAATGATTTTCTTCCATTTAAAACATTGTTTTTCGATTCTCAAGGGACTATCCTAGTTATGAGCATTTTTTGGAGCCCCCACAGAGGCTCTGGCCTTCCCTGCGACGCAAGATTAGACCAGAGGTCGATATAACCTGCTCAGTTCAGAAAATCATGATTTTTTAACTCATTGAACAAGACCTGATTTTTGTAGCAGGATTTTAACTGCATAGTTTGTCTGCTTCGGGTAGAAAATAATTTTACTGAAGAATGAGAATTTTGAATACCATGTCGAACATGGCAGCGGAGAAGCTTGTTTTTGTTAGCTCTGTGGTACACATAGCTTGAATTTTTGTACCATACATTTTCACTCTCTGACGTTCTTTCCTTCAGAATGAAGAAAATTATTTCGACGAGAAGTCCATCGTTCGCAAGCGATCGACGAAATCAGAGAGCGTATTGCCGCACGTCAGTTGCCATAACTCAGAGACTTTTAGGAGCCTCTGCAAAGTGCATAGAGCATTGAAAACTAGAAGAAATGCGGACTCTGCATTATAAAGTAGCTTCTTAAGATGACAGCCTTTATTTGGTTAAGAGGACAGGTCGCTTTTTGAGACGCTTTTTTGGCAAATGATGCAAAATCGAGAGGAGGTCAAATGATCCAAAAGGTACAGAAGATCGTTTCAGAAAAACATGGTTTCATCACTGTGTGTCAAACAGGGCATAAAATTTCATAGAGTGCAATTTCATTTTCTGATGATGTCTTCTTCAAGAGCGATTCGAAGAGCTTCAAAAAATCCTCGTAGAGAAAGCATCCATCTCACCCTTAGTAATTGACACGTGAAATGTTATAGAGTGCAATTTCGGACGCAGATACCGCTCTTTCAGTTGAATTCTGTTATCGTGTCCATGACATCCTGGAAAAATCTGCAAAACTGAACACATTTCATTCGAGATCCAGCAGCAGAAATCCTCTGTTTCTAAAATTCTTTAACTGTAGCCCAGCCAGTATTCAACGCTTTAAAGGATCAGATTCTGTGGCTATAACATACCTTCTTCATTGAACGAAGCAGCGTGCGATTCTCTTCAATGTCCAGGCAACACCTGGAAGGGACAACTTATAAGAGAGATACAAACATCACCGAAAAGCTGAGAAAATACGAGACAATCCTCCTTCAAAACGAAGGGAGAGTACGATACCCTTCGGATTCTCGAATCTACCTCAAGCTTGACCCTTCCTACGCGTTCCATTCTTCCCTTCCGTTCTTTTTTGTATATACATATCTGTTTACCCCACAGTGGTCCTTTCTTTCACCCCTTCCACAATGCTTCTTGCTTGTTTTCAATGGCGTACTAATGAGTTGCAGTATCACAAACTCCATCCGAACTACATTCTCAGCAGGCTAACTGGAAAGGAGGAGAACAAGTACGCTTGTCGCGTGAGTTCAGATCCGTCCGTTCAGAACGTATCCTTGTTCTGTTTTATGAAGGAGAATCTTATAGATTCTGCTGACATTGTGCAACGTCGACGAACCGCGCCACACGCTGCGGGAGCTGAACCTGCTGTGCTACCGAATGGACTGGACGATTGTGTTATGCTACTCGGTGAGTCTGTTCTCCATTTCAGTGCTCTCAGCTGTTCCATAAGGTCGAAGTTCCGTCTAGGATGGACACCTACCTAATCTGCTATTTTGATAGCCCATCAATAGATGTTCTCTCAGGGGACCACGTCTCTTCCATTCCACTCGATTCCTTTCACATTGCACTGCACTACATTCGAAATGTTCCCCACTATGAGCCCCCCCCCCCCCCCCACTCTCCTTCCCAGCAACTTCTCGTTTTCTAGAGGCTGATGGTCTTTTGCCGAATTGACTGACCAGTCCAGCGACACTTTCACTGCATCGGATCTGCTCGTGTGTCCTTTCTATTATTGCGGGGTCTCACCTACTGCAGGTGTTGCTTCGTCTCACAAGGGAAGGGTCTGAAGAGTATGTCTGAACGGGAGGAGCGAGTTTTATAGGGAGAATCCTCACGCCTCAATTGGTTTGAAAATGTGTTTATTTTTTGCCAAGTCGCTAAACCCAAGGAGTAGGGGTCACAATGGGATACGGCGCAGCACGCGTTTGGGGGTCTTGTACGCCCGCGATGCTTCTGAAGCCGGTGGCTCGGAGCGCAGGTGGGTGGTTCACTTGTGCGAGGGAGGTCAAGGGTTTGGCTCCTCTGCGTTGCTGAATTTTTGCGTTTCAACTGATTGGTTGAGATTTGGGGGATTCAGACGTCTATACCATTTTCAGACGTTTTCTGCGCATTTGTACGCTGTGGTATTCAACATGGTGATAAATGTTCAGCACCAGTGATACACAGATACAAAATACCTGTGTAGTGAATCGCGGTGTCCTCCTCCATGGTTATGAGCACGCAATCGAAATCCAATTGAAGACGTACCCTTTCCTCCGAAACAAGAGTTCCATCCGAAAACGTTATCATATGCCCACTGCTTGCTTGCCTCTCCACATCCATCAGTTCATCTTGTGGATCCCAATCTTCCTCTTCTTCTTCCACCACTTCCAGCTGTTCGTGTTCGTCAACTTCAAGTTGACGTGCTTCGAAGTCCTTGAGTATGCTGGCCATCCGTTCGGCCAGCTTGATTTCTTCCCTCGAAGATTCTTTGTCTAAAGGTGGGCCACACTTCAGCGTGAGCAGGCGGATCACCACTCGACCGTCGGCGGACATTGTTGGTGTCAGGTTCTAGAAAACCTTCAGCAGACCTCTGATTTCCAGATGACAGCCAGGCATAAGAGAAGGAGTGTATCGATGCCGTTTAGCTTAATTTGCGGGATCCGCACACCTCGTTTCTCATTTGAACCACCTCCGACGTCACAACGTGGTCTCCTTTGAAAATCCGAGCAGGATGGTTTTTCCCGATGCCTTTGGTCCATGTATGGAAACAGACTATGAGGAGCCTGTAGCCTTTATACGCTACCGGTAAGGTGCCCTGTGGTGCTTTATGCACTTTGTATCTGTGTATCACTAGTGTTGAACATTTATACATCACCATGTTGGGTATCACAACGTACCGCTGGAAAAATGCGCAGGAAACGTCTGAAAATGGTATAGACATCAGAATTCCCCGAATCTCTACGAATCATTTGAAATGCAAAAGTGCAGCAACACAGAGGAGCCAAACCCCTGACCTCTCTCGCATGAGTCAGCCCTCTACCCACCTGCACTCCGAGCCACCGGCTTCAGAAGCATCGCGGGCGTACAAGGCCCCCAAACACGTGCTGCGCCGTATCCCATTGTGACCCCCTACTCCTTGGGTTTAACAACTTGGCAAAAAATAAACACATTTTCAAACCAATTGAGGGATGAGGATTCTCCCTATATGACTCGCTCCCCCCGTTCAGACATACGCTTCAGACCCTTCCCTTGTCAGAGAACATTCTCGCAGGCCGGAGTGGCTGCATCGACCTGGATGTAGTACAGTAGTCACACCTATTGCCTGTTAGGCAACTCGTCCTGACAGTTACGAAGCATTGCAGATCGTGGCCATAAGGTCGAAGCCTTCCATTTGATCCGTTACCATTCAAATCAAATTGAGATCTGTTCCGGCCACGCCTTGTGAGGTACAAAGCACTTCGATTGCTCATCGTGCTTCTCCCTATTGAAAGGTGGACGTAAGAATCCACTTGCCGAAGAATGTTTCGTAATACGACCTAATAGAGTAGTAATACGTGAGGCAATGTCATAACCACCCCTTCCTTCGAATAATATTCGACGTGGTGTTAAGCATGAGCTTGCTTTAAATATAACGTCATTGCGGGAAGGTCTCACAGGTAAACTGCCCAGTTAGTGATGGGGTGTTGAGTGTATCTCTGAGAATGCAGAATTGGTGAGAGTCGCGATTTTGAAAGCTTTTTCATTTAAAACCCATGTCGCTCCTCACCTTTCGTAGGTAGCTGCATATCTGGTGCAATCAAGATTAAATTTTCCATCAAGGCCAGGTGCTTGATGAGCCCTGAAAAGAAGGCAACCTCGAGAGGGTCCCGCCGATAGACAGTGGACCATACGTTGGGTCAGTGAGACCACACTTTGGGCACTGCAGCATGTTTGTTCGGAACAGATGAACTAATAATATGATGTCGCTTTAGGTGGAAGAGGCTGCGGAATACATTGAGAACCTGAAGCTCGCAGACAACAGAGACCCCACTTTCAAGTGAGTTTGATTGAAATGATCAGCGCCAAGTCGCAGGAGGGTTTTCATTCCAATTTCGAACCTTCTGTGGTATCGGTTCACAAGTTTCATGCAAATGTGGATATATGTGTTGGATCAATATCAGGAACCACATGAAGCACACCTTCTACTTTAAGCAGTGACACTATAAATGCCTAATATGCTACTATCCTTGGTGAGCTGTTATTTTAGGTTGAGTCCGTTGTGGATCATAGGGACTTGTTCAGCTGCAGTCGAGATTTGGGCAACTATATATGATTCGCAAGAACGGGATAAGGCAATTTTCATTACAATTTCGACGTAGAAAAAAAAAGAATCACTTTTCAGCAAAGAATCAGTTCTGTTCAAAACTTTATAGACCCGGATGGTACGCATATACTATCACCTACTGAAAATGCAAATCTATTAGAGAGGGAGTTTCAGAAGGTGTGCAGGGGCTCAGCGGTAGGTGATGTCAGGCTCGCCTTCACCAATGGCATCTCTCCTCCTAGCTTTCCTAAGACGAGACCTACGCTTTGGTTCTACAGAGAAGAAATGTTTGAAATACTGACCAAGTGCCTTCTCATTCTGCTTCCGCGAAGGTTCTTCCTGTAACTTTTATTATAAATGTATTCATTTATTTACTTCATGCACACATGGGTGCGCCACAATGGAAAAGTGAACAATCCATGAAGAAAGATCCGTCATCATTATGTCAAAAACGCAATAAAAAGAACAACGAACGAGCGTAGTTCAAGACAGCTAGGGTAGAAAACTAAATGGTTTCGATTGCTCTGCAAATGATATTGATCCTGAAATCTCTCATGATTTTCGAGAGCTGGGAAAGATATTATTCTTGAGGTCAATAGTTCAACCAGGCTAAAAATGCGGATGGAAAGGTACACACCGCGGCTCTACTTATGTGGCCCGAAAGACCACCCAGATAGCAAGAAACAGCTGACTGCAATACACAATGGGTTCTATTTTGAATGTGTAGTGCACCCACTGGATATAATTTGTAACGTAAGTTACATGAAGCCTGATGTCCCACGAAGATGGAGACATGCGTTTACTCACTCTTTGTCACTCTTTGCCAAGAAATTTGAAAAAATAGTGAAAAAATGTTTTGCAGTACGTCCAGGAGCACAGCGTTATTACCAAGGAAGAGTTTGGATTTTTGAATGGAAGTTCACCAGAGACCGCTGTATTTTGTTCTCTGAACGATTGCAAAAAGGATAATGAATGTGAGAGCCGAACGGACGTAGTTCTTTCGGCTCTCCTGTCTCTCTGAGTTCGTTGGTTTTTTAAGGCTTGAAACAAGTGCGAAATGTATTATAATTCACGTTATACTTCACAAAGAGGTAGACAAGTGCGGTGCTTCTGTGCTTCTAAAATAACGATCTTCTGGCTATAAGCTGTTACGTAACTAACTAGTTGTGAACAAACTTGCCAGACGGGACTCCATTCGCAGCCTTTGCTTTCCGGGCAGGAACCCTCGCCTTAAACACCGCCATTGTTTGATCGCGCGTAACATCCACGACATCGTCGTGGCCCATAGTTCTCGGGGTGTCCTGCGTGCACACAAATGTTACGTTAGGCTCATCATGGACTGCGGTACTCTTCTGAAGCTTTTTCTGAAGGAACATCGAATTACAGTCTGCTAGTCTGCGCACGTAAACTATTTATGAGATGCGTCAAACTGGGATACTAGCAAAGCTGAAAGGGCCAAGGGCAATTTGGTCTACTACGTCTACGAAGCAGAATGAAAAGGCTTTGTCAAGTTTTTTATGTTTTCGCGAGGGAATTTCTATTGAAACCACTATATTGTTGTTGTTCCACTAATAGGATTTAGAGAAGCAAGGGTTAGGTAGTATCGCAGCGTTCCAATGCCACTGGTTAGGTCTATCTTCTTCACTTGCTGTAAGCCTAAGGAGTTCAGCCTGCTTTTTGCCGAACCTGAAGGCACTGCTAACGTGTTTGTGTTCCAGTTAAGCATTTCCGCCCGCAAAACATGTTTGTAGACGATTTAGCTGTATACATTTCTTATGTAAATTGTTGCTTGTGTATTCTCTGGGTATGATTGGTTGCAATTCACATTACTTAAACACACCCAGGGTTTGTTCGCCGATCTCACTTAGGTCATCGCCGTGTCTAGGGGATCTATCGAAGAGGCGTGGCGGAACACGGTTGAAACCCAATGTCCTCGCGGAAAACGCGATGCGGTGCTTCTGGCATAGCATTCATTCGGCGTAGGCAGTTTGCGGCACGTGGTAGCGCAGTAGGAAGAGGCACCGTCTGTCGCGTGCACTAAACTCGAGGTTCTTGGTTCGAGTTTCTTATCCAGATCGTCCATCCCTCCGGGTCCATGAGTTGGCACCAGGCTTGCCTGGAAAGGATAAAGCACTATCTTGCTCATAAGCTGGCCATCTCTAGTCATTGATTCAGACTGCCTCCTCAACATCCCGTAGAAGTAGAACGCGTTACGCACCCCAAAGGGGATGGACTGACACACTCACTTATCCTTATTTCCTTACTAGAGAAGATTTGACAATGACGGCAGGAATCTACCCCTTTCTCCCGTATCCGATGCGATTTGAATGACCTACATTTCAAAACCTCTCGATGGCATCTAGTGTGTTCTCCCTTGTCAGCCGTCTTCATGCTTCAGCAAAATCATCCATGTGCTATCAACAGTTGGAAGAGGTCGACCAATATCAATTGTTCCTATTTCAAATGATTCGCGGTTGTTGTTAAAATTCGGTAAAATGAAATACTTTGTGCCCAAAATTCGGAGATTTGTGTGGCAACCGAATATTATTCAGCCCACATGTACCGCTGCGCCCACACTGTCAGCCGCCGTTATCCTCTACAGGTGTCCCAGTAGAGTTCGAAGATCTTGTTTTAGCAAATTAACAGCGGGAGCAATTCTAACAAGGAGGTGTGCATATGAAATGCGTTAGAATTTGGGACGCAATCCTGCTATATATAAAGGAGTAGTGCTTGTGTGTGTGTGTTTCCGTCCTTCCGTCTGTCTGTCACAACTGGAGTGGGGGCACTGCGTCTTGGCGATACTCAACGATTGATGGCGACCCGAAACATTAGCCGTGGGAGTAATCGAGGTCGCTGATCACGAATCTGAAGTTTGTTTTTGAAGTGTCGATCAACATCAATCGATATTGATCAAATTATCCATTTTTGTGGATGTTGTTCATTTTTTCTGTTTCTTTCTAACTTGCCGATGTCGGCGTAGTTAAGGGGTTCTTCCTGCGGAAGTCAAGTCAAGTCGACATAGTTTGCGTCTAATATTGATGATGAGAAGTTATTACTACGGCGAAGCCGTTGAGAAGCCGTCAATGCGGCCGAGAGGCTGCTTGAATGCACACGTAGCTGACTTCTTCTAAGAAGGCGTGGATCTTCATATACGAACCTGCATACCTGCAGACGTCTCTTTCGAATCTCTTTGATTTTTTCTTCAGACAGCTTCGTGTATACTTGGGACAGAAAAAAAGAGGTGGTGCATGTGTAAACCCAATCCCCGATCGGTAGGATTTCTTCATTTTCCTGTGCCACTTCTCTATTAAGCTTCTAAAGGTAGACCTGGAGAAGACCCATTGCATCTAGAGAGTACCAACAGTGGCCTCCATTTTCACTTCGAGCAAGTGAGGTCACTACGCCAAAACGCTGCTGTGTCTGTTGGAATAGCATGGAAGCGAATCAGCAAGAAGCCTCATGTTTACTGCAAAACAGCAAGTAAACAGTTCAACGCAATATTTAGAAAGCAAGTACACGTGCCAGTTGACGAGAAGACCTCTCTACAGAACGCTGCCGTAGGAATTCTGACGGGAGCGAGAAGTGTGACGAAGGCGGATGCTCAAAGGTGACACTGCTAGATCCTTCTCAGACAGTCAGAGAGCAGCGTCTCTTGCATTGCGACTGGGAAAACTACGTGACGCCATGTTTCAGGCTGCTGTACAACTTTGGGACGTTGAAAGCGATCTGTGAGGCCAGCGAAGAGCAGCTGGCTCTATGTCCAGGTCTTGGCCCGATTCGCGCCAAGAATCTGTACAACTACTTGAGAACTCCATTTACGTCATGATTAACAGATGATCTGGTTGGCTGGCTGACTCTAATTTCCCGCCCATTATGACTGATCTCCGGATACGAGCTAGGAGAATCAGACTTCGGCACAGTGGACCTGGGGTCTGCGTTCTCGTTCCGTTTCCGTCGTGTTATTCTTGCACTTTGTGGTCTGTATGGTGTCGTGTTTTATGTTTATTCGATGAAGCTCTAAAGCACTCTTCCTGCAGTGTGACTTTTTTCTGGCTTTCCCTTTTCGTATCCATAGCGGAATCGTGAGCGACAGTTGTGGCACGGAACGCAGTGTTAGAAGGTGCCGGCTATCACGAGTCTTTCCAATTCTTCAACGTTCTACTCGCAATAAGGCCATCCAACTAATCATTGAAGTGGTGCCAGACTTTTCTGGGAGGGGCGAAACGCTGGCTTGTCCATAAGCTAAGCAATGAAAATCACTGTGTAGCTAAATATGCATTCAAATTGCCTCCGCGACTTGGAGTAGAATGTGTGGCGCATGGCAACGATTTACTAACGCCGACGCTCCGCGCAATCGTTTCTGTGTCACTTATATGGGCAGAAGTTCGTCATATTTCAGAGTAGTATCCAGTGCTAACACTACAGGACTCTCTTTAATTGTGGTATCACAGAACGAGCCAACACGATTTCAGCGCTTCACCGTTGGCTATGTTACGATAGTCCAGTACACGAGACAGTAGCTCGTCACCTGTATCGCCTGTCTGTCACCTGCCGAACTGTTGATGATCAAATGGCTCTAGCGGCCGTCAGCAACGTCTCCACTCGTCCTTGTCGCGCTCCAATGGATGCTCCTTATTCGAAGGACACGAAGAGCGTCCGTTCAGGAGGTGCACTTGACAACACCCCGAGTCCAGTTGGTAACGGCTTCCGTTAAGTGTCAGCGAAATGTTTCCGTGGCTGGTCCATCGAGCCGCTCGTCATTAGCAATAATGGGAACGATCCATTTGATGGTACTGTGTTGCTTGAGGAGTCAACTTCTCCGGACCTATTTTCCAGAAAGACCGTTTCTGCACGTTTTCTTGTCCGAACGTTGCTATATCTCAAGCAGCAACGCAATTTTGAAATACCATCCGATAGATTTTGCTTGAGTCTTGATGTAATGACGAGCAGGTTATAGGACATTCATCCAGTCGCTTGTTCATCTTCTCCAAGAATCGAGTGAAGTCATTCGTAGGACCATCATAGTTAGTGAGCGCTCGTGGGAATGGACAGTGGATACGTCTCGCTCTCTGAATCTAGCCAAACAGAAGTGAAAACACTGCAAACCTGATCGAAACGAGACAATATGGGCCTCTCGTAGTGCATGATGTCAACTCGCACCTCTCGACATCTAAAAAATACAGCGGACATGCTTCCGAACGCTCTGTTAGGAGCACAGAACGAACTTCTGTGCTCTTACCAAAGGCACTTCATGGGGAGCTTCTCATCACAAGAAATGAGGACGAAATCGTTGACGGCTTCAACACCAGCTGCGCTGATTATCTCTTCTGTAATGAAATGCTACCTATACCGAAGCCGTCTCTCACTCGAGGATAGCTTGTCGCTGCTTATTATGCCAATGATTAACTATGCCAACCTGTAGTGATGTGACAAAGGTCCGTGGAAAGAAATCCGAAATTACTAGAATCTGCGTCCTCCGTTATAGTTCTTGGCATATCTTTATGAAATTCGTCAAGTCTAAATGGAACCGGCCAGCAGTATTGGTGGGCGCCTTGAGCCAAAATTCGCCTCTGTGTTACTTCTATTAGGTTGTAACGAAATAAATGGCACTGAACCACTGTAAATTTAAACAGTTAATATCTCGCCTTGTGGGCAAGTTTATTAATCGAAATAAAAACCTTCTGATTCTACACGTCTTTGCCAACGTGACACAAGCTTTTTTATCACAGTTGCATAAAAATCAGAAGTTCTGGAATTGACGAAATCTTCGAAGGCACTTTCGGCATCCTGTTGGTATTTGAATATTTTCCCTACCAAGAAGTCGCCAAGATGCTTGAAGAAATGGTAGTCTGTTGGGGAGAGGTCGGGAGAAAACGGAGGATGTGGTAGAGTTTCAATGCTCAGCTCATTCAATTTCTGCAACGTCATTCGTGCTACATGGGGCGAGCATTGTCGTGCAGAAGGAGAACTCGCCTTCGGTTTACCAAGGCCGGCCGGATATCCTTCAACTTTTTCATCAATTCTTCAATTTCAATGCAGTAGTTCTCTGCCGTGATGGATTCACCGGAAGGGAGGAAGCTGTGGTGAATAATTCCCAGCGAACACCACCATACTGTCACCATTACTTTCTTTTGGTGCAATTCCGGCTTCGCAAAAACCTTGGGGCTCTCATCGCTGTCCACCCACTGTGCCGATCGTCGCCTGTTGTCGTACATTATCCATTTCTCGTCACAGGTTACGATGCGATCAAGGAATGGGTCCGTTTCGTTCCGTAGAAGCAGTGCGGACGAGATCTCATATCGCCGGTTTCTTTGCTCCTCAGACAGCTCGTGAGGCACCCATCTTTCGAGCTTTTTGGTCTTTCCAATTTCCTTCAGATGCCGGGCAGCTGTGTTGTGACTGACAATTAGAACCTTCGCTATCTCCCTGGTACCTTTGTGTGGATCCTCCTCTACCACATCTCTCAGCTTGTCCTCATCAACATCACTATGCCTCCCACGACCTTCATGTTCTTCCAAGCTCTCATCTCCATTCCGGAACTTCTGATACCAACGATACGCCGTCCGAATTGTGGAACATCCTTGACCGAATGCGGCGTTGATCTTCTCGTCCGCCTCCTTAGCTGTAGTGCCCAGCTTCAATTCATACAAGTAAATGCCTCGGATTACCCTTTTGTCCATCTGCAAAAAAGTCAATAAAACTCTAAAGTTTTCCCACTTTTACCTAGAAAATTTGGTACTCGCCGGTAGAGCAAAGTTTGCGCTTCTAAATGATATGCCACATGTTACGGTTTGTTCTTGACCAAACGCGTAAAGACGCGCCAAAAAATGGCGCGAGCCAGTGCCATTTAATTCGTTACAACCTAATATTTTTCAAGCCCTTTCTCGAAGACTTCATATCTATAAAGCGGGCTCCAAACTATTTTTTCTGCAGCCACTCATATTCAAGAAATTAAGAGAATGTTTTGAGATAAGCAGTTGTAATTGTAGGAACTTGATAATACGCAGAAGACACATTCGAGGTTTGAAATTTGGCACAGGGGTTCAAAGTGGCATCCTTCGGGTGCTTGTGAAATTTTGGGATAAAGTGCACGTGACGTTATTTGTGATGCGGAACCTTAACTGAACCTGTTTGGAGATAAAACCGTTGTTTTAGTATAAGAACTCGAAGTTCGACACTCACTCAATACGTTTGACGTATGCAGTGTATCGCCCACCAGATCGATGTTCCAGATCTGTCTCTTCATGTAATGGAAATAAATGACCGATAATTGGGGAGATTGACCGCTCATCCAGATGCGTGCACACAGGTAGAGAATGTCAGCGTTCAGACATTTCCCGTCCATCTCAACTCCTCTTACCATCTCGGCACTTTCGCACATCTCCGCAGGGATCACCTTAAAGGATCATATAGCTAATCTCGATCGAACTTCCAATACCACGAAAAGTTACGTGATAAAAGAACGACTTTCAGACAATGCGCCTTAAATTGAAAAGATCACGAATTCACCAGCGCATTGTAGCACAGTCTGATAGGATAGGATCATGTACATCGCTACTCTATCGCTCTACTGCGCAGGTACTGTTCGAATGAATGGCCCACTTGAATTATTCCTTGGATCGTCTCAGCTTATTTGCCCCGTCATGGGATCTGTCACACATTAAACAGTTCTACATTATATCTCTAGCGTATTCCTGCGAGGCTGTTCATTATTTTTGCTAAAGGCACCAGCTCTGAGCCTCACCTGCACTTGCGACGTATCGCTAGCGGCAGGCCGCATAAGCGGCACGTGCGTGTTCTCGCTCCACAGAGCCTGATAAATTTGAGGGTGGATATGTTTAGCATTTCCCCATTTTGAAATTCCGAAACGATCTCGCTACGAATTGTGTCTGCTGCCCATCGCTCACCCCTGAGCAATGGCATAACATAGGCTTTAGGCTCAATGCTGGTACAACAAAAGGGCTACTACCACTTCGATGTTGAACACTCCTAAAGTGATCATCCTAAACAGCCACCGCAAGCATTTGCATTCTCCACTTCCTGAAAAGCTACAGCTATCCGATGGGAATCCAGCACACGCGTACACCTGTTCTTCAGAGAAAGGAATAGATAATCGTCGAAAGTATAACATTTCGTAGAAAAGCATTTCTTAAAAAAGCCAATAAAAGAACCCTGTAAAAGCAATACTTACGCGTACCATCCGTTTTTGCTCATCAGTAGGAAAACGATCCAAACGATCTTGCCTGTGAAACACATATGAGTATTGAAGAAACCACGGCTGCTTGTTGCGCTTTAAAACAGAGCTTATTTTGTTATTTTTTCTCCAAAAGTAAAAATTTTGTAAAATTATTACACTCATTCGGGCAGCTAAATTTAAAAAATTCAAAAAAAGTTACTCTAAATTTTCCTTGAGCAAAAAATTTTCTAACCAACTTATTGAGTCTGTAGTTCAACGTGTATGAAGGTTGTTTCAGTTCGGAAGAGTTCTCTTTGATTTCGAAAGTCCTAGGTGAGCTTAGAAGAGTGTCAATTTGATTTGAAAAGTGTCCAATTCGACCGGAGGATGGTATATATGCCCGAAGAATTTCCTTTCTATCATTATGAGGATGAGAATGTCTGAAGAAGAAAGAAGCATCGCCTCCAGTGTGTCCTATTTTTGTAAATTACCAAAAATGGACTTCATATTAATTAAATAGCATCCTAAACAATCCCCCTAGACGAAGTTGAGATGAAACTGGTGGTCCAGTCCAGGAGTGTGCGTTGAAATCGAGCGTTAAATTTTTTTAAACGAAATTTTAAATTTCCGGTAAATCGTTGAATTCGTTGATCGTTAAATAAATAAATTTCGTTAAAAATACATTTGTCTGAACATCAGTTTTAAATGAAGAAATAAATCAATGAAAGCGTTTTACACTCCATATTCACATCAGACCGGACACTTTCAAAGGAAACTAAACGCTGAGATCAAAACAAGCACATTGCAAATAGAAACGATCGTCTTCCGAATTAAACTAGGTTTCTTTAGAGAAAGATCGAAGCAGATTTTCTACTTGAATAATTAGCCATGATCTTCTTCGGTATTTTTTTAATGCGCCTGTCCCAAACTATAAGAGCAGTTGAATTATCACATTTTTATTCCTTTAGCTAAAAACAATTTTAAGCTTATTTTGAAGAGATGATACCAGCATTTTTTCGGAGTACTTTAAGCTTAGAATACATCATGTACTCGATTAGCACGGTGAGACTTTCATTTTATTGACAGCAAAAAATTATGTTTGCTTGAGGCTACGCACCATTCAACCACAGATGGAAAAATCCTAGAAACTTCACAGCTTCATCACTTCGTAGCATTAAATAAGCAGCATTAACACTATCAAACAAATGAGAACCGCAAACAAGTGCAGGGAACGGCACTTTTTGTAATAGACTAAAAACTGCTGCTTCCTCGCCCTTTGAAGTAAGCGTGAACGGTTATTTTCCTTAGAAAACATTCATGTCATTTCACTGTATTTACTTTTTTTTGGGACAGTCAAATCATAAATCTCCAGGAAGTCACAGCAAATTCTTTAAATCAAAGGTTTCTTCCAATATTGCTAGAAAATGTCTTGTTGAATCTGGACGGCACACTTTGATACTAAATGTGTTCAGTCTGACGTGAAAATTGTACATTTCGACTTCGACTCCACCCCTTTCCCAGACTTGCCTCATTTTGTAGATCCCCAGTGTCAGCCTCATGATATGTGAAGGCTCTCTAGCAACTACAGGAGATGGATGGTGGATATGGAAGGTGCATAGGGATTCTCCTCAAGTTCGAAAGCGCCCTATTTAAATCATTTTCAGTAGCGATGTCTACTTTCCCGTTTTCCAGAAACTTCCCTTTACATATTGCTCGATCGAGAACAGCAAATTTGTCGATGGATCTTCGACACTGCAAATTCTAAAAGATCCGCTAAAAATTCCTTTATATTTCTGGAACTCTGCGTTGAACCGTAGACCAGATTTTATCGAAAAATACGTTAGTTCGTTAAAATCATTAAGTCGTTAACAGTTGAAGGTACACCCCTGGTCCTGACTGTGCAACCTTTATTCATCTACACCTATAACAAAATCGACCGAAGTTTCCGAAACAGATAATGAAAAATCCGAGATTAGTACTCCAAATAACCCCTCGAAGTGTAACCGCAAACTTTTTTGCCGCCTCTGGCGTCGTGAAAGGACTGTAATGCCAAAATAAAAATGCGCCACCTATATCAGCCCTTGTCTTCAAGAATTGTTTTTACTAGGAATATATTCAAATAAGCTTCAGAAGTCAGAAGCTCATAGTCGGGATGAGTCATAACGCGCAAAATGTTCAACAATTTCGAGAGTTAACCCATGCGCGTGGAACACGTTCGGAGGAAGTTCCTGTAATCGCGTCCAACCAAGACTTTCATCCCTCCTAGGTTACTGAATTGGTATCATAGTCGTCTGGAAAGGATAAAACGCTGGCGTGCCCATCGGCTGGCCAGCACAAGTCACTGTATAGACCAAATTCATAATCAAATTGCCTTTACGGCATCCCGCAGAAGAAGAGTGCATGGCGCATCCCAGAAAGGATTGAGCAACGCCTTCCTTTATTCTTACCCTTATCCTTAACTCACATCTTCACCATCACTGAGCTAAAACACTCCCTCTAGGCCCACCACTGCCGTTGGCTAGACGACCTCCTCAGGGCCCACTCCTCACCGCTCTCACCTTTCGCACTCATACCTACCTACAGTGGTCAAGAGTTGCATCTTGCAATTCTGGCCAACATATTTGTTATCAGCACTGCGAGCTCCTTCCGGAGACCCAGGTTTCTGCTCAGAGTTCAAAGATAACTTCCCTCCTTCCTGCTGAGAGAAACAATATCACTCCTTTCTGCGTAGAGTCCTTCCTCGGGTTCTTGTCAGTGTGCCAATTTCCATCATAACTCTCACCAGTAGAATTCGCCCGAAATAGGAGGTGGACATTGGTTCAAAACTATGGCGCATCAATGTCGCGTCCGACGTCGCACACGGTGGTAGATAAGTGCTGACTCCTGGGATTGCTCTCACCTTACTTCGCAGCTGCGCCACACGTAACTCGCTCGGCGTTGGAAGACGACCTTAAAAGGGTTTGAAGCGTATTTCTGAACTGGGAAAGCACTTCATGTAGGAAGAATCTCCATCCTTCAATTAGTATAAAAGTGTGTTTCGTTCTCGCCAGGTCGTTAAACCCGAAGAACTGGGGCCCCCGAATTTACTATGGAGTCGTGGCGGCGGAGCTCACGAGCGTTCATTTCTATGGCCGCGATGCCCATCAAGCGGTCCAGAACGCAGTTGACAGTAGTGTTGCTTCATGAGATGGAGGTCGGGGGTTCGGTCCTCGTAGAGATTCAGCATTTCCACTGGTCGGTTGATGTTTTCGGGGTCTTGACGTCTACACAGTTTTCAGGCGTTTTCTGCAGATTTTTCCAGCTGTATGCAGTGGAAAGTAACCTTGTTGCGACTTGTGTCTCTGACCTGCTTTTAACCAGAAGGATATTCAGCATAAGATGTGTGAATGTCCATCACCACTGATATACAGCCACAAGTGCTTGAAACAGAAGGAAAATGGTCACAATACGGGCAGCTGATAAAAGCTGCAAGCTCTTCACATCTTGTTTCCCTACATGGACCAGTCACTTCTGTCGGCACGCGGTTAGACCCCAGACGAACAACCCTTTCGTCGGGGCTGGTTATTCACATGACCTGCCAGCTCACTCTATGCTCCCTCTATTTGAGCATGTCCTCGACCCACAGATGTCAGCTATAGCTGATCTTATCTTATCCTTGACTCTTGAACCGGCTTCTCGAACCACATGGCGATTTGAGCTACTATGCCCCTAGGAATACCTTGCATAATCGCACTATACCTTCGAGTGTCATCGGCTAGATTCAGGTAACCGACGCGGGTTTTTTCACTTAAATGAAGTCGCTTATGACGCGATTTCGCTAGCACGTTATTGCGCATCACCTTTGACCTGCAAAAAGCTACACGAACAGGCTACGAAATTTCATCCTAAAAAGTCTACTATTTCGTAGAGTTTTCAACGTCTTGGTCCTCTGCTTGCGTGTATTGCACATGGAGGTAAAGTAAAAGGGATAATGGACGGCGTTACTCAATTCCTTTTGGGATGCGCCACGCATTCTACTTCTACAGGATGTCGTGGAGGCGATTTGAATGCGTATTTGGCCATACAATGACTTGCGGTGGCCAGCCGATGAACAAGTCAGCGCTCTATCCTTCCCAGACAATTCTGGTACCAATTCACCGACCCCGGAGGAATGGAAGGCTTGGTTGGCCTGGGCGGGAAATCCGAACCAGAAACCTGGTATCGGGTGCACGCGACATCCCGCGCCTCCTCCGACTGCGCTACACGCGCCCGCACATGGAGGTAAATCTGGAAATCAGCAAGTATTGGATTTTCAACCCTAGTATGGTCATACGACAACATTTGCAATCGCTTGTCCTCAGCTAAAAAGATGGTGCCGTTCTAAAGCTTGTAATTCGTTCTTTTATCGAACATCACGTTGGTTTCAAATGTTACCTAATGACGTGATTAGTTCCGCAAACGTCCAGGTTTTTCGAGTTAGACTTAAAAGATTAGATCTTCTTTCTATACTAAATGTACGGGAATTTTGGAAGCCAATGTCTCGTACAAGGATTACACAACGATTTTACAGCAGCGCAGTGAGAAGCAATCATTGAAGCATTTTTCACAACTTCAATCTTAACATTTTCCGGCTTGACTTTTCTTTTTGCAGATCTCTGCAGTCCTCCGTTTTCGTGAATTCAGCGACTCAATACAAAACGATCACAAATACCCGTAGACTTCGTAGCTTGATGATGTAAACGGTAAACGTCTTTCCCAGGCTTACCATTATCCATCCAGTGAAACTCCAGTATTTTTTATGCACAATACGCAACAGCTGGTTATAAAACAACAATTATGAAACTGTTGTTCGTATAAACTCTGAGTTTATATTTTCCTACTGTCATTTAATATTTCTAATTTTTCTTATAATGACATGTTTTTCTGCAAGCCATAGACTGCAAGCATATCATATTAAATACACTTTGTTTTACTTATTTGTTTTGTAGTACATGTATGTATGTATGTATGTGTATATGTATGTATGTATATGTATGTATGTAGGCATGTATGTATGTATGTATGTATGTATGTGTATATGTATGTATGTATATGTATGTATGTATGTATGTATGTATGTATGTATGTATGTATGTATGTATGTATGTATGTATGTATGTATGTATGTATGTATGTATGTATGTATGTATGTATGTATGTATGTATGTATGTATGTATGTATGTATGTATGTATGTATGTATGTATGTATGTATGTATGTATGTATGTATGCTAAAACTAGAGGGTTGACCTGGGAAACTCGTTTGTCGTAATCATACTTCAGAATTTTTTTCAGCGGCAGTTGGTTTCTGAGTTTTTTTCAATCCTTTTTTGTGACGCGCACTTTTGCGTGCATCTAAATAAATAAGTAAATAAAAAGGGACACCATCCTGAAGGTAGCTGTCGAAGTTGCGGGTAGCTGAAGGAGAATGGAACGGTTATAATGATAATGAAGGTTATGTCGCTGGTGCTCGCTTGCCATCCTCGCGTTGAAAAGCAGGATGCTTATGCTTGGTTCAAAACTGGTTATACGACGTCGCATCCTGGTTTCTTTGACATCAGGTTGGTTTTTTCCGAAGCCGTTGGTCCACGTAGAGAAACAAGCTTTAAAGAGCTCGTAGCTTTAATTCGTTGCCCGTATTGTGACCAGTCCTTCCGTTTCAAGTACGTTGTGCCTGTGTACCGGTGATGTTCTACGTCCATACATCATGCAGAATATCTTTCTGAATGCCTTGTGGTTAAAAAGCGGTCAGAGACAAACAACTCGCAACAAGGCTACTTTTTCGGGTTGTACCCAATCCGCACGCTCGGCGGCGAACGCTTTGCTAGTTCATCAGGAAAGGACAGATCACCTATAGCCTGATAACCGTTGATCACATCTACACATGTTCCTGCTACGGTCGATAACTCGCCGTATAGTTTTAAGCTGCTGCGTAACTACTGTATAGTTCCTATATCCTTCACTCGCCGTTAAACGCACACAAGCAAAAAACTGCGGACGAGTTTTCGGACGAGTTGTTCGGGCGCGAAAGGTAAAAATTCAAACAGGCCAACACGGCGTTGGCGATGGGGCGCGAAATCCTTCAATGCAAGCATTACACGAGCGAACCTCTTGTCGCTCAAGGGGGGGGGGGGGTCGGAGCAGGCTAGGGAAGGGACTCCAGGGTGTGGTGTAGCCAAGCTGCTCGTGTGGAAACTGCTCACATCGCCCAGGGGGGTTCGGAGCTGTCTTCTGCGCTCTTCGAGTATCACTTCATGGGGCATCAACCGCTCAACAAACTCCCAATCGATCTTCACCTCCTCAAAGCTGGGGGTTGTTGCACCTGAAAGAACGAGATGTGCGACAGATATGCGAAAACAGATAAAACTGACTTGGACGCAAATCGTCTCAATATTCTTAAGAGTGCACAGACCGCTATACTCAACTTTGGGGAGCGATAATCGCTAGAAAAACTAATTTAAGCATGCTGTTTGTCCCTTCAGACAAGGAGATTGTATAATGCTACCTCTCGTAGGTTAGGTTAGGGTGTTGTGATCCTATAATCACTTATGTCCAATCTCCACTCAGAACTGCGATAGCTATGTATTCTCTGGCTTACGGATAACGCCAACTTTGAACGCTAGGAACTGAACAATCTAGCGATATCTTCAATTGACTTTGTCCTGTCCTCGGTTGGTCCCCAAACGAATGACGTGTTAGAGCGCGTTAGAGGGCTCTAACACGTCATTCGTTTGGGGACCAACCGAGCTCTGGTATTAGGACAACTTCCCCTCAGTTTTTTGCTTGTGTACGTTTAACGAGGAGTATATCCTTCTTCTGTATATCCGGCATTTCTTTCTCTCGGACATTTATCGACTCTCTACATCAACGTGAGGTTCTCAAGCTTGATGACGAGCTTATTGGAGGAATGGAGATGTCGGGTAACGTCCAATCCGCTCCCTCGACGGCGACGCCCTGGTAGTGATAGCGACGCTCTGCTACAGGAGTCACGTCCACGTCTCCCGTTGTCTGTCGCCAGCTGGCTGGAAAGGGCACGTCTGCCCTCCCCTTCCCTTATCTCCTTACATTTCGTCCCATAGAGTATGACCTATAATAAACACACTATGTATATGCCAGAACACAGGAACCTATACTCCGTAGGATTCATCAGGTGAGGGATAGCTAACCAATAACTTGATAACTTTCGATAGGATACAGCTGGAAAATTTGCAGAAAACACCCGAAACGGTGTAGACGTCAGGACCCCCCGGACCCCAAATGTCAACCGATCAATGTAAACAAAAAGGCTGCGATCGGTTTAGCGAGTTGACAAAAACTAAACATACTTTTATATTGACTGTAGGGTAGAGAGTCTACCAATGTGACTCTTTTCCCCAGTTCAGACACACGCTTCGGACCCTCCTCGTACAGGAAAGCGCGTCTATACGTTTAACGACGAGTGAACTAAAGAAAAAGCAAATTTCGAAGCTTCGGATTTCCACCAACGTTCAAATATGCGTTTAAACGATGATTGCCGCTGTTGCTTAAGAGATCCAGAATCCCATTCTCGCTCAACCTCTCTACAATGTCAAGGCCTCTGTCGGTCGAATGTCATACTCTGAGCCTCTGTTGAGGCATACTGCACAGCAGAAAATGGAACAGCGAATGTCATTGCTTCGGCAACTAGAGTTAAGTGGTCTCCGGCTACTTAGAGGACTTGAGGGCTAACAACTACGTAAAAACAGAGCAGTGGCGTCTAGGGACACGGGTCAACCAGACGAGCAGAAAGACGAGAGCGCAGAGAGACAGACACTCCGGCTGCGATCCGACGGCTGCCGACCGAGTGAGCTGACTCAGCGCGCGGGTGAGAGTACCCTCTCGTCGCCTGCTTCTTCATAATCGCTAGCAGTCGCGGAGTCGTGCAGTGCAAGAAGACTGAGTTTCAAGTGGGAGAATTGCAACTTTCGTAGCTTGCAGACTTCCTAAAGGTCACGAAACAGTCGTCTGGAAGCTGCTACGTTTTGGGTGGCACGACAGACATCAATTAGTGAAGGTACGCAGGTCTGGCAAGACTGGATTTGAAAAAGAAATTGGTGGAGACAACGTTGGGTCCTGCTTACATAATGGCAAGGTTTTCATGGAAGCACATTCCAGTGGAAGACAGGAAGCGAAAAACTTAAGTGGATCATCCCCATGGTATTCTATTATTCGCCTTCCTTGGGCAGAACATTTGCGTTTATGAACAGATGACAAGCCTTAAGGCCGTCTCTTATTCTTAAGGTTTCTGGGAGCCTTAGGTCTGTTTCGTTTTACAGACGATAGTGATGGAATATACTCATTTGCATACAGCTAGAAGCAAATGAACCTTAGGATAAAACTTCTGAAAAAGGACCCCGCTTTGAGATAAAAACCAATCAGTGTTCACACAGCACTGCAGTAACTGATTTCCGAAGCGTTCTGAAGCCAGGTTTTGAGAAGTAGCGGACTTGAAATCCCATTGGTCTAGACAAGAAAAGCGATATAACCTATTCCAAGCCGCTCAGCACTTTGCGTGTAACTTTGTGCAACTAATCAAGCACACCATTGTGACGTTGTGGCAAGTACACGGCGCGTCCCAAACTCGCAACGCAGGAGGAATCGGATCTCACCTTTGGGCCGGGACACTGGTTGCGAGTACTATTACCAATGTCTTTGGCGTGATATTCTTTAAAAAAGTCAAAAGGTAAGCCAAGACTATCCCATCGCATCAACATTTCTAATAAGAGAGGTCGTCCAACCGACATCGTTCGTATGCGAAATAATGTTTTATGAAGCGCAGTCCTCGAGCTACCCAATTTCGCCTGCGGTAGAGGAGCTCGGGGGTGCTCCGTTGTCTGGACTCTAGCGCAATGGCGGAGAGATGCAGCGAGGCAGGAGAGCGGGATCTCTAATCGCCGACGGCACTGCTTTCGCTCCGTTGCCGGAGAACTGGTCCGCTTGGCATAGTGCCGAGGCGGCGCGCGGTTTTTCGTCGTGTTGTCTCGCGCACTCCACACCTCCATGCTCGCCACACCCCGGAGTCCCTTCCCTAGCCCAATCTGGAGACTCACTCTGCTCATCTGACTCTCGCCGCTCGCGCGTGACGGAACTTTTCGGGGACCAGTTCACATGTAACTTTCGCTCTTGTCCAACTCATTCTCAGTGGAGCGCGTTATTTGCTCATGGGAAATAGGATTTCACAACCGTTCGGGATTGCATTCTTTCGAGAGCAAATAATTGACACTTGTTTCCTGCTTGATGTCGGTCTCCCGATTCTCTCACGTTCTCTCACGCTGGTGTCGCTGTTGTCGTTTTTCTTTGGCTGTTTCACTAAACATTCAAGTACACCACCGTTGGATACTGCAGATATGGCAGACGTACCTGTTGATGCGAATGCAGGATGCCCTGGAGTAGGAAGCGAAGGAGCAGGGAAAGCATCAGGATGCGCTGGTTGTCCGAACCAGGTCTGTGACATCCATTGAGAAGGCGTTTTAGTGAGAAGACAGGTGTAGCCAAGTCATCATCGGAAGGCTGGTTTAGAGGTTAGGGCACAAATGGTCTCGGGTTGGGGTCGCCATGTAGGACAGCCCTATACAATGTTTCGTGCTGTGCGAAACAAAAATTGGCGCAAATAGGCTCGGATAGTATAGCTCATTTCATGGTAGGGGGAGAACACACCGGAGTCGCATAAAATTTTTAATTTGGTGTGAAAGAAAATGTATAGGGCTGCACTACAAGGTGACACTCCAAGCCCATTTGCGTTGGAATTTTTTGCAGCACTGATGTTGCACCCCTGTGGTGAATTGAGCTAGAATATTTCTGATGTAATTGGACATACATGTGCCTTCATACCAAGGCGAATAGGTGCAATCCTAGTTGATGGTGGCCGCTCTTAAAGGATCTTATAAGAACTGTATGCGTTCAGTATTGAAATATGTTGAACTCACTCGCGTACATTGCCTTTTCTGTGCAGAAAAGGTCAATTGATTAATGCTGCGTTAGTTAATTTTTATTTATTTTACTGTTGTTATCTGTTTTATCTGCTAGAAGATGATCCGTTCTCGGTGCAAATGTAGTAAGGGAGGTCCTCTCCTACTAGACTTGCACAGAGAACGGTTCTTTTTAGATTGCCACCTCCCAACTAGGAACCCTTAAACTGAGATCATCTGGGTAACCAGGTGGGTGCAATTTGCTGTTCTTTTTATGCTGTTGCCCATTTGTTATGTTTCGTTATGTCGAGAAATCTTTTAAGAGCGGCCACCACCAACTAGGTTTGCACAGGCGGATAACCACTGGTGCAAGGTGACCTCCCTCCCCCAAGCCTATTTGCGCCGAGATTAGCTCAAAGTGCAGTTTAAGAGGTGGAAGGACATCTGGCTTAAGGCTTTGAACCTTTCGTCAGTCTGTGTACGTGGGCACCCTTCGCCCCTATCGTGTGCCGGAGTGGTCTAGTGGATTTGAGCAGAGACACGAAGAGCATAACATCGTTCGTTCAACGCTTTCACTAAGATGCCCTACCAACGTGATGATGAGAGTCCCTGTGTTCTTTGGACGTCTCTCGTAATCGAGTTGGTTTCGGTTCTGGTTGAGCGAGTGTCAGAGAGACGAATCACGTGGCTAACCCACCGAATCTTTGACGACTTGGCCCATGCGAAGCATCCCTGATCTGCTTTGGCGGAAGCGAAAGCGAATCACTCTGTTCGGACGAATGGTTTTCTTCAGCGTTTATGTCGATCATGAATGCATAAGGCAAACGTTTGGAAAGTAGGAACACAGCATTTGCACAAATACGGTGAAAGTTCAACAGAATTCGCAACAACAGTTATC
The DNA here is from genome assembly GCA_947396885.1 of Heligmosomoides polygyrus polygyrus. NCBI lineage: Eukaryota > Metazoa > Nematoda > Chromadorea > Rhabditida > Heligmosomidae > Heligmosomoides > Heligmosomoides polygyrus. The sequence goes on along the minus strand of OX377205.1, from coordinate 36,407,798 downwards.
AGAAAGCAGTCTAATAACACAGTCCAATAGATTAACATGCATAGGACAAATCATATCTATGCGAAATGGTTAACCACGACTCTGCATTTGTAACCTGGCAATGAATTATTTTTTCAGCGTTTCTAATGTAAAGGCTACCCACTCTGTATGTAGAAGACATTGCTCGCGAATTGATTTAAGGGAAACCACAGTTCAACTATATGGTGGTCGTTCACCTAACATCACCTCTATATTGAGCAATTGAAATGCAAAAAAGAGACGGCGAGGAACTAGAGGAAAAGGCTTACTGTTATTCGTTTTCCAATAGAGGGAGAAAACGGAGCAACTCTAGCCTCGCTATCGCTTTTTTCTTTTAATGGTGATCATTTCAGGGTTCCTGCTCGACAGGCCAACCACCTAAACCAGACGATGACATAAGACTGATACAGGATCGATTTCGCGGCATTAAACATAAGGTGCATTTTCCTTATAAGTGAAATGTTTTGCCTGTTTCATATGAATCTGGGCTAAGGTTCTCCATACTTATCCCTCCTTGATACTGTCGCCAACTTTGATTTCTTTATAAATATTTTGAAAATGGGTTTTAAAAAATAATGCCAAGAAGATCTCCGTACACATTTCTTTCTTTCTCACATTTGATGGGTTCCTTATTTCTTATTCTCTCATTAGCACGAACCACAACGTTGACTTCTGCAGCACTATTTCGTTTTAGGTTTTATCAATGTTTAAGGAGACTATTTCGTAATGTTCCTATATTTGCCTATTCACAAATTTGGGATTTTCTCGGATGTCGTTTTAAGTCTGAGGATCATTTCAGATCCTGATTCTCAGTGGCAAAGGTGGAGTGGGGAAAAGCACAGTAACCACCAATCTTGCTAGAGCGCTTGCTGCGGATCCAACCAAGCAGGTGAGTATATTAAAGCATTACTTCGTTTACTCATCTATTGTCTTTACTGATATCAAGCCCGCCGCTCAGGTTGCCATTCTGGATGTCGACATTTGTGGTCCATCTCAACCACGCATGCTTGGTGTCGAAGATGAAGAAGTGCATGACAGTGCCAGTGGATGGACTCCTGTTTCAGTGCGAGAAAACCTAATGCTCATGAGCATTGCCTTCCTGTTAGGTTCGGTTTTTCTACAAAACATATATGTCATCAGATTGCTGGGCTCAGAGTTGCCTGAATATAGGAATCCGTAGTTCTTGATTTCCTGAACTCTGAGCTCCTGGTGAAGGTCAAAAACTTATGCGACACACGTTACACATTGCGACACTCCCCTCTGCAATTTGCTATGCATTCTACCTTTGATTCGTATTGACGCGAAATGGAGGTTTCGAACTTGTTTCACGGAAAATAAAGACTTTGGGCCAATCAGTCGGTTCGTTCAAACCCATGTAACTTACCTGCGCGGTCGGTGGAGCCAAATCCGGTTGGAGCAATTACAATCGCAGGTCTTCCTGAAGGCCTCGTACTCATTATTCGGATAAAATATTAGATTTCTTTCTGGATTTAAGATCTTTCTGGAGATTTTTCCCTCTTACTCCATCCTTTGTTCTCCAGTTTTTAGCCTCTCACCTTATTCACCTGTCACTTCATTATCAATTTTCGTAGGGAATCATACAGACCAGACTTGTATAATTAGAATAGTTGAGACTACATAACGGTCTTGTATGTGAAAAAGATTCTTCTACAGGAAATAAGAACGATGCAGTGATTTGGCGAGGCGCTCGTAAAAATGGCATGATCAAGCAGTTTCTTCGGGATGTCGACTGGGGAGAGGTAAGCAATGGTTTTCTTGAAGTGGATCTCATTACCTCAGGGTGCCTCATTTCAAGAGAAACATGTTCTCTTGCTCAGGTCGACTACTTGCTGATAGACACTCCGCCCGGAACTTCTGACGAGCATATATCGCTAGTGCAATTTCTTCTACAAGCTGGCAGTTTAGACGGTGCAATCATTGTCAGCACACCGCAGGAAGTGTCGCTGCTTGACGTCCGCAAAGAGGTCAGTCGCTTAGGACGTTTGTGTAGGTACGGTTGATCTCTACTGCTAGGGAAAATTCGAGGATATGATGACGAATCTGAACTCCTCACGGGCACGGCTAGGTTGGAATGGCTGCCTGGAATTAGTCATCATAATGCCAAAATGCTGAATGCTGGTTAGTTTAGACGGCATACAGAAATGATGTCGGCTTGAACTAATAAATAGCTTGACTGAGCTCCAACCTGACGCTTCTATGGATGTTTTTAGGTCCGAGATTCTTTTGGATATTATCGTCTTCTGATTTCGTGTTCATTCGCTTTCTTTGTTCTTATAGATTGCAAGATGATGCGGCGTGTTTTGAGGGCCAAGTCTGACAATGATCAGAATTTTTTCTGCTGTCGAGAATTAGCGTGATGGTGTTAGGGCCTTATAGAGGTTGAAGGTCAAGCAATGGAAGGTCTTTTCGAGCCCAGAAGTCACTGGCGGGAATAGGTACTTGGAAGCACATTAATTCGAAAGTGAAGCTGGGATATAATCTTCCATAAGCTTTTCCTTTTAATTGCAGTCATCAAAGCTTCATAGGTATTTTTACTACCTAGCATCCAATGCTGGGTCTCATCTATTGTGCAACATTCAATTTATGCAGATTTATTTAATCTTTGTCTCTCATTGTTCATTGAATTTCGTCCTTATTTGACCAGCTTTTATTGAGTTTGATCCTGAATTGTTTTCCAGGTAAGCTTCTGTCACAAAACCAAGGTGCCAATAATGGGCGTTGTGGAGAACATGGCGAAGTTTGTCTGCCCACATTGCAATCACACCAGCATACTGTTTCCTTCGACGACCGGTAGGCGAAGTTTTTATTTCGCTCGCTCTATGCACCACGTGATATTTATAGATATAGTCTCCGAAGGAGCTTTAGCGCAGCACGCTGTTTTAACTTTCATTCAGGGGGAGCAACAACTATGTGTGATGAAGGAAGTCTGAACCTGCTGGCTCAATTACCACTGGAACCCAGTCTTGCACAAGTGAGTCGCATGTTTTGTAATTGTTTACAATTTTCTGGTTGACGAAGAACTTGGCTTCTCATTTACAACGTAAGTGTTCTCATTTCATCATCGTGTCTAGTGTTTCCGAATTATCCACATGGTGTACGCCGTGCTAGCGCTTTACCTTTGGGGCACTGTTGGCGCAAAAATTAACCTGACTGATTGTAAGTCGACTAGGTTTGTTCGCGTTTTGATCCAACTTTAGTGCACGCAACTGTACTAACAGCTGGTGAAGATATCTTCCATCAACTGATCTTGATCGCAGAGCTTCCTCCTCTCCAACCTCGCTCCTTATTGAGTACGCGACCTAATTTTGTTCCCGCTTAACTTGTTTAATGATTTTTGTATGGCTCGCAGTTTAGCACAGGTCTCCTCGTAGCGTTCGCTCGAACGCAGAAATTAAACGACAAAGAAAATCTCTTCAACTGATTTAAAAATAGCTAAACAATTTAATGGGTGCGCAGTCGGAGAAGCCGCCAGCTGTTGCGTGCGCTTCGATCCAAGGTTCCTGGCTCAGCCAACCAAGCTATCCATTTGTTCGGGGTTGATAAGCTAGTACGAGACAAATGAAACGATGAAACATTTTAATTGGCTCACCTTAAGTGATTGTGTGGAACAGATTTAAATGGCCCCTATGACATCCCGCAGAAGTTGAATTCTTGACGGATCACACAGTAGGATTCACTAACGCCAATTTTTATCCTTTACCTTCTAAACGAATAAATTCATTTGAAATAAAAATTGAAATTAAATTAATTATGGACATGAAAACTTGGGATGTTTGTAACCCAGATCCCGTGGGGAGATAGGGTGTCCCACGCGTTTGTATTATATTGGAGTAGTTAGGTGGAAGTCTTTAAACGCCTTCATCCAGATGTCATCCCTCGTTTTAGCCCCGTTGAATTTCTTCTGCTAACGTTTGGCGAGTTATCCATCATTGGTGAGTTCCCATGTTGCATGGCGCGTACTAAACGATTGTCTGGTTCTTGCTTTCAGAAGTTTTTAGGTCGATCTTTGGTAATGTTTCCTCGCTGGAGGGCATTCGCGTGCAGTTGCACTTTGATGAGCTTCCTTATTTGGTTCGGTCAATCCCTGCGTCACAGACATCGTTTCGGTCACAGAGTCTGAACATTCTGTTTTAAACGTGGAAGGGCTAATTACAGTTGACGACAGCATATCATTTTGAGAATATTTCAAGTGGTTACGCTGGAAATAAGACATATTGCAAAGGCCTTTGGTATAAGGTAGTGTGACCTGGTTTAGCCTTTTGAAAAGGCACAACCATCAGGTGAATGTAGAGTTTATAAGCCTGAGAGTTTTGAGTGCTAAACGTTCTGGAAGCCAGGGCTCAAGCACTGCACTGATTCCGCAACAGTCCGTGGACTCTTTTACTCGTTACATTGCATCAACGACTAGCTAAGTGCGGATGCAACAAAAACAGATCAAATCCCTATTGGATTTACTTACTACCCCTGAATTCACGCACACTAAAAAGATTCGAATGACCGTAAGTAAACAGCAGCAGGGCTCTCCTCAATTTTCCAATTCGGCTTCGTATTGGCGAACTCAAAATCGTAAAATATGTATCGGCAACTTCGAGCCTTGAGCCCTTCTTCAGGTCAAAATTACCGGTGATGCCTGTAAGCAACATCGCTATTTATACCTGAAGAACGGTGTGAGGCTCGAAGCGTCAATGAATGCTTGGCTATTTCGAGCTTCATTATTGAACAGATGATTATGAAAACATGAAACTCGGTGAATCAAAGGTGTTTATTTTCAAAATCTTGATGGCTCAGTGAATTGATCAATTTGAGTGGAAGTGCATTAGCCGTTTTTAGGCGCTGGACAATGGAGAGGACTTCTTCGAGAAACACCCCGAGTCAGCGATGGCCAAAGCGTTCCTTGAGCTCGCCAAGAAGGTGGAAGCTTTGCTGCAGTAAACTGCGCAGCCATTCGTAGTTGTATTACATTCCGATAGAACTTGTTGTACCACTGTGATAGACTCTCCATCAGCACTTATCACCCGTTGTCGTGGCTCGTATTCGTTCCGCTCCTGCTAGTAATAGCCTGTAATATCTGTTTGCTACCTCGCCGTGTGCAACAAATTGTTGTTGATTTACCGCTGAATACGTTGTTAAAGTTCTCAATAAACTGTGTTATGCCTCTGTTCCTGAAGTTCACTTGGTCTGTTTTTCAGAAAGTCCTCAGCTACTTTTCTTACCGACACAAGTTTCTGTGATCATTGCAACACTTGTCTCGCGTGATGTTTGACAGGCCGAAGCAGCTGACAGGCCGAGCAGCTTTTTGCTTGATGAGGAGCGAATACAAGCAAAGCCTGATATTGATAACATAGTGTGAATTGATGAAGAGGGCTCACTAACTAGTGCGGTTAGCAATGGTGACTCCTTGCAAGGGACGTCTTGGAAGTCGCTCCTACGATTCTGAACAAGACCTATTTGGTCTTGTAGGGAAATTAACAATGGGTAGAAAGGTGAAGTTCGTTTTTGCTGCGGGTCACTGGATATCCAAAATTTGGAACAAATTTGCTTCCTTGTAACTGATGAACAGGAGATCGGGAGTGCATGTACTACCCGATGCAACTAGTGCTGATCATCTTGCCGCGCTCACTTTAAACCGAATTCCTGTAAGCTTTTCAATTTTAACCCAAATGTGGGCAGAGTTTCCTTAGCACTGGATAATTCAGTACTCTCCACTCCTTTTGAGTCCGCTGCAAGTCGAAAAGGTTTATTGGGCGACGTTTTTGCCATTTTGGACCATTCCTGGGCCGCAGCGAAAACGAACTTCACCCCCTGTGCTCCTTTCTGGATGCCCTACAAGACACTGACTACAAGACCATATAGGTGCTGTTGAGGATCTTGAGCTAAGTCCGCAGTCGTCTCTTGTTACTCCTCTAAATGTGATCGTAAGAATTAGACGTTCAAGGATCAGTTATGCCGCTCTTGTTTCCACAGAGCCACCAAATCTAAACGCCATCAAAAACTATTACTTGGGAGTGGTGTGATTTTTCACTCGCACGAGTCGCTTTATTTAAAATAAAGGCTCTTAGGCTAGACGAGCAAGCACAGTCAGGGTCACGTAGGTCTCCATTGTGCCATAAAGGAATGAACTGTCACATCGCAGTGGCTGTGGATGGACGCTAGAGCTCAATGCATCTAATAAGTTGCACTATGGTACTTCACAAGCGCTACATGACATCCCAAATACCACTATTCAACGTGAATTACCCGCTTCGTATACCTGTTTGCATAGTCAGTAAAGGCATCTGAAGCGATCAGCAGTTGGGGTCTGGGTTTTTGGAGGCCACGCCAAACGGTGTTGGTGTACACTTCAATAAAATTTTTGTCAATTATAATATATGTTCGGACAAAAGGAGGGGTTACTAAGGGAGCCGAAAGTGGTCTATAAACCTTTAGTCTGTTCCCTGTTGTCACATCAATGCGGTCTAATAAAATGTCACTACAATCTAGAGAGTTTTTCTCATTATCTTACGGATGTTTGAGAACGATGTTATTGTGCCCGCACTGCCATGGTGTAGTTCAGTTCCGAGAGCGCGTTAGATGACCTGTAGTTGAGGACCTCCACTCGCTACCTTATGCCCGTATGCCTGCTATTACACGGGTACGTGTTGAGTGTGCATGGGACACGTGGTCCTTCGGCTCCAACTACACCGTGTGTCGTCTGGTGGTGTTTGCTCCCTCAAGCACGCTCTGCTACTCTCTATGTATGCATAAAGTCCGAAGCAGAGTTAGCTTCCCTCTGACCGACAGTGTGTACCCTCCTGACCTTTTTGCCCTTCACTATAGCCCTTCCTTGCGTTCTTAACAGAATGCTATACATCAGGCATTGACACTACGACTGGGACCAGCGCAGATGGAGTAGCAACTCCAACAGGCGCGTGGCGCGCGGTCAAAGACGTGATAGGGCCGCCTTGACCATGCGGCTAAAGTGCAGACTTTCACCGCCTGATGGCCAGGCGTTCTTCATCCTTTGGTAGTGTCGTGGCGGAAGGTGCGGCAGATGTCCTTGAAAAAAAATATTCAAGCTTCGGTAGTTAAAGCTTTCGCAGGAAAGAGCGAAGCTAAATGAAACTGCTGAACATAGGCTGGTAGTGTAGGGAAAGAGTGAGAGTAAACATCAACTTGGTAAGTACGAGCATCGCTTCTAATTAGGAAGAGTTCCACCAGGGCTGGCTCGCGGTCATTAAAACTGTATTCATTGGGAAGGGGATTGTGTATTGCCGAGTGCACGTGGTTATTGGTGGGTAGCAAAGGGTCTGTGTATTCTATGGTGTGCCAACAACACGCCTTCTGTGCGTTAGGGGAAAAGACTGGGGTCATCTGGGTTAAGCAGTTCCTCCCTCGTTTTTGATCAGCTTCCTGTCAAGCGTCGCGGAGAATAATTTCTCTTCATTTTTAATAACTTTCTATATTTATTATTTTTATATGCCTTGTAGTACTGGCACGTGAAGCGCAGCCGTAGGAGGTGCCGGCTGTCACACCCGAATCACGGGTGGGTGCTGACAGGCCTCGAGGATATCGCGGATGTTACGTGCGGTCAAACAGCGCCGGTGGTGTAAGGCGAACATCGCTGCCCGGAAAGCAGAAGATGCGGGTTCGAGTCCCGCCTGGCGCAAGAGTTTTGATCGCAACAAAACATCCTGTAACAAATTGAATTCAGTTTTAAAGCGCAACAATGCAGCAATCATTTTGTGCATTAAAAGATCAGAAAGATCAGATCGCGCCATGCACTCGAAAAGCTGGTTGCAATTTTGATTTGATTGATAGTGTAAATGCTGCTTACATGAAGCATCAAATGAGGATACGTGTATGCTTTATTGTTTTTGTATACAGGTGAGAGTATGTTTTACATGTGTGAAACTCTATGCGAGCAGAAGTTCTGCTATCAATGGAATAAAGATCGCGACATGTTGGACGAGGGCGCGTTTTGGCAGTAAAAGTGGCCGCCTTCCTGTTCTTTCATACGAGCTTCAAACCATTATTTTTCCTTAAAAATGAGAATAAAATTTCAAACAATGTATTCAGTTATTGGACAAGTGAATTAAAACTTCAAAGGAAGTTATACTATCATTTACTTTGAACAAAAATTATTCTAACCCATTTGAAGAGTCCCTAGTGTAATGTAGAAGTTTATTTCAATAAGGAAGAGTTCGCTTTGATTTAAAAAGTCTTAGGTAAGCTTAGAAGAGTGTCCAATTTCTTCTTCTTCTCCTGAGCGTTTAGTCCCGCGCAGTCGCAGGGTCCGTTGTTCTTCTGATCTGTCGCCACCTCATGCTCTCAAGGGCGTCATCTGCCGTGTAGCAGACTTCGGCGAGATCTCTCTTGATGACGTCCTTCCACCTTTTCCTTGGGGCTCCTCTCGGACGCTTTCCGGGTGCCTCAAAATCGAGGGCCAACCTTGTGGGGTGATCCTCTGGTCTTCTGAGGACGTGTCCATACCACCTCAGGCGCTGCTCCCTCATCTTCAGCTGGATCGGGGCTGTCTTCGTCACTGCCCTAACATCCTCGTTTCGCACCCTGTCCCGACGGGTCCATCCACATGCCCACCTCAGCATCCTCATCTGCGCCGCGTGCAGTTGCCGCTCCTGCGCCTTACCCAGGGCGCAGCACTCACTGCCGTAGAGGAGGGCAGCCCTCACAACTGTTCTATAGAGCTTGCCTTTGAGCGTCCTGGAGCATCTACGGTCGCAGAGGATCCCTGTGGACTCTCTCTACTTGAGCCAGGCTGCGTTTATCCGTCCCCTGACCGCCCGTTGTACGCTTCCTTCCTCGGATAGATCGCTTCCGAGGTAGCGGAATTCTTCCACCTTTTCGATCACCTCCCCTTAGCAGTCTGGGATCGGTTCGTTGCGCTGCTCAGAGCTCGTCTTCGTCTTCTTCACGTTCACCCGTAGGCCTTTGTCTGCGAGGGCTCTCTGCCACAGCTGCACCTTTTCCTCCAGTTCCTCCTGGTTGTCCGCTACTAGGGCGATGTCGTCCGCGTAGAAGGTCGTCCTGAGAGGGCCCTCCTCAAGATCGTTCACTATAGAGTCAAGCGTGAGCAGGAAGAGGAACGGACTCAGAGCCGACCCTTGGTGTACCCCCACTGTGGTGTCCATTTTTCTTGTCACCCCGTGTGGAGCTCGCATCGCCTCTTACGAGCCTTCGTACATGTCCTTTATGACCGTGATCAAACGTTCTGAGACACCCCTCCCTCTCTTTCCAAAGCACGGCCCGGGTAGCCTCGTAGGCCTACTCCAGGTCCAGAAATGCTAGGTAGCAGCGTTTCTCCCGATATTTCTCCACCACCTGACGAGCGATGAAGATGGCGTCTGTGGTGGACCTCTCGGGCATGAAGCTCCACTGCACCTGGAAGATGGGGACCATTTTCGTCAGCCTCGAGTCGACCAGTCGTTCGTAGATCTTCATCGTTTGTGAGATCAGTTTGATCCCTTGGAAGTTGGAGCACTCTGAAGCTTCTCCCTTCTGCTTGAAGATAGGGACTACGGTGCTGTTTCTCAAGTCATCCGGCATCTTACCTTCTTTCGTGATTCTGTTGAGGAACTGCGTCAGTTAGTTGATTCCGCGGTCCCCGAGCACCTTCCAAGCCTCTACTGGCACTCCGTCAGGCCCTGCTGCCTTTCCGAGTTTCATTTTCCATATGGATTTGCGAACCTCTTCTTGCGTCCAGGGTGGGATGATTCCTTCCGCTGGTTGTTCTTCCTGGGTCTCCCGACGAGGAAACTCCTCGTTCAGGAGTTCCTTGAAGTACTCCTCCCATCTCTCTCTGACCTCGACTGGCTTCCGTAGTACCCTACCGTCAGCACTCTTCACAGTCTTTACTACTCGAGGCTCTATGACGTGCCTTGGCCAGACGGATGGCGAACTTTTCTCCCTCTGGCCCGTTTAGTTTCTCGTACACTACATCCATTTCGGCGTACTTTGCATTCGCTACAGCTGTTTTGGTCAGCCTCTTCAGCTTCCTGTAGGCTGTGAGATGCTCGCGTCTCTCGTCTTCTGTTAGAGCTTGTAGACCTCCTTCTTCTTCACCGCATCCTGCACCTCTTCGTTCCAGAACCATGTCGATTTATCCCCTGTGGTTCCTCCCTTTGTATCTCCCAGGGCTTCCTTGGCACATCGCAGGATTGTTAGGGTTACCCTCCTCCAGGCCTCGTTCACGTGACCAGCCGGATCTGGAAGACCTGCTTCGAGCACTGCTTTTCGCAGCTCATTGCGCTTCGAACCCCGCAGTCTCCACAATTGGATCCTGGGTTCCGTCCTCACTTTGGGCTTGGTAGGTAGAGGTATGCTAAGGTCGGCTACCAAGGGTCTATGCTGTGATGCCGCGTCTTCTCCCGGAATGACCTTCACATCCCGGACTGTTTTCAGGGCAGCCCTTCGAACCACGATCTGGTCGACTTCCGTTCTTCTTCCTCCGCTAGCATAGGTCACTTTCTGGCTCTCCCTCTTCGCGAAGAAGGTGCTACAAACATCCAGGTCGTCGGCGATAGCCAGACCGAGAATTCTTTCTCCATCTGGGTTTGCCAGGACGATCCCTTTACCTCCATGAACCGTTTCCACTCCTTTTCTGGCACCCCCCCCCCACATGCCCGTTCATGTGCCCTGCTATGGAGGGGTAGTCGCATTCTGGTACGAATCTTATGGCCTCCTTGAGCGCGAGGTAGAAGTCATCCTTGTCATGCTCGAGGCATCTGATCTCGGAGCGGAGACAGACATGATGGTCCAGTATCCCTCCGTGTCCAGCCGCAGTGACGTGATACTTTGGACAGCAGCTACTGAATCCTTGAGGGACTCCGCGACAGTATCCGTACCCGTTCCTCTTGGTATTCTCTTCATTGTAGTAGAGCTCGACCCCTTCTCCGATCTCCCTGGCTTTCTCCCATTTCCAGTGTATTTCCTGCAGTCACAGGACTTGTATCCTTCTGCTCTTCATTAGGTCAGCCATTTCCCTAGATCTTCCGGTCAGTGTTCCCACATTTAGAGTCCCCTGTCCCCAGAAGAGTGTCCAATTTTTTTTATTTGACGTGAAAAGTGTCCAATTCGACGTGAAAATGGCTTATATGCTCTAAAGCCTCTATTGTAATAAGCGATACAATGTATAAGGATTGGGTTTGCACTACGTCTTGAGTGTCTACCTCTATCTTTAGCTTCACCCTTAATTCTGGACTTCTCTGCAGCAACGCCGAATCGCAAATTGGGGCTGGACTGGGATTGGGCTTGGATGGTTTCACGTGATCTTCAGCTCCATGCTGTTAAATGCACTGTCCAGCTTCGGGCTTGAATTGCTGTGATAGATATTGGAGGCCGGCGAGTTATGTTTCTTTTCACCCAATTGCTAGTTCAGTGAATTTCGCCGGATGTTTTCACCGTACGAGAAGCGGTATCAATTGCCCGGCCCTTCCGACCTCAGTGAGTTCCGCCGTAATCGGTGATCCCTTTGGGAAAATTCTGGATGACTCGATTACGGCTATGATTACTTTTACTCCAAAGTTTAAAAGAGGAAACAATTCTTTACTTCTTGCAGTTATTGGTGTAAGCAGAAGCAAAGGCAACCTTATGAAACCCTGTGATGACCTTGTAGGTGAAAATATTTTTTCCCGAAGACAAAGAGACTGTCGAAGCCTTAAGTTAGGCTAGGGGAAATCATGGCTTAAGCCACAATGTAGCGTGAGGTTGTGAAAAATCGTTGATTATCATATTGTTGGACGCGTGGTGGAGGAGACGAGAGCTGCCGAATCGAGTCTTTCGGTTCGGACCTAGCCCGGACCAGCCAAGTCTCCATTCCTTGCGAGTTGGTGAATTAATGCCGCATTGGTCTGCGACGGATGAAACATTGACGTGTCCATCACAAATCACTGGACAAGACAACTACGCATTCATTCTCTGCGATAAAGTGGTATGAACGTCACATCGCAAAGGAGGCTTGTGTAATATAATGCCGTCATCTATCCTTTATCCTTTACTTTTCTTCGAATTCGCTGTAAGAGAAAAGAACCTCTAGGCCGTGCATTTCGAATATTTCAACACTATGCCTTAGAGAAAGTAGGCAATTTGGTTTCATTTGCGATGGTACGTGCTACTGCCGCTCATGGCAAAACCAATGTTTTGTTTTTATTTCATCATATCAAACCTGCGTGGCACAGAAGTATTGAAACAATCCAATGTTTTGCCTTTGCAATCTAGACCTGGCGCCATTTCACCGACGCTGGTGCGATGGAAGGCTTAGGCGCCGCGCCAGAAATCGAGTGGAGTTGTTCACAAAAACACGCCTCTGTTGCTAACCTTGGTCGCAGCAGCTCCCAAAATTTTTAAATCTTCGAGAAAAGGCTCAAAAACTACACAAACGTTCGCTTGGCAAACGGTTAATGACTTGGAAAACGCAGATATGAAATGAGTAGGCACCCGGGGCACCTAGCAGACAAGGTGTGGTGTTTCAGAGATGCAGAGGCTTCGTTCCTACTAAATGTTGAAGGTAGTCGTTTCATGATCGGAATTTCAGAAGGAGACGCTATGCATCGTGTTGTCGTCACTGGGATGGGTGCTGTCACGCCCTACGGCGCGGGAGTGGCACTGCTGCAGAGGGCGCTACTGCAGGAGTCACGTTCTGGATTGAAATTCTCGGACCAATTGGGCTTCGTGGTAGGATGAGGATTTTTTTCTTGTTTTCACAAAACACAGTATAAGGGTCGACCTAGTCCCATTTTTGCAATCATCATTTCAGTATGTACGCGTATGTCAAAACTCCTTAAACTTGATTGAGAAACGGAAGGTGTGAAAATCCCTGTATAGCCGGAAGCGGTCAGGGGGATTCGGCAACGCAGCACATCCATCGCTATTCGGTTGCCTGGGTGCGGTAACGGGACACTTTGACTTTCGAAGGAAGGTACGGAGATCTCCCTAGTCGCATGTGAAGGGCGGATGAGAGCCGAGGCTGGTCTCCCTACCTTGCACTAGCTCCTTGCACAAGTCCAAGGAGATTTCGCTGATGCTAGCAGTTCACCATTAGAAATGTGAAGGGAAGCGCGAAGGAAAGCAGGACTGGAAAGGATGTCGTGATAGTGGGCGGAGAGTTGTTAGATACACCGCCCTCAAAAAGGGGCGGGACGAGGTGTGCACCGAGGACAAGATGTCCGGGTCCCTGCCTTCATGTGGAGGCATCACATTTCTAATCACTTCCCTTCGCCCTGCAGCTCTATCCTGAACTGATTTCGTTCTTAAGACAAAAGTAAGAATCTTGTTCACCATACTTGGAGCAAAAGAGTTTTCAGCCGCAGCGCCAGGGCTTTCTTCAGATCCCACCATGTTGCTCAGTACTAAAGTGTCGTCCGCATTTTCCGACAAGCACAGCAACATCTTAGCGAGATATGTCATGACAAGAACGCGACTATCCACTAGAAAGGAAAATTGTCTGATCCTTGAAAAGAGAGGACGGCGAGCTGGTTTTGCGCACAATTACGGATAAGCCTTCAATGTAGAACTCCTGACCGGAATTACCCATAGTCACTAGCTGAGGCGAAAATTTAAAGAATTGTGGTGAAAACTGAAAGAATCCAGAGAGAATAACGACGTTCTCCTTTCCTCAACTGCCTCCATAAGCGAACTGACTAAAAACTGACTTCAGAGTTCCCCGAAATGCGCTTCCCTATCGTCTCCTACCAGCTATTAGGTTTTTGGATGACGTCATGCCAATTAATGACGGTTTCGCGTGCAGCAAACTTGTCCAAATAGGGCGGCGCGGGCAGGGCGGGAGGTGGGCGGCGGGCAGCACGGTGTACCGAACGACTGCCCCCCTCGTAGAGGGCATTAGTTGAACAGCACTGGACTAAGCGTATCGTCTAAATGTAGAAAGCACTCCACATGTCCCTTGTATGGAGATTAATTTTTAGTAACCCTTGCATGAGAAACGGGTAAGTTTCTGATGCCCACTATCGGTCAACTAAAACAACATCTCCGAATGCTCCAGTTACGTGTGTCTGGGTGACGAAGTCAATATGGCCAACGACCTAGCGCCAGAGCTGAGCAGGAGGAAATGGACAGCTTGGGGAGCTTTCAAGAGCGTCGAAGAAGTGAAGAAGACGGCCGACTCCGTTCCCACCTCTTCGATTCTGCCGTTCTTCCTGCTCTAACATACGCCTCAGAGACCTGGGCCATACGAAAGCTGGATGAACACGCGATCAGCGTCGCGCAGCGTAGATACTCGAAGTGACACGACTCACGCAAGTGAAAGAAGGCCTCCGTGGTTCCGAGCTTCATCGATGATCGGAGATCAGAGACGCTGTCGCGTGTGCCAAGTTGTCGAAAATTAGGTGGGCTGGCCAGGTAATGCGCTTCACTGACACCCGCTGTACGAGAGCCCTCACCGACTGGATTGCGCGGGATGTCACGAGAACACCAAGACGCCCGCCAACGCTTTGGTCGGACTTCTTCATGAAAGCTCTAAATGAACGATATCACGTCTCCCGCCCCTCAACGGAGGAGAATCCATTGGAGCACTCTGGCACGCGACAGGGACGAATGGAGACGCTGATGCCGCCCGCTCGAGAAACTCGGTGTTCAGCGGGACGACAGGTGATACAGGTGAACGTCTTGAAATTTTGGAAGAAACTGCTCTCCTAGCAAGGTGGGTTTTTGTCTCGACTGAAGTATGTAGTGGCAGGAATAAAGAGATCAGTTATTTCAAAGCTGTCCTTTATGTGAGGGCTCGAAAATCAATGTTTTCCAGGTTGGTGCGATTCCAGACGACCCCGAGATCTTTGAACGATGGACAGCCGGACAAAAACGGGAGATGAGTCGAGCGAGCCAGCTGGCACTCCTTGCTGCTGAGGAGGTATGTACGTGCATCGGAGAAGTGGCGCGAAGCTCTGTGCTGCTGAGTGTACTCTTACTCGGTAAATAGAGGTAGTACTTTCGGCCATCCAATTGCCTTTCGACCAGAACGTTTCCAGATGTGTAACTATGAGTAGTAGTGGCTGCGTCTCGCGTGATGGTGGCGAAGACTGTGTGGGATCTTGCTTATTGATATTGCCTTATCTCTTCACAGAATGGTTGCCGTAATCCCCTATTCTGGATTCTCCCCATTCTCATATTTCCTGGAATTTTAGGGAGCAGACATTTTTGAACTGCATGGAGGACACCAGCACGACACCTATGAGTGGTGATCGCTCTTTAGTATTAGAATGTTATACTGCAGGTTAACTGCCAAGTTTAAGGCTACCGTTGGCACGATAATAATAATAATATTAGCGAAGAGAACCAATGGTATGGTGCGCTGTTCTCTTTTGCCCACACCGCTGCTTCTCCTTCCTGGTGGAAGTCTCCTTGCGTACTTGCTGTGCTTTTCTTACCGTTGGTAATCGGTTTGAGGGCGTTGTTGGACGCTCTTCTATTGAGCGTCGACGGACCAAATTCGGATGTGTCCGTTTTGAAACCACGTGCCCCTCTCAGCGAGTTGGTTCCAGGCAATGGCATCATCCAATGCAGAGTCGCTCGACCACATCGACACGCTGGTGAACATAGGAACAGGCGTTGCTGATCTCCTGGAGATAGGCAAAACGTCGGCTCTCGTAGAAAAAGGACAGGCAAGGTGGGCTTGCAAATGGTTCTATCTCGTGCTCTGTAACGCTTGCGGATGAACATCAGATGCCTTGGCTTGTGTGCATTTCAAAACGAAACTTGAAGACATGTCTTTCAGAAAGGTGTCTCCATACTTTGTGCCACGGATTCTGACAAATTTACCGTCCGGATACGTCGCTATGAAGTAAGTCATACTTTTAACTCCGCAATTTTTACATCCGATGTAACCACTCGCACGAACCAAGTACTTTAACCTTCAGTCAAGGCTTATTGACATTATTGCCTTGAATGAGACTTCGCGTTCTCATACCATTAACCTTTAACGATGATTGCGTCCTTAGTGACGAAAAAATCAGTTCCAGGTTTTCCGGGACGACTGTCGAGGTTAAAAAGGTGGTGAGGTAGTCTGTTTTTTGAAGAAAATATTTATTTATTTATGGACGCATACAACGTATGCGTGAACGTATAGTAAGACAACCACAACAAACAGAACAAATGGGTGTAAATATATTGAGCACTTGAACTTCTTCTTCTTCTTCTTCTTCTTCTTCTTCTTCTTCTTCTTCTTCTTCTTCTTCTTCTTCTTCTTCTTCTTCTTCTTCTTCTTCTTATTTTTCAGCGTTTGTCCCGCATCGTCGCGGGGTCCGCTCTTCTGGTGTTACGACGCCACCTTTCCCGATCCTGCACTTGATCAGGGTGGACTCCAGCTACTTTCATGTCCGTGTGTAACGTATCGGACCAACGCTGCTTTGGGCGTCCTCTAGGCCGCTTTCCAGATACTTCCAACTCAAGGCCTATCTTATGGACGCTGTCTTCTTTCCCACGCAGAACGTGGCCGTACCATCGCAAGCGAGCTTCGCGCATCTTGTCCGCTATCGGCGCGACACCGAACTTCTGCCGAAAAGCATCATTTCGAATGCGGTCCATGCGGGTGACTCCAGCCGTCCAGCGCAGCATCTTCGTCTCCTATACTGAGCACTTGAACTAAATGAACTAATTGAAAAACAAGTATGAAAGAACATTTTAAAAGAGCAAACTAATGAGCAGTACGCAAACTAAAACAGCAGGGAGGAACATGGAACGCGAATACGGAGAAGCAACAGAAGCAACTAGTGCAGAAGAAAACAGCTATTCAGATTTCTTATCCAACGTCCGGGAAACCAGTTTTTTGAAGGCTTTCAATTCAAGGGATAGTCCGCCTTTGGCGATAAAATGGTTAAGCAGGGGAATAACTCTTCGGCACAAGAACCTTGACCTAACACCTGATTTAGCAGGAGAGCTCTCAAGTTTTAGAGGACCCCCTCTTGTACGTGAAGGCAGAAATTTAAAGAAGGTAGCAGAGTTGATACTCGTTCTTTCAGTGATCATTTTGAAGGCCATTACTAAGTCATTCTTCCGTTTTCTGCTATCTATGCTAGGCAAAGCAAACATTTTGCGCCTAACCAAACCACACGGTATAGAACGGTAGTCAACACTAAAACACCATGCCGCTAATTTTCTAGTAAAATTATTTTGTACCCCTTCAGGGAGCCCTGCATGCTTTTCAAATCTGGATTAAAAACAATAGTGCCATACTCTGCTATAGGGCGAACATAAGTTTTGTACGCCTTGATTAAAACGGACGAGTCCGTTGTTCTAAGAGCCTTAAAAAGATTGTATGTACGTGAAAAAGCTTTGATGAAAATGCTTCTGATACGACGATCAAGGCAAAGTCTATTATCAAAGAAAAAGCCTAAGTCACGCACTCCACTTAGCTTGTTAGTCTTCCATTAGTCTGTTCTTAACGGCCATGAAATTCTTAGCTGTGATGTCATGGTGCGTGCGATAGTATGCACATTTAGTGCTTTGCAAAGCTCCGTCTAGACCATACATACATTCGCATTTGGTCAGTGTTGTATACCTCTCTGCCTGGTATACAAATCTGCTGGGTCTCCTTCCTGCGACCCGTCTGCTCCGAGAGCCACTTGGTGAGAGAGGGAAATGTAGAGAATTATTAAGGGAAAGATAAGGAGAACAATATCCACAACTGGGGAGTCGTGGACCCGACCTTAGCATGCCAAGGCCTCCTGCTGCCGGCCTTTTATGCAGTCCGCTTCCCGCCTCGCCTGCTCGCGATCTACTTACTTGTTAGCGGGAGACCACTCCTTGGGTGGTCATCCGCGTCCAACTTGCCGAACACGGACTCAGCCATCAGGTCAAACGTCTGGGTCACTGCCACAACACCTCCCCTAGTAGGAAAATAATTTAAACTGTTAAATACTTATCCTACTACAAAAATCAGAATTACAAGTGAATTTAGACAAATACACTCAACAACAGAAAACTACGCGGTAGGAGATCCATATCGTTGGACTGGTCGTCTGATCCTCGTTGATCGGCGCAGAGGAGGTGGCGTTTGAGGAGAAGAGTGGCGTTGGCGATCCGTAGCGTTGGTTGCATCGTTGTTGACGGGTTGAGAAAGAGGTACACCGCGACGTTGATCATCTTGTAGCTCGAGGACATCCAAAAGTGTCTTCAGTGCCGAATCGTCTTTAAGACTGTCATCTCCATCAAGGCGTTGGCGCATTTGAATCGCATGCTTCCGAATCACCTTTCCGTTTACCTCAACTTCATAGTTCACGGCTCCAACACGCCTTTTCACCACGCCTTTCGTCCAGACAAAATGTGGTGCTTTCCACTGCTGTACAAATACCTTGGCACCAATTTTGAACTTCCGCGAAACAGTTCCGTGCTTCCTATTGAACTGTTCTTCCATTGTCTTTCGCCTTTCTCTTGCGCGAGGGTCTTCTGATTCCTGTTTCAGCGGTATCAACAAGCTTAGCCGCGTCCGAATTTTCCTCCCCAAGAACACTTCTGCGGGAGTCTTCTCGTTCAATGCTGAATTTGGCGTCGTCCTATACGCCTCTAGCACTACGTTCAACGTTTCCTCCGTAGGTCTCTCCTCCCCTCTAAGCTTTTTGATACCTCGTTTCAGAGTATCAACAAAGCGTTCCGCCTGCCCATTCGACTGCGGATGATAAGGGGGAGTTCTAATGTGCGCAATTCCTCCTTCTTCGCACATACTCTTGAACTGATCTGACACGAATTGTGTACCATTGTCACTCACAATGGTTTGCGGTAGTCCATATCGCGCAAACAGGCTCTTCAAAACTTTCACGGTTTCTATCGCCGAGATGTTTCTCATCTCTACCATCTCTGGCCACTTACTGAAAGCATCGACTATTACCATGTAGTAATATCCATACATCGGTCCAGCGAAGTCGACGTGTATTCGTTCCCATACCCGAGTTGGGGTTGGCCAAGTCTCTAAAGGCACTTTGATAGGAGACTTCGCATTCTCCTGGCACTTTGAACACTTTTTTACTACGTCTTCACAATCCTTATCAACGCTCGGCCAATACACATAGCTCCTTGCCAACTTCTTCATCCTCACAATCCCAGGATGTCCTATGTGTAGTTCTTTCAAGACTTTCGCCTGTAGTTCCCGAGGAATTACAACTCTTTCTCCAGTCATAAGGCACTTCCCTACAACTGACAGTGTCTCCCTTCGGTTGTAAAACGGAACCAGCTCGGAATTTCCTTTGGACCATTTTCCTGTTCTCACACATGACTTGACCTTTTTGAGCATTGGATCCCTTTCCGTGCACGTCTCTACGTGCTCATGAGTGACAGGCAGCTTCCAGATGCAATCCTTCAACAACAGAGACACATCGCTTTCTACAGCAGCGATCACAATGTCTTCTTCATAACGATGTCTTTGCATCAATCTTGACAAGCCATCTGCTTGACCGAACTTCGCTGTGTTGACATACTCTATGTCAAAATCATATCCAAGCAAAGTTATAGCCCATCTCATAAGTCGATTCGCTGAGTAAACCGGAACTCCTTTCTTGTCACCGAAGATGGCTAACAACGGCTTGTGGTCTGTCAAAAGCAGAAATTTCCTGCCGAACGCATACTTGTGGAACTTCTTGACAGCGAACACAAGCGCAAGTGCTTCCTTTCCGATCTGCGAGTAGTTCTTCTCAGCGCTTGTCAGTGATCGAGAAACATGTGCAATAGGCTTTTCAGAACCATCTGAGTACCTATGCGAAATGACACCTCCGATGCCATATTCGCATGCATCAGCCGCAACGACAATCTTCTGCCTAGGATCGTAGTGAGCGAGATTCAGTTCACTAGACAGTGCTGCCTTCAGGTCACAAAACGCTTTCTGGTGCCGCGATGTCCACTCCCACTTGATATCCTTCTCCAACAAAACATCTAGCGGTCCTCGTAATTCCTTTATCGTTGGCATGAATGCAGAATAATATGTAACCATGCCCAGGAATGCTCTCAGTTGGCTGACATTCGTCGGTTCCACCATGTTCTTGATAGCTTCCACCTTATCCGGGTTTGGCCTTCTACCGTTTCTGTCTACGATAAAACCAAGATATCGTATCTCTGGCTTGGAGAACGCACACTTCTCCAGGCGTACTTTGAATCCGTAATCCGCGATTCTTCCGAACAACGCAAACAAGTTTTCCTTGTGTTCCTGCTCCGTTTTACCACACACAAGGATATCGTCCAGATAAGTCGTTACTCCTCTCAGACCTGATACCATCTTATTCATTATCTGCTGGAAGGTTCCAGGCGCATTCTTTATCCCGAACGGTAAGCGATTGTACTGAAACAATCCTCTGTGCGTGTTGATCACCACCATCTTCTTCGCATCTTCAGATAACTCTATCTGCAAATAGGCATCTGACAGATCTATCTGCGAGAACACCGTTCCTCCATTTAACGACGCAAAGATATCCTCTGGCACTGGCAAAGGATAATCGAAAGACTGCAATGCTTTGTTAAGACCCGTTGAGAAATCTGCGCAAACTCTCAACTTCCCATTCTGCTTCTTTACGCATACTATTGGTGCAGCCCATTCACTGTGGCTCACCGGGGCTATCACACCCATTTGCAGAAGTCTATCGAGTTCTTTGTCGACGGACTCTACTGCAGCATGCGCTACTGGTCTGCAACCTCGAAAAACTGGACGAGCATTCTGCACAAGCTGTAGTTCAGCTTTCTCCTTTGTGCAGAGTCCCAGACCCTCTTCAAAAACACTAGGAAAGGTCTTCTTCAATTCCTCTCCCAGATTGGAGTCCTTCACTTTCACTTGCGCTACCATCATCTTCATATGGTACATCATCTCCTCATTTTTCTGGATCCACTCTAGTCCCATAAGGGAGTTGAAGGGCGTTACATACGCGTAGCCTTCCGCTCTACGGCCCTTCATCTTGAATTCACACCACAATTTCCCATGTATCTTCATGGAACTTCCACTGGCGTTTTTAACAACGACATTTGTCCTCTCAAGCTTTGGAGCGCCCATATGCCTCCAGACATCTTCATTTAGCAGGGTTATGTCCGAGCCAGTGTCGAGCAAGAACTCCACTCGGTGACTGTTTACCACTGCCTCCACATACATGCGTGTCGAATTGACATCGGCAGCGGCATTCGCTATGATCACTCTAACGTGCCTTTTGGAGCCTTGCTTAGTCCTCTTACTACTGTCTTTACTGCGATGTCTTGCAGCTGTGCCACTCTTGCGAGCACCATTTCCTCGGAAGACGGTATCGCAGTATTTCTCCTTATGTCCAGTCTCCTTACACTTTTTGCAAAACCAGGGCTTCAACTTACACTGCCTCGCATAATGCTGTCCTTCACAATTCCAGCAAACCACCGGCTTCTTTTCAACCTTGTGAGTTTCCTCTACAACTTTCACGTTGCCAGCAATAGTGTCACTGTCCCTCTTCAGACTCAAGAACTTCTCACATTCCTTGTGCAACTCCTGGAGTGACACTTTCCTTCCTTCGTTGTACTCTCTGTCCAGCACTGCAATGAGCCGTTGCCTTATTTCAGCCTCCTTCTGGGATTTCAGACCGAAAATCCATAGCAAACATTTAATTCCATCAGAATCCAGCTCATGGATTTTCGCCTTCTCGCAGAATTCGTTCACTCTACCCGTGTAGGTGAGGTAGTCTTCAGAGTCACTCTTCTCCAACTTCAAACATTGGTACCTCGTGGTGAACTCTGACGTTTTGAAGTCAAACAGCTGCTTCAGTGTAATCACTGTTTCATCAAAACCAATCTGAGACACCTCTCGTGGCAGTACATGCCTCTGGTACTTCTCAAATGTGGTTGAGTCTAGCTTTTCACAAAGCAGTCTGACTCTGGCACTCTCCGGTAGTTGCCTTGCATCGTCAACCAGCACCTCCTTGTACCTTGAATACCACCTGGTAAAGCTCATCTCCGTCTCTGGATCGAATACGAATCTCTCGAGCCGATTGCTCAATGCCGACATCACGCTGGGAACGGATACTTCTTCGGGTTCCGTCTTTACTCTACTCGTCCCTACCATTTGACTCATAACCATGGCAATCATATCCTTTTGCTGCTTTTCCGCTACTTCCTCTGCTCCTCCATGAGCTCTTTAAACATTGTCATCACCAGCTGAGGATCCATGGCTTCTGTTCCAACTCCAATCACAGAACCTTTCTATCCACTCGGTTTCTCTCCAACTAGCCTCTTACAGGCTACACGCGCTCTCTCTTCCAGAACAACAATCAGTGTTGTTCGAAACAAGGCCACCTGGAGCTCTGCCTTCTTGAGCTCGAGACAATGTCGCACCCTCCTTTGCGACAAGTGGCTTCCTACTCCTGATCGCCACTGTTGTATACCTCTCTGCCTGGTATACAATCTGCTGGGTCTCCTTCCTGCGACCCGTCTGCTCCGAGAGCCACTTGGTGAGAGAGGGAAATGTAGAGATTTATTAAGGGAAAGATAAGGAGAACAATATCCACAACTGGGGAGTCGTGGACCCGACCTTAGCATGCCAAGGCCTCCTGCTGCCGGCCTTTTATGCAGTCCGCTTCCCGCCTCGCCTGCTCGCGATCTACTTACTTGTTAGCGGGAGACCACTCCTTGGGTGGTCATCGGCGTCCAACTTGCTGAACACGGACTCAGCCATCAGGTCAAACGTCTGGGTCACTGCCACAACAGTCAGTTTTTGGAGGAAGGAGAGAGAGGACAATGGAGTTTCTCAAATTGATCTATTAAGCATTGTAATGCGTTATCTGGGAAGCAGAGTAATGATTTCTGAATTTCTAGGATACCGTGCAGATTTTACGCATGTTATGGTCCGATGGTTTGACTAAAACTGAAGCTCAACACCTTCTCCGAATTAATTTCCGAGCACGACAAGACCATTCCAGGCGTCACTTTTTCTTTACGACTCCGCATTGAAGCGCTTGCGTTGTTCCCATCCTAAACTTACACAGAGAAATTCGCACTAAATTCTGAAACTACTAGGGTGCTTCCCAGACAATGCCCTACAATGCTCAATAGGTCACTTTGAGTCACTCCATGGTCACTTCATTGACCTTCATCGTTAGTAAAGCTGCGGAGTGAGACTAGCGTGTGCTTAACAATACAAGTGTTCTCTTTGGCATTGCGAGTTGCGAAGTCAGGTAATGGAGGGGAGACGAGAACGAATCACCTCCACCTGCGGTTTGATACAACTTTCGCTCCATTTCAGGTACGGTATGAAGGGCGGCGTGGAGAGTTCAGCGACGGCGTGTGCAACGGGAGCGCACTGCATAGGTTTGCCTTTTTGGTGTCTGCCTCAACACCGTGATAGTCTGCTGATCCGTCTTCGGGAGAGGTGATCGCTGCCGTTCAGGGAATGCATTCCGTGCTGTTCGCCACGGATGGGCGCGGCGAGCAGTCGCCGGTGCCGCTGAAGGATGTGTGAACGCTGTGGCGCTAGCGGGCTTCGACAGGTGTGTGCTGAACTGAGGGCATTCACAATATTCGTCACTGGTTAGAAAATGAGGTGAAGGGGAACAGTGACAACCGCTACGGAAGTCGGTTGTTTTACCGTCGCAGAGGTATACCGCAGTTGCGTTGTGAGGCAAAGCAGCTTAATTTTAAGCATGAAGAGGAAGTGAGACGGTTCTGTGATTTACTGGCAGTGATGATTGCTCGCGCTTTTCGTATCAGCGCAGACGTATGTATCTCCAGGATGCGTGCTCTGTCTCATGGAAAGGAGTCCTCATGCAGTCGCCCGTTCGACAAGAAACGCGATGGCTTCGTTCTCAGCGAAGGTGTCGGCTTGGTGCTTCTTGAACGATTACAGGTGGGTTGGTGGCTTGTCCTAGTACGCATGACATCATGCTTTCTCGGTTGAAGGCAAGCATTTTCCAGGACGCCGTTGAGAGAGGCGCTCCAGTGCTTGCAGAGATATTAGGTTACGGTATGTTCTTTAGTTGTAAAATCCTCCACGAAACGCTGCAGATTCCGTTGCGGGAGTATTCATGAACACAGTGAGAGGGTGTTGACTCGCTCTGAAGAGATTTGCGACGGGTTAGGAGCTGCATCCTACAGCAGTGATGCAAGCTTTCCTTGCGATATACGTAGACAAGATGTAATGCTTTCTTATATACAGTTTTTTTCAAGATTTAAAGTTAAGAAAATGTCAATTTAAAAAATTAATTAACTAAAAAAATAAATAATTCACGATGACAGTATAATCTGCGTTTGTGCAGCGTAATGTAAAAGTCATAAATGCCGTTAAGTTTCCCAATATTGTTTCCCATATCATCCTGCTGTAGATAAAGCAGTTAATCCGTCCGCTTATCCGCAGATTGGTCGGAAGGTCTGGTCACATATCGATCGAGATTATGGATCGCTATTCAGGCTTAACCGTTTCAAGTAGGAGTCGGAATATCCTTAAGACGGGCTTTACAACAAGTAAGTAAGATCGATCAGTTAGCCTTTGTGAACAGGTTCTATCGAATATTTTCGACCCAGCTTTATTATGTTCGCATGGGGCACGTGTTTGAAAGACAACGAACAAAACGGCATGTGCTAAAGAAACGAGACGGAACACATGGAATTTAGCAACTAGGCAGGTAGAACAGAATAGAACTCGAGATATAAAACAGGTGCTCACCAACCATTCTTTTAAGCTGACTCTGGTTCAAGGTGGCTTCGAAATTCTCTTTCTAACTCTAATCTCCTCCAGCGGCAAAAGATGATTGCAGACGTACCCTAGTTTTTCGTGGCCGAGGCGCCGATTGTCGCTGCACCCGATTCCAGGTTCCTTGTTTTTTGCCGCTAGAGGAGATTAGAGTTAGAAAGAGAATTTCGAAGCCACCTTGAACCAGAGTCAGCTTTCCGTCCAAAACCAAACAAGCCTTTCACCCCTTCGGGGTCGATGAATTGGAGCGAGACTCATCTGGGAGGAATGGAGCACTAATTTGTTCATCGGCGACCGTAAGCAATTGTATAGGGCAAATACGCATTCAAATTGTCTTCACGACATCTCGTAGAGGTAAAATGTGTGATGTGTTCCAAAGGGGATTGATTAACGTCGTTCTTTATCCTTCATCCATTAAAGGCGCTTTTATAAAGTCGACTTCTAGTTCAGAAGACAGCGATTTTTAAGGACCGTTTAGCGCTAATCCTTAATGTGGTCTTATAGGGAGGCGGAAACGCGCCATCCAACCACGACTGCCCAGAGCAATGATCATACACGTCTGGGCGGCATGCCCATTATTGTGGCCTTATTGCTCTGGCACGTCCCTCTTCCACCCACGTAGGCCACAATAACGACTAGTGCCAAAAATTTTTCGACGCGATGTTCCCAAATGTGCAGAGCTCTGTGAAGCATGCACAGTTCAAACAACTTCCGTCGAGGCTCGGTTGTACGCACTGCACTCCAGAGTGATCGTTGGAAGCGGGAACCACGCGAAAACGATGTCCGATGCACGGGCTTCAACAATAGGCAATCCATTCCGATCTCTTACTGTGGACTTCTGGGTGAAGCGCCAGCCCCGCTGGGCAGGCTCACCAAAGGCTTCGATCAGTTCAGCAAATTCGGCTGCAGAAGTCATCTTTCAGGAATCTCTTCCGATTGCTACCACATCTCCAGCCCCGATCCGTCGGGGATCGGAGCCCAGCTCTCAATGCAACGAGCAATCAGCGATACGAATATCGGTCCAGACGACGTGAGCTATGTAAACGCCCATGCCACCTCGACCCCTACGGGCGATACGATTGAGTTGCGAGCGATACGAGAGGTGTTCGGCAATCGGAAGATCACCGTGTCATCCATTAAGGGTGAGGGCACCAAGGATGCTCTCCACTTCCGCGAATCCGCTGATGGTAGCCTATTTCAGGTCACATAGGACATCTCCTAGCCGCTGCCGGTTCGGTTGAGCTGATCGCCACCGTGGCGGCGATTAACGAGGCGAAGCTGCCGCCGAATCTCAACCTAACCGAGAGCGACGACGACGAAGGTGTCGTGCTTCTTCGCCAAATCTCCGAATGGTCTCGACCAAGGACAGCCATTGTGAATTCATTCGGCTTCGGCGGGACTAACGCTAGCATTGTCATTGCGGAGCACCAGCAGTAGTCACAGCGGTAGAATCCTTCTCTCGAAGCCTACACTCCACAATGGCACTTCTAGTGTTAGCTATGAAATACAGCACACGTGCTCCAGATAATCTATCTGCTATTCATTCAGATCGAATGTCAGTCTCCTCACTGTGTTAGCCCATTATTGGGTCGTCTGCTTTACGTAACATGCTCTCTGTAGCGGGAAACGCGACAACACAGTTAGAAGTGTCAATCTCTAACTAACAAGGGAAGGTTTCCAACTCATGGTGAGCTCTTGCGAAGCTATTTTGGCAGCATGTAGGGCCGTTTAAGTGGAGTCCAGAATCACAGTTAGTTTTTGCTGAACGCTTTTTTTAAAAGCCTGAAAAGGAGGTGTGAAAACAGGTGCGCAACACTCAACAACCCCTGTGACACCCCACGAGATGTGCCTCGGTGGCGCAGTCGGTAGAAGTGACGCCTCACGGGAGCACACCAGCCTTTTGTAAGCACTGACGGTCTAACATTGACTACTGTGACCATGAGAAGGCGTCATAACAACAATCTAATATAAAAAATATTGGAAGTACGCAGACTCGAACTCAAAGGCCCGCTGGTGTGCTCCCGTGAGGCGGCACTCCAACCGACTGCGCCACCGAGGCACATCTCGTATGGTGTCATAGGGGTTGATGAGTGTTGCGCATACGTTTTCACACCTCTTTTTCCGTTGTTTAAAAAAAACGTTCAACAAAACTAACTGTGGTTCTGGCCTCCGCTCACACGGCCCTACATACCTGTAAAAATAACATCGCAAAAGCTCACCATGAGTTGGAAACCTTCCCTTGTAGAAAACGGCAAAACGTTCGGCAACAAAGAGAAACTGGAAACGTGGCTGGCTGCTCAACACCAAAAAATTGGATACCTAGATTTGTAACGTCCGCTGCTATTCTATTTTAAGAAAGTTATTGGTGAAGCTCCAAAACACAGAGATGTCTTTATCGGTGCACTCACCATCAGCGGGCGGCCGTGCCGCTGCGGGGTGAAGTGTCCACCAAAGATCACCGCTGAGCTTGTTGTTAGTTGGCTTAGTGGGTAAGGCAGGTGCTTTACGAGCGGGAGGATATGGGATCGGCTCCGCGTTGTGAGCATGTCTTGCATGATGGTGGTCTTCACAGCGTGTTGCACAGAAGTGCCCCTCGTGAAAACTGTAAAGTCATGATGTCAGAAGTTCATGTTAAGGCTATAGCGAAGATTTTTTGCATCTGTTTGTCCTTGATCATCCAGTAACTCCTCGTCTTGGCACCGGTGAGTGAAAGTTTGGGTGCCACCACGGCTAGTTTTGGATTCGGTCACTTTTCGCAAGCTGCATCATTCCTCAAGACTTGTTCCGCCGATGACAAGGGTTCCAGTCCACGGCAAGGCATGTGAAGGCACACTTGGTTACGCTCTCCTGAATCCGATGCGCAAGACTAGGGAGTAATTGAGAAGTCGGGAAAGATATGGGAAACGTTGCCGTCTTTCTCAGAACTCTGATGGATTCAATAACACCTATGTTCCGTTGGAGAGACCCCTTGTGGCTTTCGTCTAGGGTAGGTTTCGCGGTACCCATTGTGTGAGGTGACGAATTCACCACCAAACCATCTATGTGTATTTATTGCTATCTACATCGGCTCATTCAATTAATATAAATCGTACAAAGAACTCGTCAGGAATTGAACTGCTTTTGTACCAACGGTAAGAACGTGTTTCTATACGTGGGTGTATTGTCCGCGCGGGGACTTTAGCTGACGCCATTGACTCAGTTCAAAAAGAGCCCTTCAAGGTTGAACCTCGCTATAGGCTCTCTATAATGCTAACTGCTCCCATTTGCTGTAATAGGACTTTCTAAAGACATGACGTCACTAAGGAATATTGCGAGGGTTCGCTAGCTTTTCGAACTCTACCTCGTATTGAATCGAGTTATTCCGGAATTCTTCACGAAAAACACTTCTGCGTTGAAAAGTGCAGTAATGCAGGGTAAACTCGCAACCAAGGCATCGAACCCGTGGTGTTCAGTTTCTGAAATATCTGCCTTACTCACCTCGTGGACCAGGCTTAGCGAAGGTTGTCACTGGATGCTTCGGCCAGAGGCGGTCTGGTGCTTCATATGCTTTGGTATCTCATCCTCCACCTTTTTCACATGGTGAAGGGCAGCTGCAATTCTGGATTTCCAATAGTTTTATGAATGAAACTCGACCCGTGGTAGTCGTTTCGATAGGTCCGGTGGAGCCCTCTGGCTCTCCCCTAGTAAGGTTTCGAACTAACAACAACAGCTTTTATCTCAACAGCTAGCAAGCAGTCATTAGATTTGGCAGCACGAACAATTCTCTGGTACACATTGCTCTCTCACTCCTATGCAGTAACTGCGTGTAACTCGTTTCTGAATGCAATGTTTATTCCTATTATAATGTTATATTAGGCGAACTGGTGTGTAGTGTGTACGGCTTACTTAGTATGTGGTGTTTAAGGTTCAGGGTGTATTAGTTTGAAGCCTTAAAGTTTGACTTTTTCAAATAATTCACTTGCATTGTATTAGTTTGTTACCTGCTCTTTTCTTAGGTTTTTAACGCCTCAACGTTTCTTTAACGTTCCGATCTGTATCTCTTAAAGTGTCGCGGTATTGGTATTGTTGGAGTAAGTTGTTAGAAAAGCTCCGGCAACAACAAGGGCCGTAAGTGTATGAATTCGTTTACTTGTTTATTTGTTTGTGCTGGAGAAATGCCTGTTCATGCGAAATTTGGAGGATACAAGGGTTTAACGAAACGCTCTAGAGCTGTGTTCGGAACTTTTTGCATATATGGTAATCTAAGATCGTGGTTTCTGCCTTTTACTCATTAAGCTTTTCTTTCATTGAACAGTTCGTTCTCTTGATTGCTGAAATTGAGTATCAGCGACATTACAGTACTCAACCTATAACCGTTGATTCGGTGAAGTCTTCTAGAAGCTCGTACCTTTAGTTATAATTCTTTGGTTTTTGCAGTGCGAAGTCAAGAATTCGCACATCTCATCTATGTTGCGAATATTCGTGGATACGTGCAAGTTTTTGCATACTGATGCTTATGAAAGGGGTTTATCGTGGCCAAGTATGACTTTTCCTCAGGAATACTATGTGTACCATACATGTAGAAGCACGCTGGATTTTATAGTGTCAGCTTTTGCACGAGTAAAAGTAGAGTCCTATGGTTACTGTGAAAACTACCGTACTGGAAAACCTGATAGTAGTGAGTTCTATTCAGTAGCAATTACCACTACATATCCACCAAATTTGATACAGTTTGAAGCATCATTTGCTCAGAGCTCGTAGACTATGACGGAGCAGCAATATTCATAACGGGCAACTGCGGGCGTGACAAGAGCCTTTAGATTCTATGGGTAGCTTAGCAACCCGCGTCGGAGCGCCTCTTACGGAATTTTAACCTTCATTTGTTCCAAAGAAGATCACCTGTATCACCTGTTGTCCCGTTGATCATCGACTTGAGCGGGCGTGAGCAGTGTCTCCATTCGTCCCTGTCGCGTGCCAAAGTGCTCCAATGGATCCTCCTCGCTCGAGGGACACGAAGAGCGTCATTTCCGTCGTTCAGGGCTTTCACGAAGAAGTCCGACCAACGCGTTGGTGGGCGTCCTGCTGCTCTCTTGACATCCCACGGAATCCAGTCGGTAACGGCTCTCGTCCAGCGGGTGTTTGCGAAGCGCATTACGTGGCCGGCCCACCCAGTTTTCGACAACTTGGTCCACGCGACAGCGTCTCTGATCTTCGAGCGTCGGCGAAGCTCGGCACTTCGGAGGCCTTCTCTCCAAAGAAGATATTAGACAATACTTTTTCTATGTATGTGGAGCAATACTTTTCTCTTAACAGCGCGATTGGGACCGGAAAATATGGTGCTGTTTTATGCCCATCGAACAATCTTTGTTACTGATTTTCACTCTTCTTTACACAAAAACCTAGGGTATGAGGTTCGTATGAGGGCTGCGTAGCCATTGTTTGCATATCGCTGTGCTCCTCAGAGGTAGTATGTATTAGGCGCACCATTATTTTAAATTTTCTGGGATCGCTCACCTTTTAGAAAATTTTCATCAAGTGAAGCGGTGGCTAAGTACCCAACCCTGGGCGACACGCTACAATTGCGCGAACAAATTTCTCCTTCTACGCTTTTCTCTTCATAGCTGAGTCTTCGCCTCAATTGTGGACTTGTAGAGCATTCCTTATAGTTTTCTAAAAGCTACATGTTGCATAATAAAAGATTAGACACACGGCTGAACACTGCTTTTGCTCCAGCCCGCTTCTGCATTCTCTATGATCAGAAAATTAATAGCGTTCTTCTATTGTTGTTCAGATCTAAGGTCGGTCGGTCGATCGAATCTAAGGTTCACTATTGAGAAGGCTTTGAGTTGTCCTACACGACACCATAGCGCCGAATGTTCAACCACCAATCTTCCGAAATTTAGCAACATCGAAAAGGGGTGTTCCAGTACGGACCAGAGGAAAGTTTCGGTTGTTTTACGTCAGAGCCCATTACTTTCCAAGAAGAGGAACTACAACCATGATACTTGCAAGGACTGTAGCACTAAGGATATGCTACGTAACCGTTGATCTGTTGTTCTATGCGATTGAAAAAGATTGCTAAGATGGTCGCCTATTTGTGTTGCAGGACTTATGGTTCACCCTGTATTGTCAACAACAGATCAACTGTTACGTATAGTGTTATCACTTATCGGCCATCACATGTAAAACTCGAATAGTCCCCTCTTTCATTGTCATACGGGGGTGGCTCACGGTAGATGCGCGATTACCAATAGATTATTTCACTCTTCCGAGATCCAGGTTGAAGTTTTGCAGGGTACTGGTTCATAGGACTACACGAAACATAAGGTCTATGTAGAAATAATGGCCGTCTTATCAAATTTTGTCCGTGCCCCAGAAAGACTTACGCAGTCTTCGATTCCATTTTCCAACGATTAAGGGATTGCAATAAATGTCTTTGACTGTTGTTGATGGAATTGGCGAGGTTAAGCAGAAGTCCCTCTCGCTTTAGAGAAGTGGAATGAATGTGTGGCTCATATTTGTTTTGAACTTGGCCCAACAGGAGACAAAACCACTCAACGTGCAGGAACAATAAGTTTTGGGTGAAGGCGGTGCCGCCGCTGCTCTCAGAACCTCCACTTTGTTTCTATAGCCCCTTGGATAGCAAAGAGGTGTATGTACATTGCAGAGGGGCTCGCCAAACGTGGGTTCAGAATATGTTCTCCTTCCTGCTGAATCTTGTTTGCATTGTGAACCACCCGGAATAGGGCCTGCTCAGGACAATCCCCTACGTGGATGACATCACCCTGGTAGCCGCCATCCAGGGAGAGTTGGAGCAGAAGGTGCAGCTTGAAAGAGAACCCTTATTTAGCTGTCTGGTTGGACGCTATCATTATGGAAAAGGCCTGCAAGGCGATGTGCTCGTCCACTGAGAGAGGAATTCTCGTGGACTTTTTATACGGCCAAAGCCCGGACTCGTCAGATGAATGAAACTACTCTTCGATGTTCGTACTTTACCAATAGTTACTGCAGAACCGTCGGCTAAACACATTCACATGAATGTTGTGCAGGTTTTGACACATTTAATAAGATTTTTTTCGGCAATTAAATGTACACAATTTTTCGATACCCTATGCTTCGTAAATTGTACTTCCAAAAAATATCCCTGATCGTTCTCCTGAGCGTCACTAGAGGCTATCCACAACGTCGGCCTCATCTGCTTCATGCCGTGTCCGCTGTCCTGTTGAGCCATTCCTCTGAAAGAATCGTAGGAATTCAGTTATGTGAGGAAGCCTGATCTATTAGTTCGGTATCCCGTGCTAGTAAAATTCTTTGTGGTAGCATGGTAGCGCAGTTGAAGTATGTGTCGGCTATTGGGCGCTCCATAAATAGAGGTTCTTTGTTCTGGCCAAATCTATCCTTCCAGAGTCGGCCAGCAGGTGCTGGAACTGTGTGGCAAGGATAGAAATCTGACCTGTGCACGTCTGGCTAACTCGTCATAATATATGTCAAACAAGCATGCAAATTGCCTCCACGATATCCTTTGGGAGAAGAATGGGGAGCTTTCTAAGCAGGGATTGATTAACGCTCTCTCCTATCCGCATCATTGTGCTTACATCAGGGACGATATCAAACTTGTTGTTCGGTGCTGCCGAAAGAAGTTTGCCTGAATTTCAGATACGATATAACTCGGTGCTCATAGAGGTTTTTGAGAACTCATGAGATATACATCGACTTTCCATGACGTATTTGGAAGTGAGTAAGTGAGCACAGAAGTGAGTTATCCATAGAAGGCGCTACATGCGCTCATCCAGCTCGATATAGCGCACTGGCGCCTCCGCATTGGTCGAGTGAAGACTCAAACTTGCGAATAGGCGACCACTTTATGATAGCCTTGAAAAGGGAAATTTCATAAAGAATGAGGTAAAGAATACAGGATAAAGAACAGCATTACTCAAACTCTGTTTCGGGTGAATTACAAATGTACCCTAATTTTAGGAGAAGTGACTAAGGAAGCCTGAATGTTTATATTGCCTACGAGGTGACCTGTTTTGGCTGGTCGATGGACAACTCAATGTTCTGCCCTTTCTAGACAACTCTGATGTCATCTACTCGATTTCCTCCTCTTCTAGAAATCTTGATTATCTTATGAACATCGATGTGGATTTTACACCTCATTACAGAATGTTAGTAAATAAGGGTTGACACGTACTTATAATCTTTTCCGGTTAAAAAAGAAATCCCAAGGTACTGGTAAGTGCGTACAAAATGTATATTAGGCCATTTCGTGAAAGTGGGACCACTGTTTTCAACCCACATAAAATCAAAGGATGCGTGAGAAAGTAAATACAAAATAATTTCACCCGAAAATTGATGATAAGATGCTTTGGATTGGACTACGCCTCTATTCCAAACGGTACAAAACGAGCCATTCAGCTGGCTTACCGCCCTTAAAACGCAGAAGAGGAATATTCGACCTGGTAACGATGTTTAAAATTCTGACGGGGGGGGGGGTGGGTTAGAATTGACGCCTCTGAATTTTTCTCAGTAGATCCCTTACCTAGAACAAGATCTGGCGGTCTAAGTGCCGCGGATGCAGTTGTGAGAAGTCAGATCAGACAACATTTCTTCTCGAGCAGGATTCTTCGCATTTTTCGTCCGTTGCTGAGGGACAAGGTGCTTTAGATGCTTCCCAGTAGTTTTAAGAAGCTTGTCGGTCAGCGGATCAAAGAGCTAGAAAGGCGTAGTGTGTTCTTCTTTGCTACTGTTGTTTTCTGTGTCTCCCTTTTATTTGAGGTGGTATTAATTTCTAAATTTTTCCGATCCAAGAACCTCGAGTCAGTGTGCCTGACAACCATGCCAGTTCTATGGTATCCTTCAACCACGTCTCTCCTCACAACATCTGGCTGCGGCGAAGTCACCAATTCGCGCTGTTACAAAACCTGAGCTGCAGCGGTTCTTTTTTCTTCTTTGTTCCTTCTTACCTTTATTGCAGAAGGATGGTAGGATTCGGTATTTTGAGTCTCCAAAAAGGATAATAAGGATAAAGGATAAAGGATGGCGTTGTTCAATCCCTTTGGGATGCGTCACGCATTCTACTTCTACGGGATGTCGTGGAGGCGAGTTGAATGCGTATTTGGCCATACAATGACTTGCCGTGGCCAGCCGATGAACAATTCAGCACTTTATCCTTCCCAGACACGTTTGGTATCAATTCACCGACCCCGGTGGGATGGAAGGCTTGGTTAGCCTGGGCGGGAATTCCGAACTAGGAACCTGGCATCGAGTGCAGGCGACAGCCGGCGCCTCCTCTGACTGCGCTCCACGCGCCCCTCCAAAAAGATTTCTATAAAAATTGCCCACTTCTCGCATTCGTGCGATTTATGGCCTAAAGTATGCCACATGACATGGTGACGTGGTGACAGTCGTACACGCTTCCTCACTTATTATTGGGTCGATCGGAAAGTCCTAATGAGGTTTTCATTTTTCATTGTTATTTCCATGTTCAGCATACAGTGCAAACCAATCAACTGTATAATCACCATTGTTAGTCACCACGGTGGTAAACCAGGGGAATAAATGGTAATCTGAGGTGGCTGTGTCAAGAGAATATGGCGGATGGGGTACACAGGTGTACTGCATGGTATCCGTCAAGGTATGAAGGACCACCGATTCAGTACTCTTCTACCCGAAGCCTTGGAGGCGACTGACGGCTGTCGATTGGGTACATCCGAGTGTTGTCGCAAGGCTTCAACTGATGGTAGCTCCCGGATTCTCCTTGACAGCGTCGAGAGCAGCGTGCATTGCTTGGGGGGGGGTCTCGACAGAGGTTTGTCCGCACTGTTGAAGTCCGTGTCTCCTTTCGCGAATCGAGAGCAAATCGGCGGTTGGCGGTGTCGATGGTAGTGGCGTCCTCCTGCAATGCGCTGTTGATGTTGAGGGCTGCCACCGTTGCTTTAGTGCCACTCGTGGAAGATGATTGCTCGAAGATGCCCTTGTGAAATTGTCACTGCGGTAAAACTCAAGGAAGGGATGCACGCCTGCCTATACACCTTTGCAGAGAAGCTTCAAAAATGTTCTTCGACTACCACATGGCAGGTAATGGGTATCAGTCGAAGGTCGAAAGTGCTGGTCCTTCGAAGAGAACCCTATCTAGACTTCCTGATCAACCTAATATATAGGGTTAAGCGATTTCCACTCGCAATGTTTAACCTGGAGAAAAATGGTTAGAAGCTGTCAACATTGGTGGGCTCACCGGTACTTTTCGTTATTTGGTATGAAACCATTCGACTGATTCATGTAATAGTAATTTCCCTTCTCTACGACACATGCACACACAGACGCGTTCCCACTTATTGCATTGGACAGTGGATGACGTCCGTGACACGTCTTCTGAATCCGCACGCTTCCTGCACGATCCCTCTCCATACTCCTCTGTATGCCAAAAGTCCATTGATCATTGAAACACTTTTCAAATTAAATTGGGCACTCTTCTAAGCAAGCCTGACGCTTTCGACATCATGCCAAACACTCTACGGATTAAAACAAGCTTATTCCTTGTTACACTGCAGACTCTTCAAGAAAGCTGGAACACGTTTTTGTTCGAGGAAATTGAAATTCTATAAAATTTTTAGCTTTTTATAAAAAAAATGTGGTTTAAAGCTTACTCCGGTGTACAAAAGGCAGCAATTTTTTGCGTGTTAAATGAAGGGATCGCGCCAGACACTTGTATGACACATTGCGATTTTAATTGGAGTAGTAGTGTAATGTAGCTTCCTTGAAACAGCAAAGTGAAGGTAGGTAAGTTTTCTACAACCGTTTTTGTTGTACAGGTTACAATTTTGTGATTCCAGACGAACAGAATTTTTACTACCGATCGAATGAAAATCGCGACATTCTGTGAAACTTCATGGCGCAAGCTCTTCTTTTAGAACTGTGAAATTGGTGGCTTTCCCTACTTTGAAACGAGCCCTAAATGATGATTTTTCCTTTAAATATCGACTTTCCATAAAATTTCAAGCAGAGTATTAACTTATTGGGCAGGTGAGTTAAACATTTCAAAGAAAGTCGTAATAAATTTTCATTGGACAAATAATTATTCTGACCTTCTCAGAGAATCTCTTCTACATGCACTACTGGTATTGGAAGACGCCCACATTGTTTTCGATGGCTTTAATTTTGATGTGAAAAGCGTGAAGCTGGTCAAGAAGAGTGTCCATTTTGAATCATATAGATACCATATTCATATTAAACATATCAAAATTTTCTTAAATAAAAGATTATTATAAACTTTTTGAAGAATCTCTAGTTTACTGTGGAAGAAGCTCATTTCAATTTGGAAGAGTTCGCTTTGTTTTCAAAACTCATAGGATTGCTTAGATGAGTGTCCAATTTTATTTGAAAACTGTGCTTTTCGAAGTGAAAATCTCCCATATATAAAGATGTCTGGATTTGTTTTTTTATTTTAGTTTATATATAATATGGATTTGTTTTAGTGTACGGAGCTTTAGGAAATGCGAAGAAGAGAAATCGACTCACCACAGGTCATATCTCCAATACTAACCATGTTGCCGAGAATGCTCCTCATATCGCTACAGTACTTCTCGGTCACCCTTACTTTGGGACAATCGTAGAGGTCGATATTAAAGGTAGAGGGACTATAAGCTGCCCGCAAGTTAGGCAGTTCAATCGACTCGAGCTCTGGCATGGACTCCAGCGCAATGGCAGCAAACGAGTCTGAAATCATATTACGATTACTGCGTTGTGTTTTTCTATGGAGATGCACAGGGTTTTGTTTCATATGCACCTTCACGGTTACCGAAGACAACGTTTTCGGAACCTCAACATCACAACTAACAGCACAGCCTGTGGAATTCTTCAACGTCGTCAAGGTAATTACCCTGGAAATTATTCCTACCGTTGAATGAGATGATCCGTTCAATCGCTGAGAACATGGACAGGCTTGAGATGTGCACCTTGTAGAGGTTAATGTTGCCGTAGATGCTGCGTATCTGCTTGAACTTTGCCACCTCCAGCTCCGAAAACGACCGGTCCTCGTAATCGATGCTTCCGATCAACGTCGTGCAATTCTCGTTGATGCTATATATATCGTTCTCCCACGAATTGAAAATGCAAACTTCTGGCGGAAGATCATCTGAAGCAGAGACGAATCAAAGGGAATCTTCCGTTCCTGACAATAAATGCAGGAAATCTTACGACACCCGAAGCCAAGCAGAAAACCTGACATGATTGGAGTAAAAACATTTCTAAAAACAATGGGAATGTTTAGGAAGGTCACACGTATCAGAGTTTACTGTCGAACTCGTTTCACGTGCAGCACAGGGTGTCTCAAGAATGTAGGCGTTGTTTTGATGGGCACAATACCGCTTGCACTAAGCCATTCTGAGAATGGTTGAAGCACAATAGCATCGCAACAGCAATTCACTGACATGAGAACGACTGGGACTGAGCCTGCAATGCTTCAAATTTTAGACTTGGTTCATTCTGTGTATGTAGCGAATTTTTGTGACAACTTGGCCGAAATGGACCAGATCTGGTGCAGATGTTTTCCATAAACCCGAGAACAAATTACCAAAGCCACTATAACCTGCCGCAGAATGGGTACGCTTAATTGTGCGAGCACTGGTTGAGGAACCGTAACTTTATTGCAGATAAAGCTATCAAAAAAGCTCAGATTTAGACTAAAGAAAATGAAAAAAAGTACACACGACACGAGCTAATATGTGTCAGCCTCGCCCAACGTACCCATTCAATCTCTCAAATTATAGAGGTCGTTGGCTAAGAAGTGGTCGCATGCAAGTTTTAACTTTATAGCAAACTGCACAATTCAGTGCTACGTTGGATACATCCTGTCGAAGACATAAATTAACGACTAACCCCAAAATTTCTATTTGTGAGTATTGGGGTTTGTCGTATTGCAGTTCTGTCTCACTCCTGCATATAGGGAGTATTTCAATAAATAAATAAATAAATAGAGAGAAATCAACAAGCACTATTTCGGATGTAACTACCTTCATAGGTTCGTATTCAATAAATAAATAAATAAATAAATAGAGAGAAATCAACAAGTGCCTGCGAACGACCCTCGAATTCCTTCAACTACTTCGGATGTAACTACCTCCATAGGCTCGTAGGCGTCAGCTATAAAATTGGAGTCGTAGAAAAGCTGCGATACTGGATATGATCAGTTTACTATAAAGCTGAAACATGTATGCGGTCCTGCATAATCAGTCACGTCTTCAACTGCAGGCTTTGGATGGGTGCATGCCGCGCTTGGAATTTTACACTCCTCATCG
The DNA here is from genome assembly GCA_947396885.1 of Heligmosomoides polygyrus polygyrus. Classification (NCBI taxonomy): domain Eukaryota; kingdom Metazoa; phylum Nematoda; class Chromadorea; order Rhabditida; family Heligmosomidae; genus Heligmosomoides; species Heligmosomoides polygyrus. The sequence continues at coordinate 36,369,866 of OX377205.1, read as the reverse complement.
CTACCACTTTTTTGCTCTCCCATACAAGTTCATGTCATTGCTTTGCTGGAACAACGCTATAGTCTCTCGATCAGTGTCGCACATTTGAGTGCACCTACATTTCCACAAGCTGTAGTGAATGCCTGCTTTGTTCTGGATTTTAAAACATCGTGCAGAGATATGGTCAGTCTTTCGACGAACCATAACAGTCTTTAGTCCACATAACTAGCAGAATTGTTCTGCCAGTTGGATGCTGTGCTTGCATTTTTAAGACATCACGTACCCCAAGGAGCTGCTATATTGAGGCAGGCGAGACTCGAACCTCACGAAGACGATGTTCATGAGGAACGGACAAGTTTCTGATGCTCCATTCTCTCTCAAAGGAACGAACATCTCCGAATGCTCCAGTTATGTGAAGTCAACACGGTCAGCGACCTAGCTTCGGGGCTGGGTAAAAGGAAACGAAAGGCTTCGGCAGCTTTGAAGAGCGTCGAGAAAGTCATGAAGAAGAAAGGTAAAGAACGTCCGACTCCAAAGCCTCCGGAGCTTCGTCGACGTTGGAAGATCAGAGACGTTGTCGCGTGGGCCTGGTCGTCAAAAACTAGTGGGCTGGCCTTCGCAGGCAGCCGCTGGACGAGAGCCGTTACCGACTGGACTCTACGGGATGTCAAGAGAACAGCAGGACGCCCACCAACGAGTTGGTCGGACTTCTTTGTGAAAGTCTTGAACGAGCAATATGACGCTCTTCGTGTATCGTGTTTCTCGAGCGATGAGGATCCATTGGAGCACTCTGAAACGTGAGGGGGACGAATGGAGGCGTTGCTGGCGCTCGGTCGAGCAGCTCGGTAATCAGTGGGGGCAATGACCAAGCAGCGCTCGCCCGTGGCATCGTATTTTATCGGCCGCTGGTGTGAGCACAGAATCAACACTTCGCTGGTGTAAGGACCAGCCATTCCATAGCAACCTGTGGCCATATTCGTGAACGACTTACAGCAATATAACGGTGAAAACACTGGAAATCCCTGATGGCGCTGCTTATCAACAAGCGATATGGTGAAATGTTTCACCATATCGCTGTTGATAAGCTGCGCTATCAGGGTTTTCTTCAGTATTTTTACCGTTAGATTGTAGGTCGTTGATCAATCTGGTCCCTGATGATAACCACTTAACGCTAAGCCATGTGACGACGGAGGCGAGGTCACAGTAGAGACTGGTGACCAACGCCGACTGTTGTAGAAATTAGAAATCAAAAGCTGCAAAATTGTGCATGTATTTTTTTAGTGCGTCTTGTGGATGCTTGAAAGGAATGAAGAGCACTCTAGAATGGCAATCAAATGCGATTCTTCCATTACATGACAGTCGATGTGTTTTAGGCATCAACATTAAATAGAGGAATTCGTTGTGCAGTGTTTCCGCATAATTTAAAAAACCTAAGCTCCACCTGTCCCTTTCGCAAAAGCTGCAGTGAAGTGTTTATCCACTTAATTAAAGATCGGAGAATGTTGATCGTTCAATTTAACGTCGTCGACCAGAATTTACAATGCGATAAATTTAAAAAAATGTAACAAAACTTCACAGTCAACCTGACAACATTATTATTAATAATAGTAAAACGGAAAGACTTGCTCGCTAAGGCTAACAGTGCTATGAATTGAACATAACAAATTGTGGAAAATAAGGTTTTTGAGGAACTCTCACCTGTTGGGAAAAATCCGTGTAGTCGGGGTGTTGGATTGGCTGAAGTCAGAGCCAGTACTTCGTCAAAAGTGATTTCCAGAGCTCTGTTGTCCATAACTTCTATCTCAACAATCGTTCTGATTTTGGTCAACTTTGGAAGACCCAGTGTAAGCATGTAGTCGTTAAAGTTAATCGCCAAACCAGGGATTGCATGACCTAAAACACGTGAGTTTTATATTACTAGAAACAAGTTAAAGAGGAAGGTTGGTGCTAGAGTAATTTTCTTAAGCCAAATATATCAGATAAAAGAAAAAAAAACTGGGAAGGAGGGCAATCACAAGGTGTGGATTTTGGTCGAGAGCATGGAAAATGGCGGCAAGTAAAAATATTTATGCCAATCGGAACATAGTATGCCTGTGTATAGATCTCAATTATATGGAAAGTTTAAATTATCAGCTTTGCTTTGACGCTCCTTAGATGCTTCCACACCGCGTCCAGTTTAGCGCTCACAGATTGAATGGTGACGGTAACCAAAATTTTGTTCACTCAAATCTGAAATACGTATTTAGAATCTTTCCTACGCGATTTCATCCCTGATGCTATTCAGAGGGAGGATCTGATATCCATACACGCTTTGATGGAGGCATGAACTGGCTCGTCTAGAATATCCTCAATTTTGAGAAAGTGACTAGAAATAACAACAGTGCAGATATTTAATGAATGTCATTGCTTGTTTAAAACTTGCGACTTTTGGCTTTTGGTGTCTATGTGATGTTTATTTATTTATCTATTTATTTATAATTGCACCTTGAATGCGCTCGTAAAAAACAGGGTAGAATCACAAACAGCAATCCAGAAACACAAAATCAAAGCAATCCGCTCAAATATGGTCAACAACGCTGATCAGCAAAGTAAAATTAGAGAATCATTATGCACTGCAATTTCGTATTTTTCGGTAATGTGTTGCCACTAGAGAAAAAAAATATACAAGGAGCCTGAACGATGAGTGATCATAAAACAATGAGAATAAAATTAAAAACGTCCACTTCATTTAATACAATTAAATTAAGTAGATTGACTATTGTGTAGCAATGCAGGTCTCAGGCTAGTCAATCAGTATGTCCTATGGCGTGATTCCGAGGATGAGGAGATCACTTTCGAGCAGCTAAAAAGAAGGACGCACCTAGGGGTCCGGTATTTATTCCGGGCAAACCTAGGCCGCCATTACGCTTCCATTCAAAGCTGCTTCCATAGGAACTGAGTTGACCTAACCGAACTCGCAATAAAACACTGCTAGGAAGTAGAGCCGTATCCGATATTGACTCAGAAAAAAATATAAATATTTGATTGAAGAACAAAAAATATCTGAGGGGGGGTTGCATGCATGTGATGTTGAATCCGGTTCTTACACTTTTTTAAGGAGAACCTTTGGAATCATAACGTGTTCTTCGAAGCCCTCACTTGTACACGCTTCATCTACCTACAAGGCATCAGTGCTCTGCAAGCTGGCAGATGCCGGTCGATGTTAGTGTTATTTATTTCGAATGGCTGGCTACCGTTCTACAAATGGAGTGGAATAAAATATTTTGCGTCCGAAATGTACGAAAACTTATGTGCAGCAGCCTAATATTTCAGGTTTGTGTCTGTGATCAAGGTTGCAATTTCGGCCATTCCCATGAAAAATTTTCATAGTTTTGGAGAGACCTATTATATTTAACAGATCTTACCACCATCCCTCAAAAGATGTTTGGTAGATAAAATGCGTCAACACCAGCTGTAAGTGGTCAGCAAGTACCTACTTCTGCAGTCGATCTCCTCAAGGTTTGCAAGAAAGGAGAGAGACTCGAAGTTGTTGTTCCGCACTATGAGACAGCCCTTTATTTTCCTCACAGACGAGAGGACGGCCAATCGGTCGGGTGGAATCGCTGAACAGTGATTGTGTAGAAAACATAACCAATGAAGAATAGTGGGAAATAATTGGATAGCAACAGAACATGCGTTACCAGTGTCTTGAAGTAGAACATCTCCGTAGATAACTGAGAGATTCTGCGGCAATTTTAGAATGGAGGTGAATGTCAAAGGATAGTACACCTGGAAACCTGCAAAAGGAAGTTGACCCGGAAGTAACTCCTTCATTATCCTCTAGCGATTTTTACTCCTTCACTATCCTCTAGCGATTTCAAGGGGGGGGGGGTTGCAAAGCACTTCTGTCTGATAAATAGCGACCCTCCTGTACATGCCTCTTCCACTTTAAATGCGATACTTCTCGAATAGCTTTTGTCATTTGTTTTTTTTTTCACTGGAAAGTCAATATAATCTTTTAACGAAAACTTATCATAGAAGCTCGTCTACCTAAGGTGTCACAAAAATTGTCACACTCCTTGAATGGCCGCAAAACTCTAATGCTTCCTTCTTAAATACGAGGACGTTCTAGAGCCTATTTTGAAGACCAAAAAAGGAAAACTTTGAAATCTGGTCATATACGAAGAGAACGTTGCGATACTTGTTTGATTAATGTGGGAAATGCTGCTAATCTGAAATTTTTGCTGTAATTGTTAGATAAAAGTGAGCGGCAGTTGTTACGCAGCAGCATTTGTCCTCTGCTGCATTGAGGACGTACGTTTCTCAATCAAACTTTCAACACTGTTTTAATCTTTTTAAGCCTTAGGCACCCGTTTTGACGCCTTGGAAGATCATCTTCCTGAACTGCTGCAGTTCCCACGGAGTATGCATTTCTTCTCCTCTAGCCACAGAGCGTCCCCAAGGTCTACATCATTCGAGAGAACAGTGCGTTTCCTTGCAACTTTCGGTTTCGCAACCGGTGCCCAACGATTGGAGATGCGGGGTCACGTATCGAGCATCCTTCCCATTCAGAGCGATAAAACCTAATGGTAAGATAAGACCAAACAGGCTCAATTGAGCTCTTAAACCCATGGCCAACTGTCTCGTAGTGTAGACGTAGGATCTGCTTCAATGGCAGTTTTCAATTCACGAACATCCCATGTTTGCTTGAGCTTTCCACCGCTCTCGTTCCACAGTGCATCATCTCCGGCGCTGAACTCTTTGAACCGCCTCTGAATACTCTATTCTTCGGCAAGAGCTTCAAACACAGCATTTGTACTGCGTCGACATCGTTACAACAGGCTCTACACTCGCACTACGATAGTAATCAAATATCAAGGTGGCCAATACGGGAAGGCAGAAGTGGTTGTAGTCCTGTAGGGAATCAACAGCTATTGGGAATGTCGGGTTGGTGCTCACGAACTGCTCGCGAAATGGAAACGTTTCTCACTGAAGGCAATGTTCGGCAATTTCGTCCTGGACTATAACAACTAAGAGTGGCAGGAGATGTCGGTATTTGTCAGAGGTACAGAGGAACAGCAAGCGTTAGCTCTTACCTGTATCACGCTGTAGGACTTGAAGCAATCACTCACCGCAGTCCACTTTGTTTTCTGCGATCATGGCCTGTCCGTCGAGTACCGGAGCCAAGCTAGCACAGTACTTGCTCATGTTTAAGGATGGATTCCGTTGCACCAGCACCATTCCGTCGGTGGTGTTAAGTCTGTCTAGATGCAGCTCCTCTAACAATTGGTTGTCAACGACTTCGAGTACCTCTGAAAGCAAAATGGCCTGAAGTGCTTTCAGAGGCGACTTTGAGTACTAGCTTCGTTTTCTCCACCGCCTTCATACAAAACGTTTCACAGTTTTGGGCAAGAGTGCTACAACAGCTATAATCTAGATTACGTCTTGAACTTTTGATCAGTTTTTATATTCTTCAGTGATATTTTAGGACAAAGCAGAAAAAGGAATGAAAAATCCAAGCAGTAGAAGCAGTCAAAGCGTTCACTACTTGCCGTTATTGAGATACACGTTCAATGTGACGATATTCTTCAGAAAGGAGATGCGCTTGAAAGTTGTGTTCATCACAGCGACGCTTCCCACTATCGTGGTCACGTTTCTGAAGAGTTTGTTGAGCTGACCCTCCGTGAAGTTAGAAGTCCATGTGATCTCAATACGACCACGAATGGTGGTACACCACGGAGCCCAAGGATCCACCATCGACGCAGACAAGTACATGTCTCCGAACATGCATTCGTCGGGTATCTGACCTGAAATTTCCACTCATTTGCTGTGCTTTTCTCGCCAACAAAGAATTTTTAATACAACTACAGAACATTCGATAAAGATACCTCGCCATTATAGCTTCAAACAGCTAGTACCTCAACAATTCAATTCAGTTTTTCGTCACATCAGACTGCTCATCGGAATAGGTTGGATGGAGAATAGAAACATTGATCTCTATTTCTCCCCGTGTTGTCAACGATTCATAATACGGTGTGCTACCGGAAGAAAAAACATCATTGCCATGGCGAATGTATAAAAGTTTTTGTAACCGCACTGCTTCCAAATACACATTTGGAGGGAATCCGGTCTAAAATTTGCGCGCATGAGATTTAACACTCGGCGCCTGTTTTTTAAGATTGTCATGGTATTCCAATCTACTACTTCAGGAAGAGATATCTTTGAAGCAATGCTCTATAAATCGCTAATTTTCAATGGTGATTCAAGTGTTTATTTTAAGATGTACAAGACTTTTTACAGACACAAAGACATTTTGGAGCGCTCTTCTTATTGACGGCGGAGACGGACCAGATAGTTGACTTGTCACGGAAATATTTTTCCTACCTCAAGCAGAACAGCTGTGGAGGTGAGAGTGTATGCCACAAAATTTCAGAGCAAAACGATTTATTTATCTATGCAGTAAAAGTTCAAGTCTTTGTAACAAACTTCTCTTAGCGATGATCGGGCTCAAGCTAAATTACAGAAATTCTGTGCAGAAGGATGGAGCGGCTTTTAATATATGAGATGATTTTTGAGATTGGTGAGGTTGATGCTTCAGTAATAAAATCTAACCTTTAGCGCTGTAGTTGCCCTGAACTAAACTTTGAAAAATATGCGTAGATACACTTGGTGTGTATCTACGTATATTATATGCTTATTATAGGGGGATACAGGCTAACTCGCATTAATGATTATAGCACCATATACATAGTTGAGTTTATCTGCAGCTAGCGATTAAGTATAATTAAGAAGATACGCGGTATGTCAACCTGTTCTCCTCTTGAGGTTTATGATGGGCGGCTATCACTGAATTGTAAATTGAACTGGAACTGAGAAGCTATCATCCAAGTTCGAGATATGCTGACAGGTTCCACTTCAGCACCGCTCCATTCGCATTTGAGAATTCAGTAAGAATATTAAGAGTAAGAGTATTATTTAACACATTGACGACAATCGCGTTTTGCGGCAGAGTGCCGCGTGGGACGCGCGCACGCTATGAGCCAACTGTGGCTCATAAAGTCCCTCGCGGACCACTTTTTTGTTTCATGCACATTTTTATAGATTTTTCTGTTCCTTAATCACTTGTGACAGGAGTCCAACAGCATTAAGCAAGAAAGATGTCGCTGCTTTCATTACATATCGAAATAAAAATTTTACTGGGAAGGAAACCAGTTCAACATTCAAATCAATTCAAGTCAGTTTTTTGCCTAATGTTCTTCAAAAGAGGTTATTTGGTGTGCTGATCACAAAACATCCGTTTTCCAAATTTCGGCCGATTGCGATAGGTTACGGTAGGTACGGGTGAGTAAGGATGTCGGAGTCACGATCTCGTAGACGAAGATTGGGCAAAGTCGGTAACGATGACGTCGACGGTCTTACTGAACCTACAGTAACCTACCGTAATTGACCGAAATTTTGAAAACGAATGTCGGAGATCAGCACCCTCAAATAACCCCATAGACGAAGTTTGGGCAAAATTGGGACCACGACTCCTACAGCATTACTCACCCGTATCTACCGCGGTGACCTACCGTTATCGGCCGAAATTTTGAAAACGTGTGCCAAGTTCGTGATCAGCACGATTACCTCATTGGGTAAACTTTGGGCGAAAAAGACTGACTTGAATTGATTTGACTGTAGAACTTGTCTCCCTCCTAGTACAATGTAAATTTTTAAAATTCGATATATGTAATGAAAGCAACGACATTTTTCTTGCTTATTGCTGCTGGACATTCTCCTGTAACAGGAGCTTAGGGAAAAAAACATCTATAAAAACCGGAGGCAGCAGAACAAAAAAAAGAAATGTTATGAGCCACCGGTGGCTCATATTGTCGTCAATGTGTCAACCCATTGACGACCGCGCGGGTCGATTTTGGGCCGCAATTTTTCTATCGCGTGGGACCTCGCGGGCCGATTTTGGCTCGCGGTTATAAAACAGGTTCGGTTATAAAAGCTATAAAGGCTGCGGCACATTTCTCGCTTTTCATAGTTTACTAGTATTTATTAGATATGTTGGATCCTACCAATGCTATCTGCACAGTGGTCCGGTAGTCATTCACTTCAAAGCATTGATAAAAACAAATAATTAACACCACACACTATTCAAGCTTCGCAGAAATCAATACTATTCACATACTCCTTCTCACAATTTACAAAAATGGTTATGCACAAAAGAACTAGTGACATTTTTGTAAAAATTTTGAAAACAATCTAGACTAAATTAGTTCAAACACCTGCTACATCGTGTGGTCACCTTCTTTTCGTATTCGTGGCGAATCTGCGCCTTTTTTCTTTGCAGACTTTCTTATTGCAGCAAATACATCTTCTACGTCCTGCATTTGGACCTTTCAGCCTTCTCCAATATTTGGCTAAACCATTAGGAGGGAGTTTCTTTTGGAATATCGTGAAGTAGTGATTTCATGAGATTCACGCGTCGGCGCGATCCCAGCGCGCGGCCCGACGCGGCAGACACGCGATTTCTCGCTTGGTCGTCAATGGTAAGAGAAACTTTCGGCGATTAGTTCTGGGCTGCGAAGTAGTAATTAGAGGGAGATAAACAAAATTCGACTTCGTCGACGAAGACGTCGATACCTTTAACGTGGAGCTGGGAGAAGTTCTTTACGGCTTGATCCATTTGGACACCAGGTGAATTTTGGGGAATTTCCGACACGTCTGCTGCACGTATGGTACACGCCATTGAACGGAAACACCATGATATTAGTTACGCTAGTCCGGTGTAATCCACGTCCTCCACACGTCTTCACTCTTGAACCCCAGGACGTCAGTGGTGCGATATTGGTGAACTTTGCGCCTACGATTATAGTGATTGGGAAACACGGGAGGCGATCGCAGCTTAGACTGCGCAATTCGTTCAGAGACCCGAACTAGTTAACCAAATGTCTGTAGAAAAATTGAATCCTTTCAGGAAGAATATAGAACAAACGCTAGAGGAGTTTATGCTGAAACCAACGTATAGAACTGACTCCTTCTTATTCAGCCTGTTTCTATCGTTTATTCCCAAATCGGTGCAAATAGGTTCGAGGGAGAAGAGACACCTTGAAAGACAGCCCTGCACAACATTTTATGTTGTACGAAACTAAAAATTGTATGCTCCACTAGTGTGTTCCACACCTATGTACACGGAGGATTGTCCTAACAATGGGATTCTTGAAAAGCCCAGATCTTAGGGGATTCAGATAGGGGATTTTCACCAGATCGGATTGTCGGATAATTCAGATAACTAATTTTAGTCAGTAATCTAATGTCCTATCATATTTGGATATCTGATGTAAGGTCCAAAGATAAATCAGTATTTGGATCATAAGAAAAACCTTCTTGTCAAAGCAGCTCTTACCTGAATCACCCCTGATGCGGCGCTTTAAAGATGCCATTATCCGCGTAATCCTTTCAACCGGTTTCAACGGTTTGAAAAAATCACGGTTTCGATCTATCCCAATAGACGTCGAATCCAATGTTTAGTATATGGTGACCCCCGAGCCTACTTTGCCCCCAAATCCGCCGCGGACCCGTGGTGCAACCTTTTCGGTCCGAGTCGAGCGGGAAAGGGCCTTCCGTGGTTCTCGTCAGCTGTCAAACGTCACTGATGAGTTGGAATTTACGTGTAGAGGCGTGTAAACACGTGTATTACAACACTGCAGCATAACTGCCGATATGGCACTTGCGCGCAATGACGCGTGAGACACGTCGAGCAGTCGAGAGACAATTCCCCTGAGTGGACTTGGTGTCTAAAGGGATTTAGCCGTTCTCTACAAGGTGATCGTCGGTTTCTTCAACGCCAAGATCGGGCCACGAAGGTCGCCGGAAGAACTACACATCGGAACCCACGGTTTGGAGTGGAACGTGCAAGGTGAAAGGCTGTCTGAGTTTATCATGTCGACCAAGACCATACATGGAAACTCGCAGTTTCAGAAGCCTCCCGCCCTACGATGGACTTGGAAATCCCCGGTGGCCAGTTCAACAACGAGATCGACCACATCATCGCAAGTGTAGACCTGACCGACGCCTCCGTCGTCCCCAAGTTCTACATGAGATAGGACCACCGCCTCCTTTGCGCGAGGTTTCGCTTTTCGCGTCAAGGAGAGAATGCCGCGAAGTTCAAGATGAGGAATCCCAGAACGACCATCATATGGGACCTCTACACCTTTCTTGCCGACCTTTGGGAAGATGCCGTCATGGACAACGTCGATGTGGAAGACGACCGCTTCTTGCACCATCTCAGCGGTAATGCTAACGATAAGGGAGCCGAGAGCTTGAAAACCACCAAGACACGTCTGTCTCCGGAAACTCTCGAGCTGACAGGCCAGCGTGGAGCAGCACGAACGTCAGGCAACTACCAGCTGACGTCTAAGCTTGCGAAGCTATGCAGAGCGGCGATAAAGGAGGATCTTAAGGAGAGAAGAGCGGAAGTGTTGGTTGAAGCTGCAGAGGCAGGTTTGAGCATCCGCAAAGCCCGCCGGAACTTCGCCAACTTCAGTCATCAGATGACCACTCTCCGACGCCCTGATGGAATGGTCGCCTCTTCCAGAGGGACAATAGAGAAGGTCACCCACGACTTCTACTCCATTCCTGCCCCTATGGCATCTTCCGCAGGATGGATGAGTCGTCCTCTCTGTTCTTTCTTCCGAGATCCAACACGCCATCTCATCGGTGAAGGTCCCGGCCCCGTCAGGAGCGTCTTACAGTCCCGTCAGGAGCAGACCCGATGAAGAGCCTACTGCCAGTTCAAATCTCTTTCCCAGGATAGGCAGAACGTTGGACGAAGGGCAGCAATGCGAACAAGTAGCATTTCGAAAAGGATTCAGCACGATCGTTAACCCGCCATTACGAAGCTCATCGAAGTATCGCGAGAGTGCAGCTCGCGTGCCTTACGTTCATCGACCTGAAGAAGCCAATCGACTTCGTCGAAATTGAAGCGGTCACCGAAGCACTGCGCACTTAGGGCTCTCTAGTCAGCACACCAGAGTATTTTGAGAACTGTACAGTGGGTTCCAGACCAAGATCTCACCATTCAGCAACGACGTTGTCATCGGCGTGAAGAGAGGGTTCGGCTAGGGGATACCATACCCCCCGAAGCTCTTCAGCACCACTCTTGGAAACGTCATGCGCGAACTAGAATGGGAAGACATGGGAGTGAATGTCGATGGCCGGCAACTGCACCATCTTCGCTTAGTTGACGACATCGTGCTCATAAAACCCAGCATCAGCCAAGGGGAGCGAATGCTGGCCGACTTCGATCGTGTATGTGGGAACGTTGGACTGCAGCTGAATCTTACGAAGACGTGTTCATGAGGAACGGACGAGTTTCTGACGCTCCATTTTCGTTTAACGGAACGGACATCTCGAATACTCCAACTACGTGTATCTGGGTCGTGAATTCAGCATGGTTAACGTCCTAGCGCCGTGTCTGGGCAGGAGGAAACGAGCAGCTCGGGGAACTTTCAAAGTCGAAGAATTCGTGAAGAAGAACGTCCGAGTCCGGCCCATCTATTCGGCTCCATTGTTCTTCCTTCCCTAACATATCCCTGACCTCGGCTATACGAAAACAGGATCAGCAAGCGATCAGCGTCGCGCAGCGAGGAATCAAGAGTACAATGCTCGGAGTGATATGAGAAGAGATCCGGAATTCCAAGCGTCATCGACGTTCGAAGATCAGAGACGCTGTCACATGGGCGAAGTCGTCGGAAATTAACCAGGCCGGCCACGTAATGCGCTTCGCAGGCACCACTATAGGGGAAGGGTCGCTGCGAAACGTTTTAAATGCCGAACAGACTTACCATTAGTATCAAAAATAGCAACAGGATCATCTACCCTAAACAACATGAAAACGTAGCGTACTCCAAAATGCGACAAAAGGCATTTCAAATTTAAGCTCCCTTTAAGGCTGAGGAAGACACCAAGCATAGGATTCACAAATGTTCTCCGGCAAGCATTGGATGTAATACGAATGAATTTTTGTTGTTGAAAGTGCACCGTACAAATAGCGATGTGTACATTCTGATATTAATTCGCGAAGCGGGCAAGTTGAATACATATCGTTATGTCGCAGCATTTGTGATACATGTAGCAGGCAATAAACTCCAAGCTTCGCAGGATTGACCGGAATGTCTTGTGGAATAGATGCGCGCTACAGTAGGCTACCCGAGTTCATCTAAAGGCCTTTGCTTGGAGAGCAATCAACACAAGCTCCTACACAGTGCATGTTACATGTTCCTCTTCACCCTGAACAGTACTCTGACAATCGTGGTTGTCGGCAACCGGATGCGAGAAGTGACATCTACTTCATTCCTCCTCTCTTTTCATCACCATTCCAATCTTTCTAGATGGAATCTCTCGTAATCAGAGGAGCGATTTTCATAGTGCAGATCAGCGGTCGACGTTGCTTGGCGACCGTCAGTGCCTTCGGCCATTTGAAAGCAGTTAGTCCCGCTTCCTCACAAGGACAAAGTCAATTTGCGTCTTAGTGTTCTCGAGAAACGAGATGGGGTAGGAAACACGTTTTCGAAATTTCTTATTTACGATAGTGCGCTCGCTTGACTGTCCAGCATGATAACCGTTGCTCTAGCGTGACCATCAGGGTCTCCTGCAACAATGAGTACGTCCGATGATTGAACTTATTTTGTCTTTCCATGAAACCGGCTCCAAAACGTATCCTTATATCTTCCGGAGCAGCCAGTCTGCGTAGCATACCCAGAGATGATGTGATAACGTTGCCGTTCAGCATCGACAATGATCTTTCCACGCCTGTAATGGCTTCTCGGAAACGTTCGGAGACGTTTACAACGCCGCCAGTAGTACACTGATTGTGAGGCTACCAGCACAGAGCGGCCTTAAAGCCTCGGCCTGCGTCCTGCTGCTGAATCATTTCGACTCTTGCACCCCAGAAGTCAGTCTTTCTTCGATCCAGTGCCTCTGCCAACTCACAGGAGCGGCGTACATACATTCTGCGTCGCCAGATAGGTCTTTATTAGCGGGACTTTGGACTGACACAGTTTCCTTCAACGCCGTGCTCGTGCCAACGACGCTCTCATACTCTTCACCCTCGCCGGCTTTGCGTCTGCGCGTCGGCTCGCAGTAGCATTGTCATGAAAGGGTTTCGGTAGCGTTCAGCGTTCTATCATTCGACGTGCGATTCGCGATTCAAGAATAGGCTCGATTCTGAAAACCACAACCGAGATCGAAGGAGCACCTACCACCCATTGAAATCGAAGGCGTACCTACCGCAACTACTGAATTACCCCATCTGACCTAAACCGACGCCGCGTCTTCTTTATTTATACCCTCCGACAAAACTGGACCACTTGAAGCAGATTTTAAATCTCATAATCATCATCGGAAGGGAATTAGCTAATATTTTTAAATGAGCTCTAGACCGCAGCTTCGTGATGACGTAACGAGCACTGACGGACCACCTCATCGTTCGGGAAAGCATGTATTTAATAGCGAGCTGAAACATTGAAAGCGCTAAAACGGCACTAACTTTCTGTCCGTTCTATTACTATTTGTAAGTAGGACTGCTGAGAAAGAGGGGTTTGGCATAGAGGGGTCAGAAAGATACTTCATAATTGAGTTATATTATGACCAGCTTGAATGTTAGGCGAGGTTTGAAGCATGTTAGCTAGACAGATGTACGGTGTTACCTTCTTGGCTTGTCCCTGGAGTCCACAGTATATTCAGAACAACCACAAACAGCAGAAGAATGTGGCACATACAAGAGTGAAGGAACAAGAGAGCATAATTCTTCCGCTGTCTGACAGCCTATTGGATTGCACGAAGTGCAGTCTCGCTCAAATGGGCGCTCTCGCGTGCCAAACTGCCACCTATAACCCATTATTCCTTTTAATGGTGCACTTCTCGATTACTATCAGGAAAACTTTCTAGTCTGCCCCGCAAGTTAGATGGAGGCTTGATTTGTCGGCAACGTTATAAGTTTGTAAGCATCCATGGCATGATGAACTAAGAAGGGGAAGGTTAAACTTCTCACATAACCTATACTACATTGTCGTTAGGCGCAATATGGTGTAGTTGGTGACAATAGCACGGAATGAGGACCATATTCACAGGCGCTTGCAAAGAGCTCTTGTTGCAGATGGCAGAAACATAGTTGAAAAAAGGAAGCCTGAGTCCTGAACACTTATTTTTCCCTGTATTCCAGCAGCTTCACTAGGAAGGTTCAAAAATTCGATTCAAAGGCAGAAACTAACACGTTTATCTCATTACAGCATCTTCGTACACTATTACAAGGTAACAATTACGTCTCGAATATAAAAAGATTTTAAAGAAACTAAACGCACTACACTCTACTAATTATTAATACCTACCAAACACAACTCTGTCATTAGCATGCCGATACAATGAACTTCAGCGCTTCAGGATTGTCAGGAATCAGTATCCGTTACAATTTCGAAGGTGACACTATCACGTCTATGGCTCCTCTGTGACTGGAAATTTCTAGAAGCTTGCGGAGTCACGCTTTAGAATATGGTACACCTGCACGGGGCTGAATTTAACAGCATTCTTCTCCCAGAGCTTTCGTTTCATGTCGCGTGCGCTGTACTGTTGAGCCAGTCCTCTAAAAGTTAGTTATTAGCAAATAAGGAATCAAAGTATGTAGCTCGGCATCAGCACACCACTCAACAGGGCAAAATTATCTTTTCGCTGATAAGCGAAAACTGACTCATTTCGATTATGCACGGGCATTTCGCTCTGTTTTTTGCTGTTCCTTGTTATGATTTGGAGTAGCGATCAAACTTTTATTAAAATGTTCAAAGCGTGGCTGAATTAAGATTAACCCTAGCAGGTAAAAGACTGGGAGAAAACCTGGCAAGTGTTGTACGGATTTTACCAGAGTTCTACCATCCTCAATCAGAAGCTGCTGAGAAACTTCCCAATGAGCGAAACTGTCAAAGTGCAGCAAGGACACAATCCCCTAGAGGCATTCACGGGACCAGAAGGATGGCCCATTTCTGCTTGGAGCTTCTACAATAGTTTGCTTAACCCATTGACAATCTCTTGATCTCTTTCTCCCAATATTAAACGATCTCTGTTGTGAGGCGCCAAATCCTCCACCGTAATAGTCTTCTCGGGAAGAAATGGGAAGGGACACGCCTACATACATCTTTCCCATAGCCCTAATTCAACCGCTGTTATCTAACATTTTCAAGTCTTCAATGTTGAAAAATTCTTTCTAACCGAATTCAAGGTTGTAACTGGAGCACTTGTTTTAGAATCACAGCTGATCACAGGTCAGTGCAACGGAGCGGTGACTAACCTTTACAGTTCCGTTATTTTGGGTGAATGTGTTTCCTGTGGCACTGATATGCTAACCGGAAAAGAGAAACTAACTCACCGCAGTTCATCTGTCCTATGGAAACCATGTCGCCGAGTATGCTCCTTATGTCGCTGCAGTATTTGGCAGTGACCCTCACCTTGGGACAATCGTACACCTCGATATTAAAGGCTGAAGGACTGTACGACGTGCGTAAATTCGGTAGTTCGATCGCTTCAAGAGTGGAAATAGACTCGAGCTCAATGGCGGCAAATGACTCTGAAATCATACAAGAAAATCCCCATCAGATTTCTATTTCTATGTATAGTCGTTGGGATTACAAGACAAGCGACTGATTAGATAACATGGTCTATTTTCCTTAGGGCTATGGATATAACTTTGTAATAAGCTCTCTGACATAACAGTATTCGCTACATCGTCGAGATGGCTTGAAACAAATGTGGTTCCGCTGCCAACCGCGGAAGCATCGGCGCAGTTCAGTCCACCATTTCTGGAGAAACACCATGGAAGAACGACAGAGTTCATTTCGCATTCCTAAATCTGGAAAAAGCGTTTGACTGTGTACGTCGCAAGCGACGTGGCGGATCAGATGGGCCAAACTGCTGCATACGAACGTCAAAAGCTGTGTTCGCACAGCCGTTGGGACACCGCGGTTATTCTCAACCTCTGTTGGTGTTCACCAAGTTTCCGCAGTGTCGCCACTTCTATTCGTTCTCGCAGTGGTCTTCGTCACAAGAGGTCTTCAATAATCGACCCCCTAGACGTTGCTTTATGCTGGCGATGTGATGATTCCCTCGGAAATCTGATCCAACACAAAGTGCAGAGTCACGTTTGCAGCCTTGGAGAAAGGGATTCGCAGCTTTCGGATTGCAACTTAATGTTAAGATAGCAGAGCACCTGACGAGCGACGAAAACGACGGCGACTCGATCACAGAAAACGGTGTCGAGCTGCCAAAATCATGTTTTCTGTTATGGATGGACGACCACTGAGGAGGTCTAGCGTAGGGCACCTCTTGTCGGCGAAGAGAAAGCCTACGTAGGCGCCAATAGGGTCCCCAAGGCTTGTCAAGGTCCGGAGTTCCAGCCGCCGCCAGCCTTTCTCGTCGTCGCCAGCTTCCCGTAGTCATCGTTGTAGTCAACAGTGCTGATAGATCTACAATATTATGTATTTGGTCCTATTTGTTCCACACGGGGACATAGAGCTCTCTAACGCATCAGAGAGTAGTGTAGGCCTCCGAGGCTCCAGCGAGTGTATCCTCAGGGATGCAACACTTTCAAATATCTGGGCTCAACCATTACCAGCAACCGAGCAACCGAGATTTGCTTCACGATACCAACTGCGTGGCTTAAGTGAAGAAGCATCAGTGAATTCCTCAGTGACCGGGTTGCGTATTCATGAATGACTTACAGCAGTTTAATGGAGAAAATACAACCACAATCCCTGATAGTGGCTTACCAAGTGATATGGTGAAACATTTCGCCGCGCTATCAGGGATCTCGGACGTATTTTCTCTGTTAAATTGCTGTAAGTCGTTGATGAATCCGGCCCCAGAAAGTCAGCAATAAGGTGAAGTCGAACTTGTTCCATAGGGACAGTTCGGCCCGTAGCTTTGAATGCATCAGAACACAGGACTGTGATGAAAAAAGCGGAGCATCAACTAAGTGTCACAGAGACAAAGACACCGGTGCCCTCATCACGCGAATGGATCGCACCCGTAACGGTGACGTACGGCAACGGTCTCATTGCACTCAAGATGCGCTAGAACTGTCTATGGATTGGTCACGTTCGGTACGCTGGCTGTCCATTGTGAAGAACGCCGGAAGTCCAACGTTGGAGAGGTCGTGAAGGACTGAAGCCATGCTGAATGAACAACAACTTGAATAACGACCTGAAGGCAATCGGTCTTCACTCGTTCAAACAGCTGATAGAAATAAGTGACAATCACATTCCAAACAAGCGACACCCGCTTCGATGTGGGACAAACGCTCAAGGATAGGTATGTAAGTAAGTGAATGCAACTTTATGGGTGTTTTTATTATAGACGCAAATAGTATTTTAACACATTACGGCATTGCGCGTTTCGCATCGGTGTGCGCGAGGGACAGTTGACTTTTGAGCTAGCTGCCGCGTACGCATCATTTATGCCGTGTATGTATCCGACAGTACAGAATCGCTCTTTTTACTGCGTCACTTTGAAGGAAGATCGAGCTGAAAGTTCCCTTCAAAAATGACGCGAGTCGTCCCACGCTACCGCTTTCTTACGCAGAATAAATGCTGCGTATTGTCGTCATTGTGTCAAAATAACACAATTAAGCAGATTGGTCAAGCAGTTTATGGAAATCTCTGCCGTTGAAGATGAGCAGTTTTTCCATGTATCTCACTGATGAGGAACGAATGCTTGTTAGCTTTTTGAAATCTTCTTCTGCTCCTCTTCTTCTTCTTCTTCTTCCCCTGAGCGTTTAGTCACGCGCAGTCGTAGGGTCCGCTGTTCTTGTGATCTGTCGCCACCTCATCCTATCAAGGGCGTCATCTGCCGGGCCAACTTCGGCGAGATCTCTCTTGATGACGCCCTTCCATCTTTTCCTTGGGGCTCCTCTCGGACGCTTTCCGGGTGCCTCGAAATCTAGGCCAACCTTGTGGGGTGATCTTCTGGTCTTCTGAGGACGTGTCCATACCACCTCAGGCGCTGCTCTCTCATCTTCAGCTGGATCGGGGCTGTCTTCATCACTGCCCTAACATCCTCGTTTCGCACCCTGTCCCGACGGGTCCATCCACATGCCCACCTCAGCATCCTCATCTCCGTCGCGTGCAGTTGCCGCTCCTGCGCCTTACCCAGGGCCCAGCATTCACTGCCGTAGAGGAGGGCAGGTCTCACAACTGTTCTATAGAGCTTGCTTTTGAGCGTCCTGGAGCACCTACGGTCGCATAGGATCCCTGTGGACTCCCTCCACTTGAGCCAGGCTGCGTTTATCCGTCCCCTGACCGGCTGGTCCACACTTCCTTCCTCGGATAGGTCACTTCCGAGGCGGAACTCTTCCACCTTCTCGATCGTTTCCCCTTGGCAGTCTAGGATCGACCCAGCGCACTGCTCAGAGCTGGTGAACTTCGTCTTCTTCACGTTCAGCCGTAGGCCGTTGTCTGCGAGGGTTCTCTGCCACAGCTGCACCTTCTCCTCCAGCTCCTCCTGGTTGTAGGTTACTAGGGCGATGTCGTCCGCGCAGAGGACCGTTCTGAGAGGGCCTTCCGCAAGATGGTTCACTATAGAGTCAAGTGTCAGCAGGAAGAGGAACGGGTTCAGAGCCGACCCTTGGTGTACCCCCACTGTGATGTCCACTTTCCTTATCACCCCGTGTGAGTTCGTATTGCCGCTTTCGAGCCCTCGTACATGTCTCTTATGACCGTGATCAGACGTTCCGGGACACCCCTCCCTCGAAGGCCATTTCAGATTACGGCCGAGCTAGCCTGTCGTAGGCCTTTTCCAGGTCCAGAAATGCTAGGTAGCAGGGTTTTTGTTTCTCCCGATATTTCTCCATCACCTGACGAGCGATGAAGATGGCGTCTGTGGTCTTCTCTTCTCTCCCTCTGGCCCGCCCAGTTTCTCGTACAGGGCATCCTTTTCGGCGTTCTTTGCTTTCGCTACGGCTATTTTGACCAGCCTCTTTAGCTTCCTGCAGGCTGTGATATGCTCGGCTGCCCCCGTCTTCTGCTACAGCTTGTAGGCCTCCTTCACAGGAACCTGCACCTCTTCGTTCCAGAACCATGCGGATTTATCCCCTCTGGTTCCTCTCTTTGTTTCTCTCAGGGTTTCCTTGGCACATCTCAGGATTGTTTGGGCTACCCTCCTCCAGGTCTCATTCACGGGACCAGCTGGATCTGGAAGACCTGCTTAGAGCACTGCGCTTTGTAGCTCGTTCCGCTCTGAACCCCGCAGTCTCCACCAACGGATCCTGGGTTCCGTCCTCACTTTGGGCCTGGTGGGTAGAGGTATGCTAAGGTCGGCTACCAAGTGTCTATGCTGTGATGCTACGTCTTCTCCCGGAATGACCTTCACATCCCGGACTGTTTTCAGGGCAGCCCTTCGAACCAGGATGTGGTCGACTTCCGTCCTTCTTCCTCCGCTAGCATAGGTCACCTTCTGGCTCTCCCTCTTCGCGAAGAAGGTGCTGCAGATAGCCAGGTCGTAGGCGATAGCCAGATCCAGAATTCGTTCTCCATCTGGGTTTACAGGCCGATCCCTTTACCTCCATGAACCCTTTCCACTCCTCTTCTGCCACTCCCCACATGCCCGTTCATGCCCCCTGCTATGGAGGGGTAGTCGCCTTCTGGTACGGACCTTATGGCTTCCTCGAGCGAGAGGTAGAAGTCATCCTTGTCGTGCTCGGAGCATCCGGTCTGCGGAGCGTAGACAGACATGATGGACCAGTAACCCTCCTTAGTGTCCAGCCGCAGTGACATAATGCGGTCGTTTATTCTTTGGACAGCCGCTACTGAATCCTTGAGGGACTCCGCGACAGCTATCCCTACCCCGTTCCGTTGTCCTCTCCGTTTAGTACAGCTTGACCCCTTCTCCGACCTCCCTGGCTTTCGCCCTTTCCATCGCGTTTCCTGCAGACACAGGACTTGTATCCTTCTGCGCTTCATCAGGTCAGCTACTTCCCTAGATCTCCCGGTCAGCGTTCCCACATTCAGAGTCCCCAGTCGAACTAGCTTCTTTAGCCGAGGTCGTTCGGCCCTCGGTAGCCCTCGCATACTGACCACAGAACTCGGGCGGGGGTTCTGTGCGCCACTTCCGGGTGACGTCCTAGCCTTTACACTGATTCTATTGCGACTTGTGATCATGGTTTTGTGACGAGGTTTCTCCATCAGCCGGCCTGTCAACCTGGGCCTGACGCTGGAACCGTTGTCATTTTTTGAAATCTTCTTCCGCTGTCCTTGTTTAATTCGTGTGTTCTCTTTCATTGCTTCGTTTCACATTTTTGATTTTCCGACTGTATGTTTGCAGTCAATAATAAGACAAAGCATACAGAGCAGCGTCAACAGATGACAGAGGGCGAACGTCATTAACCCTGATTGGATGAGCCACGAGCTGGGGACTTTATGACGATAATTTCACATTCATCACTTGTTAGATTGGCACGCACATGTAGAGCGACACCGTGTGAGAACAATACACTTCAGCTAACAAGCAATTTGGATGCGCGCTCAGTCCATGCGGTTGCTTGTGATAGCCAGTCGACAGACTAGTCAATTAGTTCTCCCTCCCGCACAGGTAAAGTAGCAAATCACGAATCTCGAAGGGGAGGGAAAGACTTGGTTGGCCTGGGGGCTCTAACGAAGAATTTGGAAATGGAATGCGCCTTCTCCGACTACACTACAATGTGCCCATATTGAAATAATACTAAACAAATAAAAACCAAAACCATACCTTTTAGTGAAATATTTGTAGTTCAAGTTCGTGAAAAATATTTTTTAAAATTGAATCTATTCATGTAGATTGAAAAAAATTGAACGATTATAATTGAATAAAAAATCATATAAATGGAGTTATTTGATTACATCTTGTTTAAACGAATTCACGGTAAATTCATGCTTGTTTCCATTGAAAGTGAAGGCAATGTTTAAGGGCAATGCCCATCCCACATAGCAGGAGAGTCGTGCTATGTGCAAGATTTCTTCAACTCGAGGAAAGCAATTGTTCCGAAAAGGTGCTCACCATTAAGTGAGATGATCCGCTCGACGGATGAGAACATGGCAAGGTCGGTGATACGGACCTTGTAGAGATTAACGTTGCCGTAGATGCTGCGTATCTGCTTGAACTTGGCCACCTCCAGCTCCGAAAACGATCGGTCCTCGTAGTCGATGTTTCCGATCAGCGTCGTGCAGTTCTCGTTGATGCTGGATATATCGCTCTCCCACGAATTAAAAACGCAAACGTCTGGCGGAAGATCATCTGGAAGACTAACTTCTGCGAGGCATTCAGCAGTAGATGCGGCAGAAGGAGTTATTTTGAGACAAACGTCATGAAACGGCCTCTCGGCACAACAATTCTTCCATTAGTAAAACTGGGAAACTGATAAAAAAATCCACCAGCTGCTTAGCATTTGAGCTCTTGTGGCAGCCCCTCGAACCCAAGTCTAAATGACCTTTTTGTGGACATACGATTTTTTTTGGAACCACACTGTCAGTTTTCTAAATATATTTACTAACTATAACTATATAACACCTTGGTTTTGTAGCGTACAGGTTAATTTATTCGGTGGCATTTTCCAAGTGTGGTGGTACTACAAAGGAAACTCAAGAATATCTCGGTCCCAGGTGTATAATCAGCTTATCCTAAAATTGTTGAAGGAGCAATCGACAAGATTACTTTCAAAACAGCGAACGAAGTGTGCTGTGACACCAACGAGACCTTCTGCGATTAAAATCTGAAGCATATGGGCAAATGGCAGCACGGCTCCACATCGTCGTGATCCAGGCGTCACACTTCATGTTGGCACCCGTATCCCGTGACCCTGTTAGTTCCGATGGTCACTTCTGCCACACAACGAATGAGTCTAGGGGACCAGTTAAGGAGCGAGTTGCCATCCCGAATGAGACATCAATCGTCGGCTTGTTCTACATAGGCTTCACAAATTTGATATATCGTCGCGAAAAGACCTAGAAGAGTTCTGACTTCATCACGAAGCCTGCCATTGAGCAGTCGAACACCTTCATGTCCTTTATATAGCGTTGAATGTTGTCCAACCAACCAAGCCATCGTTTCTGTCTCGCCTTCTACATGCTTTTGTTGTTGTTAGGGAGCGGCGGGGTGAGGGTCAGAACAGAACACTGAACCCACAATTGATGTTCCCTTAACATGCTGCCAATAACTCCCTCAATCTACAAAATTTTCAAAGCGATCCCTGATCCACTATTTATAGGTTAATTTTTTTCAAATATCGTAGGTTTAATCAAAATTTCTGCGCAAAATTTCGGAGCTCCCAATCCGTAAAAATCCTTTGTCGTAACTATAAAACGATGTACTTAGCCACGTCCTGAATACTGCTCCAATTAAGAAACTGTGCTGAAATAAACGACGTTGCGCCACCCGGGATGCATGTCGTAGAGAGAACACACGACGTCAACACTGCATTGGACGCCGATTTTTTGATAGTCGGATGAGGCGGATGGTGCAATTTTTCAATTCCCGAACTAAGGAATCGTTCGGATAATAATTGTTTTAACGCATTTGCTTAAGCCTGGCGCAACTGTTATATGGGGCACATGTTGTTCAGGATGTTTTGTTGCGATCAAAACTCATGGGCCAGGTGGGAGAAATAATTGTTTTGAAAATCCCGGACAGTCGCCTGATTCAGATGAGCGTTTTTACTATATCACAACCCCTTAACCGGGTTGATATCTCCCACTGCAACTAGTCCCGAGGAGTAGCACCAAATGCCAGAGCTGCAGTTAAGATGCACAAACACTAGATAATGACGAGGAAAAAGCGAGCACTGTGCAAGACTGAAACTCACCAGCTGGAAATGTTCCACGCAACCGAGCTGATTTGCTGATAGCGATCAGCGCCTCGATTTCCTCAAAGGTGATTTCCAGAGCTCTGTTCTTCATTGCTTCTATATCAACAATAGTTCTGATTTTAGTCAACTTTGGGAGACCAAGAGTAGACATGTAGTCGTTGAAGTTTACAGCGAAACCCGGTATAGCATGACCTGAAACACGGATCTTCATCATTACGAAAATCAGAAATATTAATATTAGAGGGCGCAATGTGCGTTTGAGAGGGGGGGGGGGGCAGGTGTGGGTGCACTGTTGTAATGGCGACTTTTGTTAATTCCATTTTGAACTTTAGCTTTATCTTCCGTGGAATTCAACAGCTAGGGTGAATCACGGCAAGAGAAGTGTAACATGTTATCCTCCCATGTGGTGTACATCGATGTAAAGCAGGCTCTTTGCGATTGCAGCAGCCTATTTCCCGTTTTTTCAATATTCATTCCCGATTTCCGCGGTCCCTTGCATAGCGCTATACTGCTTTCGAAAGAAAATGATTTTGTCTATCGGAGAATGTATTGCATTTCTTTTTTCATCCTGGAATTTTGTCAATTTTTAGGTCGTCAAAGTGAAAAGTGAAAAAGTGAAAAAGTGGCCATCGCTGACAGCTCCTTCTCTCCGCTTAGGTTTGGAATTTTTTGCGCAGTTTTTCATGTCATTTGGAAGGCAATGTTCTGTGCTACAAGAATACGTGTTGGCGCTACTTGCTCATTTGACCTTTATTGATTTTTAGGTAATCAAATTGGGACGTCCTAAGGAGATTTATTTTTACCGACAGCTCCTGCTCTGTGGTAGGAATTTTTTTCTTGGTGTTATATGTCGTTCGAAAGAGAATGCCTTGCTCTATATGAATTTGTGTCGCCTTTATTGGCCCATGCTGATAGCTGGCCCAGTTCTATTTATATGACACTCGCAACTGCATGTCTTGATCTACCAGAATACATAATTTATTCTTCGCCGTTTAAACTTTGCTAATTAGGTGATCAAAAGAAGTGCCAGGTCGACGAGGATGAACGCTTCTGCCACCTTCTTTTTTCCTCTCTTTGCTTTCTACCAGTTCTCTAGTACTGCTAGGCTGCCAGACAATGAATGATGCCTGTCGGCTTGCTTGCTAAGTGGCGTTGAAAAATGGTGTTTGTATGTCAACATGAAGCAACGTCTCAGGCAGCCTTAGCAGCCCTAGAACCCTGGCCGAAGGCAAAGAGAAGAAGTGCCGGAAGCGCTCATCCTCGCCGACTTAGCACTCCATTTTAAATGACCTAACGAGCAAAAATTTAAAGGGCCGAAGAACAAGTTATGTATTCCGGCAGATCAAGACATGCATTTTCGAGTGTCACATATAAATAAAACTGAGCAAGACAGACTGAGCGAGGCCAGGGAGTTGTTGGTGAAGATCATTCTTCTCTTTTTTGATATTTTGTTGATTTCCGACATAAATCAGCAAAGGCCAATAAACGCGACAAAAATTCTTATAGAACTTTCTCTTTCGAACCGAGCAAAAAATTCCTATCACAGAGCAGGAAATGTCGGTAAAAAATAAATCTTCCCTTTCGGACGTTCCAATTTGATGACCTAAAAATCAATAAAGTTCAAATGAGCAAATAGGGCCAACATGTATTCTTGTAGTACAGAACACTGCCTTCCAAATGCTATCCAAAACTGCGCAGAAAATTCTAAACCTAAGCGGAGAGAAGTACTGCGCAGATGACCACTTTTTCACATTTTCACTTTTCACTTTAACGACCTAAAAATTGACAAAATTCAGGCCTTGTCTGGGAATAAGGATAGAACAGTGCATTGTCCACCTGGATATGTAACGCAGATAATTATACAGTTGAAATGCGCGTTCAAATTATATCCAGGATATCTCGCAAAAGTAGAATGCGTGGCACACCCTCAATGACGATTGATTAACGCCGTCTTCTATTCTCTTCATCTATCTGTAGCTTAGTTGTGTCCTTGATACTGGGGTATAACCCAAGGGCACACGATTTTTTAGTCAAATCTTCTACTGGTGAAGATAATAGTTTAATTTATTGATCGAGAAATATGTGATACGACTACCCAGTTTTTAAGATCACTTCAGTGCATTAGTTGTAAAGTGAACCTAAAAGGACTCCAAGTTTAAAGACTCGCACTTTCACGTTCCCTAGCTTTTTGTCAAAATGAAAGTAGAGGTTTAGCAATGAAGGGTATAAGGATTAAGGACTGCGTTCTTTTTTGGGCCGCATTCTACTTCTACGGGATGTCGTGGAGGCTGATTTGAATGTGGATTCGCCTTTTTTCACAACGACTTGTGGTGGCCAGCCGATGAACGAGTCAGCGCTATGTCATTTCTAGACGAGTCTAGTACCAATTCACCGACTCCGAGGGGATGGACGGCTAGGTTGCCTTGCGCGGAGCCCAAACTAGAAGCCTGGTATCGGGTGCTTGCGCCGGCCGGCACCTCTTGCGACTGCTTACGCTTTAGCAATACCTTGTACAATTTGCTCATTTTTCAACAGCAAAGTTAGGTTTACACTACCACTGGACTAAACACCAAGGCAGATTGTATGAGTGTGTCGGTCGGCCTCATCGTTAAACTCAGCATAAGATTTTAGCTTTTCTACTCTTCAGAACATGGGGAGAAGACGCAACGCAGCGTCACCTAAAATAGTTCGAATGGCGGTAACATTCTGGACGACGATTGTGAGACAACGAAGTGAAACGAGCCAGGAACGTTGGCCCAATGGAACTATTTCGAAATAAAATAGCGCACTGAAACATGTCCAATGCCCTTCAAAAATCCCTTGGATGCTAAACTATGCTATGCCAAAGCTACAGCTACTACGTGCAGGAAGGCAGGAGCTGCAAGAGGTAACAGTTCAGATCGTTAACTTGTAGCCAATGAGGTGGTGCGAGTGCAAGCAGGGTTGGTGACGGTTAGCCCGGAAGCACGGTTGCGTGGTGAAAAGTACATAGCCCTCAATTTTCCGGAGTTATAGAGAATTAGAAGATTAAAGGCATGGAATTTCTCGTAGTGTTCGATTTGTACGAAAGTAGTAGGGTCCTACGAGCAGAAACTTAAACGACAAAATACAGAGCAACATTACTGTCTTCCACGAACTGTTCTCGAAATCGATGTGCAAAAAATTTGACTGTAACTACCTACACAACAAAACACCTTACCAAATATGGGAGCCGACCATGAATAGTGTAGTTAATGACTTCAAGAACTCACTTCGGCAGTCGATCTCTTCAAGGTTTCCAAAGAAGGAAAGAGTCTCGAAGTTGGTGTTTTGCACCGTAAGACAGCCTCTTATTTTCTTCACGGACGAGAGCACGGCCAGTCGATCAGGAGGAATCGCTAAACAGTGACATGATGCCATAAGAAGCCGAACAAGAGAGAAATAATGCTAGACAACGTGTGATGATGAAGGGAGAAACTATGTTACCGGTGTCCTCAAACTCGACATCTCCGTAGATGACTGTGAGGTTTGGAGGCAAATCTAAGATAGAGGCGAACGTCAATGGATAGGAGAGTTGGAAGCCTGCAAAGGGCAAAGAGCTGTGAAAGTTTGCACACGACTTCTACTTCAAAATTTATGCAGAAAGATCATCTAATTATGTACGATTCAGCAGAACTGCAGCAACCACTCACCGCAATCCACTTTGTTTTCTGTGATCATTCGATTCCCATCGAATATCGAATCGAATCGATTACAGTACTTGCTCATATTCAGCGAAGGATTCCGCTGTACCACCATTTGGCCGTTGCTTGAGTTTAGTCTCTCCAGGTGCAGTTCTTCTAACATATTGTTGTCGGTGAATTCGAAGACCTCTGAATTGGCGAGGTTGCACAAGGCTTTCATTTACGTCTGTGCCGATTTGGTTTTGTAAATGATCAACCAATGTACATATTCAGGTGGAAGAGGCTAAGCTGTGCCTTCTTCAGCTCAACCTTTTTCCTTCTCATTGCTTCTAAAACAGTTCGTAGCCCTACAAAGGCTCTAAAACTGCAAATTGTAGCGTAATCAAGAAGAGCCTATAGCCAGGTTTTTGCTATTAGACCAAATTCGCCGCTGATGTATGCATTCAGGGTAAAGGATAACTATGAAAAATTTGATGTGGCATGTAGCATCCTGATTGGGAAGCGGGAGGAGTAGGTTCTATATCCGCCTGCCGCCAGAGTTTTGATTGCAACAAAACGTCGCTACAATATCTAGAACCGGATATAAGCACTGAGCACTTACTGTTGTGGAAGTAGACGTTTATGGTGACGATATTCTTCAGAAAGGAGATGCGCTTGAAAGTCGTGTTCATCACAGCGACGCTCCCCACTATCGTGGTGACGTTTCTGAAGAGTTTGTCGAGCTGACTCTCCGTGAAGTTAGACGTCCATGTGATCTCAATGCGACCACGAACGGTGGTACACCATGGAGCCCAAGGATCCACCATCGACGCAGACAAGTACATGTCTCCGAACATGCATTCGTAGGGAATCTCTGCTGAAAAAGGAACGCTAAAAGTATTGCCCCCTCCTCGCCTAGAAAGAATCTTTAGAACTGACAACATTTGACTGAGATGCTTCTCTTCTGTTCGTGTTTTAACAGCTCTTACTGCTTTAACACTCAACTCAATTTTCCTCCTTCTAGAACCTCTTCTTCGAAATAAATTATATAAATGGAAAAGGGAGTAAAGCGCTCGTCTTTTTTCTCGGATGCAGACGAGGACAATACGATAGGTGTTTCTGGTGGAAAACGTCGTTACCATGTCGTCTAAATGATAGTGTGTGATAGTGAGTGACTCATACTGCCATTTTCTGAGCCAGTTTGTTCGGACCGTGGTTGGGAACACTTCTCCTTCGAACGTTTAAACTCAAAGTTGCTAAATAGCGTGAAACAGCTCCCACTTCAAGACCTAGAAATAAGGACCTCGGGGTGGAATGACTGAGTGGGATAAAGGGCCAAACTCACCGAAAGTCATGTGAAGAGAATACCTTCTTTACCGCTATTCGCGTTCCCTTTTGAACTTTTCAGGAACTGTAGGAGTTTGATGGATCAGGTGTAAGAACGAAGTCGCACCGCACGAAGATACTGCACACGAGTCGTTCTTTGTCGGGTGGACATAATCCTCATCAGTCACCCATCATGGTGACTGATGAGGATAAGTAATGTAATTTACACCATATGTGGCGAAGGATAGCAGCAGAAAGTCCGGAAATTTGAGAATAGTATGATCACGTTATTATTATAAAATACCGCAGATTCCATCATCCTTGTTGAAGCTCAACGTTAGCATCTGTAGAGCAAAACCAGGAGGGGAAACAATTTAAGAAGTGAAAACGCAGAACGGCTGTTGAAGGACTTATTCAACGCCTTTTAGAACTCGTGAGGAAGAGACTGCATAGTTGCAGGATAGGCTGACGATATAGGAACGCCAACCAATTATTAGATTAGGATTCAAGTTATTCGTGCGAAAAATTGAGATTAGGAATTGAATTATTAGTACGAGACACGACATATCTACTAGAGGCCGATTTGTCGTTTCAGACAATTAGTTTTTTTCGCACGAAGATTAAGTAATAGAAGAGGTTCGTCTAACTTTTTGTCAAAATTCAGATTGTGATTTCGATTTTTAACCAGCCTGGAATTGCCTTTGCTCCACGGTTGTCTAGCAACTGATCCTAGAAGGGTAGCCTAGAACAGAGTTTACAAGCAGAAAAGTGATAAGTCACCTACGATCATGGAGGATACTATTCCATTACTGTGCAGGGTAAGGAACGCTCTAAAGGGATGATGACAACTAATAGGTCTATTCTTGTTTAACCATAGACCTTTATAATTAGGAGGCGCTTTGAAATCATAAGAATTTCAACAGGAAGCATGCTCTGCTTCAGAAGCACAAAAGCCTGGTGAGTCACACTCGACTTTTGTTTGATGATTCAAGCCTGCATCAGAAATGTCATTATTTAAAATGTCCTATAAAATACTGTAGCTGTAGCCTAGGTATATAAGACCATATCCAGTTTATGTATAGCAAATTCTTTTCGAAAATTTATAGAAATTCATAGAAGTAAGGTGTTAACTGGCGTGCACAGCTAGAGGGTAATTTAGGGAAGGCAATCCAACACCCATTGAATAATGCAAAGTGGGTGATACCACAGGCAATCTGAATGTACTGCTGGATTTGAATATAGTGTAAAGACAAGGATATGTCGTCCTACCTTCTTGGCTAACTCCTCGATTCCACAATGCATTCAGAACTAATATGAGCAGAGGAAACGTATAGCGCATACACGACAATTTTGCGAAGAGAAGGAACGCTTTTTGCTCCCATATAGCTACGCCGAGAGCAATATCTGTCGAATAAGTGCCTTTGCGCGTTAAATTATCACCTATAACCCATTATTTCCTCGCGTAATGCGCTGTTCGATTACGGGCGCTAAGTAGGGTCAACGATTCCTTCCTGGTGGATGACAGAAGTTACAAGATCGAGAAGTCTTGCAACCTTAACACATCAAATACAGCAGCGTATACTATCACAACAAATTCAACCCAATCAATGATATGATCTCCTCCTCCCTCCAAATCTAGGATTCCTCCCCGTCTTTCGAGGTGCCTTTTGACTCCTTTTCGCCATAATTCCGGGGTGGTGAAGAAAGCAACTGGCAGACAGTCTCCTTCAGTTGGGGCCGGAGATGTTGCTTCTGTAATGAGCTATTTGTCTCGTGAAATGTACGCTTTCCGAGCGGCTTTAGCTCATGAAGCAGCAGTCGCTCGCAATTTGGATTACGTGCAACGAATCCTCGATTGCCGCGAACGGACTTGCAGCCATCTCATTCTCTGCTAAAGTACCCTATGAGATCTCCAAGGCCTAACATATGTCCCGTTGGTTCCAGTGTTCTCACAATCACTTGGGTATTTAGTTACCTACAAAACTCTCCTGAACAGTTTGTTTGGGATGTATAGCAGGAGATGACACTGAATCTTTCGCCTTTCGTATATCTAACGCCAGTCGAGATGTGTAAAACCGCGGAAACATCGTCAGGCGGCCTTTCGAGGACAGTCATTCTCACGCCCTTGTGCGTAATGACACCAGTAATGAACAGTTTAGACAATTCTTCATAAGTGTTCATATTCAAGCCCATGGTACCGCGGTCGAAGGAGGCATTAGCCTAAAAGGGATTGATTAACGCCGTCCATTTTCTCTAGTTCGTGTTCCACTTGCAGAAATATTGTTCCATTTGGCTTGAAAAATCCACATATTGCACAGGGTTTTCCCTAGGAGGATTCTGCCACAATAGAACTGCAGCAATTGCAAGGGCAATATTTATTCATGTATTTATTCACTAGATCTGAACATAATCACACACTAATAAGTAACGCCGCATAAGCAAATACTAGTCCACATAAACGTAGAACAAACGATAGTTAACACAACACAACTAACAACTTTTTACGTGTTATTGAGGACTTGACCGATCTCACATACATATTGATAGCGTTCTTACTATCAGTTTGGAATGAGTTCAGTTCTTTGAACTTTTTATAAGTGAAGAAGTTCGATATCTTGGAGTTGAAATAAGAGGGTTCCTCACCTTAGCTCTCTTTCATAGTCAGAGATTCATCAAAAACAACTGTTGAAACCTTTTTTAGAAGAATCTTGAACAAAACGGCCATGTCGACCATCCTTCTTTAGCTATGGAGGGAAGGCAACTTAAACTGTGTAGTCACAACTTGCTCCAAAGCACCTTAAAAATAAATTTCAGGTGAATTGATGCTGAGCGCTTCCCGCGAGGGAAATCTCTTTCTTTGGGATGGAATAACCATGAAAATACTGTTCTCTAAACACACAACATACGTTTTATACAGGCGAGAAATAGAGAAAGAGAGTACATAATTTTCAAGTAGCTTGTATAAATTGTATATACAGACAACAGTTCGAATTTCTAGCAGTTGCTGCATAGTACCTAACCCTATGTGAAATCAATCAATATGGGTGGTACGGGATTTATATTAGCGATTGCTGCGTTCCTTAGATGTATGCCTTTGAGAGTGCACATATGATGGCGAATTTCGCTAATGTTTCGTCGGAGCGATTAGACGGTGGCGAACGGAAGCTTCCAAGTCATAGCCCTTTTTACAGTAAAACTAAACGCGCCTTGGATTTCGTGAGAAGGCTGACCCATTCACCCCTTTAAACTTTTCATCAGCATACGTCTTAAACATCTTGAATTAGCCGATTTATACTACACATTTGTTAGACGAGATGACCACCCCCGCAATTACGAGAGGTGTAGTCGACAGGCTAAGAGAGCAGGAGGGCGAAAGAGTACCTCGATGTGGGTTTGCAATGCATCAGAATCTGTGTTCTGTGTTAAAGCCATTGAATTCTATGGGACGTGAAGTAAGCTCGCGTACACATGTGACCTCAGTGAAATCACTAAAGCCGTCGTCATTACCAAACAAACATATCTATCAATATCTTCAGAATACCACTGCTCAGATGAGCATCGGTGTTGCGATCAGAGTTTTCGTAGCAAAACGAGACCACTGATGCTTCCCTTTAACATAACAGTGAAGCATCTCGTGTCACTCCCGCGTGCGGTAGCGGCGTTATTCTCTCCCTTTGCAATGATAGATTTTTTTTGCATTCTTAAAATATTCTAACATCTCCCTCCCATTACTCTACTACTACTTGAAGGCTAATCATAATCGCAACATCTCGATGTTTCGCACCATTCCTTTCATGTTGTCATCTGATTCCCCTACTATTGACGTTGCAGCCGATTTATTAGCAACTAGACGTTCAGCGGCCTAATGGTCGCCAAATGTCTGGTTGGGGGCTTTGCCCCCAAACCCCAAGCTTAGAATAACCCCATTCCATCCATCTGGCTGGGGGTTCCTCCGCCAGACCCCGAGAATAGAACAACCCCAATCTTCTTCCTTTGTTCCGTAGGCCTTCTTACAGTAAAAAAAACTGGTTTTACTATATAGATTAGTGCAGTGGGATATGGTAGGGCAGAATTTTCACTGCGCCAATGAACCCCATCCACCCTCGATTACATGCACGCGGTTTATTCTCCGAAGCGCTCGTTCTCTACGTGTCGAAAAACAGGTAGTGAGAGTCCCAATCCGGTGCTTAATCAGCAAAATCATAATCAAAATTAATCGGCATTGGTCGACACCGCTTACTGTCCGACGGCAATAATACTCCTCTGAATCCCATGGTCAGTCTCTCTACCCCTCTCTACGGAGTGAGAGTCAAGCACGCACATGTGGCACTGAGTACCGATTCACGAGTCACTACGTTGCCACGACGGCTATGGCGCTCCTTCTGAAGTCTGACACACGTGCCACGGCTTCTATAAGCCGTCTTCAGAAATATGATGCACACTGAACGATGTTGAGGAAAAATGCTGGTCCCCTCTTTATTCACTCTCCCCCTTCAATGGTTCCCCTTTGTTGGTTCTCTTCTATTGGTCGCCCTTACTCGGAATCCTTACGCAAGTTAGACGACGTTTTCAGCACATCTTTTGAATCCAGACGCAAGTTGGAGACGTTGAACGACGTCTTCAGCACGTCTTCTGAATCCATACGCACGTTGGACGACGTCTAGCGCAGGTCTTCTGAATCTTGACTCACGACGTCTAGCGAAGGTCTTCTAAATACCTACGCACGTCATACGACGTCTTCAGCACGTCTTTTGAATTCCTACGCACGCTGAACGACGTCTAGGGCGCGCCTCCTGAATCCCTACGCTCTGCACTCGATCCCCATTCATACTCTGACGCGTGCCCCTTAAATATCTCGTAAACTTGGACGATCTTCCGCCAAGGATATAGTTCGCCAGCAATCGCCCATGGTTGAGCTCAAAGAAAGCCCGGCTGGCATACGCTGCACTGTCGTAGGCATCTTTTGGCTTCAGTCTCCCCTCCCCGTGACGGACTCGTGAATTAGCCGATTATATATAATAGGATTTCCTGATGGCTCGAGGTCAAATAGGGAAACCGCGTGAAAGATGCGACCACGAACTTTCGATATGGATTGTTAAAATAGTGGAGAATTATGATTGTTGTGAATTAAGATTGGAGAAGGTACTTGTGTTTTCCTCCGAAAGCATCCTTAACAAGATCAAGTAGATTACTGTACGACATTCTCTCAAGAATCGATGCTCTCGAACAGAGCGTTTTTGGTCTAGAACGAGCTAGTCCAATGCTAGACCAAAATACTCTTCATTCGACAAGAGTTAAACTGAGAATCAATGGTATACGAATAGATGAGGAGCTGAGAGGAATAGCATGGTCGGACAAGGTGAAGAGAGTAAAGTAAGGAAATTTGACACTAGAGCACTGAAAGAGTTATTCAGACCTCCTGCGACGAATTTGCTAAAGGGAAATCATTGCAAGCCGCCATACACCTGATCAGCCGTGAGAAGTGAATGACCGCGGACGTATAATGAAGATCGGTTCGCCTTCTCGAACCCTCAAATACCGTCTCCTTCATCATATGAAATTAGAGCGTCAGAGTTTAACAAAAAACGTTAGTTCATTCCTATGCTCGACGTGACTACACCATCGAGGAACTTGAAAAGGGATCGATGGCTAAGAAGACAACCGGGCGATTTGAATGCGAATTCCTCCATCTTGAAGCCTGGAATTTGTTGTCAAGGGTCTTCGGATCCACAGGCTACGCAATCCAAGAAAACGACCAAGTCAAGAAGACGCCATAGCTCAGGAAGTCATTCGCAATTCGTGTGAAGGAATCTCGTACCTTCATCCTTCATCCTTCATCCTTCCCCCATTCCACAGTGTTCTTTCCCGCACGTCCTCATAGGACCAGGTGGCTCGTTCAATTAGGTCCACCATCCATTCCTTTTATGGGAGTGAACCCCTGTCTTTTTTCTCTTTTAATGCCCGCTCTGTCAAAAACAAAATCTCAGATCATCATCGCTTTCTATCACATGGTCCTGCAGCCCTGTTCACTACAGTCTTGGCGTGAAACCGATAAGATATCTGACAGCAACCTTGTCGCTGACCACCCGTTTCAAGTATTTCGGTGCGACAGAGAAGGGAACACGCCCGGTGATAGCGTAATTGCCATTATATAAGATAAAATTTCTTTATCTCATCTCCACTTTTAATTTCTCGATCCATATTCGTGTATTTGGTTATTTCACTACACAGGACACCTGCTATTATCGGATTTTTTTATTTATTTCAGCACTTCATGCCTATACGAAGAATTCGAAAAGCTTGTACTTCTTGAACGGCTGAATGACGATTGCCTTCCTCTTATCATCCTTAGAGATCTCAACCTCCCTGAAATTGCGTGGTCCAGCTTGGATGAATTAGCGAAGCCAACTTGCTCCAAAAATCAAAGTTTCCTCTTTACAACATTTATAAAATCATACAATTTTGAATAGAAAGCTTGTCAGCCCACTCACGGTCCTAACATTTTAGACGTTATTCTCACGAATTCGTTATTCTTTCGTAGTTATTCGAAACAGCATCGTTTACCATAACCGTTTGAGTTCTCCCGGTAAGAAAAGATTGCAAAAACCTTAGAAGGCACCCTTCAATGCCGTAGGCCTGTAGTTTTGAAAGCAGAAGGCACAGGTTGATAGAGTAAAAGGCTTTTGCGTAATCAATATAACATGCAGTAATGTAGCCTCTAGCATCCACTATCGTTTGCCAAGCAGGAATAGTTGAAATGAGCGCTGTAACAGTTGATCTCTTTTGAAGAAAACCATGCTGAAAGTTTGTGATAAGATTATTTGTTTTCATATAATTATAGATCTGTTCGCGTGCAATTCTTTCGAGAACTTTACTAGTTGAAGAGGTAAGACAAATGGGCCTGTAGTTTTTGAAGTCAGTTTTGTCTCCCTTTTTAAATACTGGTTTAACGAAACTCTTTCTCCATAATGAAGGAACCTCACCATGAAGTATATGATGCTATCTGATGCTCGCAAACCAGTGTCATGAGTTAAATTCCATGTTCGCTCCTCAATCTCTTTGAAAAAAGGCTTCGTTTCATTGCACTCATTTTATTTCATTTTATTCCAGGTCATTCGTTACTCCGTTTCCTCGACATCTGACTAAATTGAAGGTGTGCCATAGAGGTTTGGCAACATGATGACATGTGAGTCGGGACTCAGTGTATATGTGCGTGCTTAACTCTCACTCCATTTATTTGCCTGCACATAGGGTAAGGAACTATTAGAGGGGAGGGGG
This sequence comes from Heligmosomoides polygyrus polygyrus, assembly GCA_947396885.1. Taxonomy (NCBI): domain Eukaryota; kingdom Metazoa; phylum Nematoda; class Chromadorea; order Rhabditida; family Heligmosomidae; genus Heligmosomoides; species Heligmosomoides polygyrus. The sequence continues at coordinate 36,334,799 of OX377205.1, read as the reverse complement.
GGGGGGATGGGAGAAAGGGGTTGAGAGAGAGACTATGAGACTCGAAGGAGTATTATTGCCTTCGGACCGCAAACGGTGTCGACCTGTCGACCAATACCGATTAATTAATTATGTTTCTGCAGACTGAGCACTTCGAATCGGGGCTGTTATGCTCTGTATCTCGCCACGTAGAGAACGGGCACTTCGGAGAATAAATCGCCTACATGCGATAGAGGGCGGATGGGCTTTATAGGAGCAGTGAAGATTCTGCCCTACCATATCCCGCTGCACTATTCTATATATTAAAATACGTTTCTACTTAATAAAAGTAGAAGGGTTAAAGGAGAATAGAGGAACATTGGGGTTGTTCTATGCTCGGGGTTTGGGACGAGGCCCTTAATCAGGCGAGCGGCAGCCACTAGGCCGCTGAAGGTCTAGCTGATATATCTTTTCATAATTGTCTGCGCTCGTTTCTAACATTTTGTCATTGTTGTATGTTCGTTTTTTCATGTCTTCTTTTTTCATATTATTCCCTTACATTTCAGGGATTCCTACCTGAGCAGTCAGTCAGCGAGCTACTGTGAAGTACAGTGGGGTTTGGCGGACGTACTACGTAGCTGGCAACCAGAGTTCTCTACATGCTCTCGAAGGACTTGCAGTGTTTGCGGCCACTGCCGTACTCCGCTATTTTCTTCCAGTGCTTTATGCTGTATGCACTGTCTCCCCTCTCATCCTTCCCTCCCATCACTTGTCTGAATTCCTTTGCCTATTTATTCATCTACCATTTTCATTTGTGTTTGTCTCCAAAGTAAATTAAATCAAATCAAATCGAAGCGAACGTGGTAAAACGATTTATTAAGGCGTGCGCAAATGCAGAAATCTCTCGAAGTTCAAAAGGGCTTCGCATGGAGTTCATGTTTCATGGTGACGTTTCATCAAGTGATTCCTTCCATTCGTACCACGCATCTGAAACCTTCTGCGTTAGTTTTCGTCGATAGCTGTCCCACGATGAATACCTACATTTCCAGAAAGATTTTCAGGTTCTCAGATTCAAATCGGCTACATTTGCCCGACTGCCTTGAATTAGGATGTGCACCAATGTACAGATTCGCTTAGCAATAAATGTGTGTACGCCTAGAAAGAGGCTTCGCCGAACTCTCCCGAGAACTCCTTCATTCACTGCTTAACACCTCAGTACAGAATAGAGGCACATGAAAACATCCGGATACATTTTCTAACATTCCCTTCACCTTTGATGACTTCATTGTTTTCTGAAGAAAATCGGCTCTCTACTTATTGCTCGCTCCAAAATCTCATGAAAATCACAAATATCTCTCCGTCTACCTGTGGTATTGATGTTGCAATTATTGGAGCCTCACATTCCCTTTATCCTTGCGATGGCTAATTTAATCGCGCCTCCTCTGGTATCAGACAACCTTCAGGTTGAAGAAAGTGTTGGAATTAAGTCCATACTAGCAGTAAAAAACCTTGTAAAGCTGTGAATAGGTCAGCCCTTTTCCTCCTATGATAGGGAAGATATACTGTGTTTCGTATTCCTTATATGAGCAATTCCTTGACAGCGGAATAAGGAGATTGTGCTATTCGAGTTGTTCATTTGTACCCAATTTTTGGAGTTGAGTCCAAAACACAGCATACACGTTCTCGTACTAGAGCTAGAAGTGCGTGACTAAATGGTAGAGGAATTTGTGTACCTCCTTTAAACATCCATAGCTGTGCTCACAGCAGTACAAAGGCTTGTGTATTCTGACCATGAGTTTTTCGGGAGCTCATAACAGGACTGTGTTTCAGTCTTAATGAAATTCGAATGTCCGATTCAGCGTTGAACAATTACTAAGTGCCAAGCTGTCTAGTTCTACAATAATTATACCAGCAAGTTGACCTCCACTCAAATAGCGCATTCGGGAACGTGGCTGCAGTCCTTCCCCTAGCTGAAGCGACGCACTCACCGCAGTCCATCATATCTATCTGGACCGGTTCGCCTAGAATCCGTTCCATCGCTGCACATAACTCCAATGTTATGTTGACGTTGAGAGATGAGCCCACGTCGAACTTTGCGGCGGCAGGTGGCGTGTAAGCAGCTCGCAGATTTGGCAGCTCAATCGACTCCAGAGTTGGAATGGTGGCCAAACCAATAGCTGGATACGTTGCTGAAAAGTACAGATACAACGGCTGCTACATATTCTCGACAGCCCATGCTACTCTTATTGATAATATCAAAATCTGTTCTAGTCTGCTTTCCTCCTTCCCACTCCTCGCTTTTCTCTTTCCCTTACTTTTCATAATAATCTCTTTTTCTTTTATTTATTGTTGCATGCTTAACAATGCTATTGTGGGAAGAGATATTAATACTCTTGTTACGGCTGCCCCATCACAAAGGTGTAACGCGCCCGTAGCCGGCTAGTAGAAAGCCGATGACCGCCCACGTAGGCACGGTGGTAACTCGCCAAGGCAGATACAAGTAACGACCGGAGGGAAACGAGGCGCGTATAAGGCCGCTGCCGATACCAACAGGGGTTGCCGAGTTCGCCAGATCCGGATTTCAAGACGCCGCTAGCCGTCGTCGTTCGTGGTCGACGTATTCTACTAATAAATCTGTATACATTCTGCTGCCTTCGTCACACGCGGATATGAGACTCTCTGTTAACACAGAGAGCGGTAAAAGGGACCTCAGAGGTCCTGCGAAGTGTATCCTCAGGGATACAACAACTGTTAAACCACACACTATCAAACCACATTGCGGTGCCACATTGTTGAGATACTGTTCCCGAAACCGTTGTACCTTTTCATGGGAGTGGTGTTTTTGCTCAAAAATAGCAAAAATGCCTTTACCAATGCGTTTTGAATAGACCCGTTTCCGTGCAGTGGCGCAGCGAAACTTTCGAAATTTCGCTTCGATCGTAGGAAGTGCTTTGGTTAGAAACAGCATTGCACAAAAGAAATTAACATAACAGTGTAAAACCTCCTTGTACTTTTGAAACCCATTAATCCTTTTGTGCTTTTTCTCAATCGAGAGTTCTTCCATTTCAATAGTACTAGGGATGACATCTTGAGTGTTTTTGAGATTGCTACCTTTGCTGTCAGGCCTCGGCAGTAGGAAATTTGTGCTTCCGTTGATACGAGGCCCCTTAATAACGGGACGATAAAAGCTGCAAGCTGCCGAGCTCACAGCGTTATAAATGTTGAAGTCTTCCAAGCCGAGGCCAGTTTTGCACGTATTTTTGGCGTGCTCTGAACAGATTCGATTGTGGCTAAATTTCAACCAATGCAAACTAGTGCGTGAAGGCCAAGGAACATTAAGGAGCTTAAAGTGACTTCTTCGCTTCTTCAAAATGACTTCTGAGTTGCTCTAGGTCAATGCTATGAGATGATCTGGATGATTTGGAATCACAGAATGATGCCGGTCAGTAGTGTACATTTAACGATTAACAATTTAAGAAATTCAACGAATTAACGGCATTTTTTGTTAAAACTTGGCTTAGCGACGTGAAAAAAAAATTAAGAAATCTAACAGAATCTTTACAGCCTTTTTCTTAGTGATTTTATCAGTTTTCATTTTAGTCCTTAATGATATTGCAGTCCTCACCTCCTTCCGACTAGGACATCTCTTGAAAAAATTGAAATCGGCAAGAATTAAACCAAAAACAATCTGTTCTGCACAGCCGTAAATGGTGGGTAGGAGATCGCGCTTCAATGCCAATCTATTTGAGCTTGACCTAGGGGTTTGCTCCCGTGACGTCAGGCATAGCTTGCGCATCCGTCCTGTCTCGCGTCAGCGTCATTTATTTTTCATTTAGAAGCTAGAAAAATTGAAAGGATCTAGAAAGCTTCTTCGCCAAGCAGCCAATCACGTCAACGAATCTACTTATCCCAAAATACTTTTGCTCGCCACCTGGAACAGTCGAGAAGGAGAGAGTGTTTTCCGTTGCTCGAGGTATTTTAAATGCTCTGCGAAAAACGATAACAACAGAAATTTCGGAAAGTTACCGGTCCTGAACGTTGACATTCTACTAGTGGGTTATAATAGTATTTTTATTAGTTTTTTTCAGTACTTACTAGTAGCTGGCTAGTGCCTGGATCGATATCTTACATGCTCGTAGTCACACAAAATGGTTTCGCACAGAGCTAGGAAAGGTAGGGAACTCCGTGGTATATCTGATCTTACACTTTAAGATGCCTTGCCGGACGATGTCGGCACCAATCTACGAAGTACCGCTCTCTTGAATAATAATTCTACACTTGTTCTTCTACCACACTCTGGAAATAATTTGTTGCTGAAAGTTGGTTTATTTTGTTGTCCACTTTTCGTTGATAGTGAATTGTTTATGTTACGTTGAAGCATGTTACGCTACGTTCGTTGAACTTTGATTGTTGATCTTCTGAAGTTGGAACTTGAAAAGACCTCCTGATTTTTTAAAATGTAATTCACAGCCAATTATGTTTTTAACGAAATTTAACGATCTACCCAAAATTTAAGGAAACATTTCCGTTAAAAAATCGTCAAAGGAATTTAACCACGAGAACTGTGTGTGCACTCCTGATCCTGATACATACGAGATGTCCAAATTACATGGCCAATAGCGTAAAAGTGTTCTCACCATTTAGAGAAATGATACGTTCCAGGGCAGAAAACATGGACAGGTTGGTGATTCGCACGTTGTTCAGATTGATGTTGCCGTAGATCTGCCGAAGTTGCCGCAGCTTGGCCATCTCCTGATCGGAGAACGCTCTGTCGCGATAGTCCAGGACACCGACCAGAGTTGTGCAGTTGTCAGAAATTCCTTCGAGGTCGGCTTCCCACGACTTGAACACACACCAATCTGGTGGCAGGCCATCTGTAAAGAAAACCATTTATGAACAGAAATGGCTTCGCCTATCTTGTTCTCCCCACATCACACTTCCTTTTTTAGTTTCCTTCCAAACTGGTCAAAATTTGTTGGTGCAAGCATCTATGTGGTTGATATCTCAAGAGCAGTCTAGTGAGTTAAAATCTTTTAGGGATGTCTAGATAATTCGGCTTGCTACAGCACATATTCTTGCCAAAAGACGATGCCTCCTAGTTGACGATTTAGCGAAGTATACGCATTACTTGGTTGGATGCAAACACTTAACAATTAAGTCGTAGATTTTTCAATAGAAACATATGCGATTATATATCTTCAGAGGTATTTATACATTAAAAAAATAATTGTGGAAAAAAAGCTCTTCAAAACTCTCTTCCCACATTCGTTTCTGTGCATTTCCTAGCATGTGTTAAGGCTTCGAAGTTTGTGCCTTCTGAATCCCAATTGCACAATGCCGTACTCTCCTTTTTTCAACTTCAACCAAATGGATCGAAAACAAAGACAGCTGACCAACAGAACGTCTTGAAGAATGCTTGAAGAATGGGGACTGTTCCATAGAGAAGTGAAAAGGAGAATAAGGATGCCTCTGGGCACCCGACACAGCCGGATCTGGGCTCGCTATCGAACAAGGCGGAAGTGGAGCCACACTTTGGTGTCAGTCCATGTCTACGTTAGTCGAGAAATTATAGATCGTTAACTGAAAGCGCCAGACAACGTCCAAGATCTCGGTCGATTGGTGCCTCACCTACTGAGACAACGCGACATCGGTCGCTAGACCGACGTAGCACATTTTATTTATTTATATACTATGCATTGGGCACACGTAATATAAAGATGAACAAGGAAAAGAAAAGGGAAGAAGGAAAGAAAAGAAAGAACATCACTAGTAGAATAACACAGAAATATGACACGTGAAATCTAGAAATGCAAAGCTTATCTCTAGCCACGTGCATCAGCAGTCTGTAATGCGCCGGGGACCGAGGAATACAGACACCTAGAGAGATGAAGTTGAAACAAATCCACATGATCTTGTGTAATGTTTTAGGCACAACATAATATATTAGGTTGGAAAAAAAGTCTTTTCATTTTTTTCAAAGATTTATTACTTCACAACTACAAAGTCAAATCAATTGAGATAAACTCTATTTTGTTCTACTACACTTCTCAAAGACTGGGTGATTTTCCAATTCCTCTCGCTTAAAAGACTGCAGTTCTGGAGTCGAACCATTGATAAATCCAATTTTTGAGGTCTTCATCCGTTCCAAAATATTTCTCTCCAATTTCTTGCTTGAGAGCACGGAAGAGATGGTAGTCGGTAGGGGCGAGATCAGGGCTATACGGTGGATGTGGCATTACTTCCCAGCCCATCCCCTTTATTGTTTCTCTTGTGAGTCTTGCAACACGTGGTTTTGCATCGTCATGCAGGATCATCACCTTCGACTTCTCCGGCCTGTTTTCTTGGAGAGTTGCGACGACTTTGTGGAGTTGGCCGCAGTATGTGACAGCAGTAAGTGTCTCTCCACTTCTGAGAGTTTGCCGATAAATCACTTCTCTGATATCCCACCAAACACTCAAGAGAATCTTCCGTTCGTGAACATTGGGCTTGAGATCAGACTTAGGGCTCTCTCCCTTTTGTACCCATTGCCTTTTCCTCGGAAGTTGGCACACAGAACCCAGGACTCTTCGCCTGTCACAATCCGCGGAAGAAACGATTTTCTTCCTTATCTGGACAGAAGAGAAGCAGCGATGGAGAGCCGTCGACCTTTCTGAGTGTCTGACAGGGCATGTGGAATCCAAGCTCCAAATTTCCATGAAAGCCAAGATTCTTCAGATGGATCCCCACTATCCTATGAGACACTTCGAGCTTCTCTGCCAGCTGACGTGTCGTCTGCCAACTATCGGTACGAAGAAGATGGTGTAGTTCACTGTCGTCCAATCCAGTTGGCCTTCCTGACCATGCTTTGCCCTCAGTGAATAATTTCCCTTTAAAGACTTTCCGAACCACTCATAACAGGCGCGATGAGTAGTAGATCCCAAGCCATATATGTGGTTAATTTGATCTGCTGCCTGACGTGCTGTGGATTCTTTAATGAATTCTTGAAGAATGCCGTGCTGAAAACGGCCATGAGGTAGATCTGGCATTGAGTTCGGAAGATTGGATGGATAACGAATTACAAGAAGAGTCTTAACCTGTGTCTGCGTGCGAACGGTAGACAATTGTGATAGGATTACGAAATCAGCAATCAACATTGGCTACTGCGTTTACAAGGGGAAGGGTAAAAAAAAATTCGAAGTGTGAAGAGACTTTTTTTCCAACCTAATATTAGGTTGTAACGAATTAAATGGCACTGGCTCGCGCCATTTTTTGTCGCGTCGTTTGATCAAGAACAAACCGTAACATGTGGCATATCACTTAGAAGCGCAAACTTTGCTCTACCGGTGAGTACCAAATTTTCTATGTAAAAGTGGGAAAACTTTAGAGTTTTGTTGACTTTTTTTGCAGATGGATAAAAGGGTAATCCGAGGCATTTACTTGTATGAATTCAAGCTGGGCACTACAGCTAAGGAGGCGGATGAGAAGATCAACGCCGCATTCGGTCAAGGATGTTCCACAATTCGGACGGCGTATTGTTGGTATCAGAAGTTCCGGAATGGAGATGAGAGCTTGGAAGGACATGAAGGTCGTGGGAGGCATAGTGATGTTGATGAGGACAAGCTGAGAGATGTGGTAGAGGAGGATCCACACAAGGGTACCAGAGAGATAGCGAAGGTTCTTGGCGTCAGTCACAACACAGCTGGCCGGCATCTGAAGGAAATTGGAAAGACCAAAAAGCTTGAAAGATGGGTGCCTCACGAGCTGTCTGAGGAGCAAAGAAACCGACGAGATGAGATCTCGTCCGCACTGCTTCTACGGAACGAAACGGACCCATTCCTTGATCGCATCGTAACCTGTGACGAGAAGTGGATAATGTACGACAACAGGCGACGATCGGCACAGTGGGTGGACAGCGATGAGAGCCCCAAGGTTTTTGCGAAGCCGAATTGCACCAAAAGAAAGTAATGGTGAGAGTATGTTGGTGTTCGCTGGGAATTATTCACCACAGCTTCCTCCCTCCCGGTGAATCCATCACGACAGAGAAGTACTGCATTGGAATTGAAGAAATGATGAAAAAATTGAAGGATATCCGGCCGGCCTTGGTGAACCGAAGGCGAGTTCTCCTTCTGCACGACAGTGCTCGCCCCCATGTAGCACGAATGACGTTGCAGAAATTGAATGAGCTGAGCATTGAAACTCTACCACATCCTCCGTTTTCTCCCGACCTCTCCCCAACAGACTACCATTTCTTCAAGCATCTTGGCGACTTCTTGGTAGGGAAAATATTCAAATACCAACAGGATGCCGAAAGTGCCGTCGAAGATTTCGTCAATTCCAGAACTTCTGATTTTTATGCTACTGGGATAAAAAAGCTTGTGTCACGTTGGCAAAGATGTGTAGAATCAGAAGGTTTTTATTTTGATTAATAAACTTGTCTACAAGCCGAGATATTAACTGTTTAAATTTACAGTGGTTCAGTGCCATTTATTTCGTTACAACCTAATATTTTGTCTTAGCTAGCTCTCGTTTTGGACAATGTTGAGCAAGAGAATCTTGAGTGCATTGATTAAGCCAGACAAGAGTTGGAAAGCCACATAGACGCCAGTGGAGTTACGAAATTAAGAAATACTTATTATACTCGGTGTTTCTAACCACAGGTCGAGAAAGCCATCACGGTAAAAAATCTATCACGGAATACTCTAAGAAATGGTTCGCAAGTGAAATTGTCGTGCACTTTCTTGAGAGAAGCGATGTCTTCTGACTTCGGAAAAGAAAAAAAAGGTGATCCATTCTTCAAGATAGGACAATCATTACTTTCGCACAGGGACACATTAAATTTCCACTCCGTTATTTTGCTGCACCTTGTATATACCAGGTTGTAGTGCTCAGAGAAATCAAAGTTTTTGTCAGCAGAATCGTAAATCTTTAACGAACGTAAAAGTCGCTATTGAGTGATTATTAACAGTGTAGTGGACACAATCCTCATAAACATGGCTTCCTGAGGTTTCAGGCGAAGTCTCCATGCTTCAGACAATAGGTGCCTAATATTCAGAGCAATTTTTTAAAGCAAAATTTCGAATTTATCGTGGGTGTATTCCGTTCAAATACTCAAACGTAGGTTGGACAGCCAATATAAAATCGTTAGAGGAGGGTCCTCTGCTGGAGTGCCCATCACCAGGTCTAGGGACTGACCGGAAAAGTAGGAGAAAGATGTTCCGAAACACAACCTGCTCGTAAAAAAGCGATGATATGCTTTTGAGAGAGCGTCTAGGTCGTATGTTATAGGGAGGTACACGAAGGACGTCGCAAAAACGGTGTCCGTCTACTTCAGCAAACTACAAATTTTGGAAGCACATCTTGAGCTTACAAGTGAGCGGCAGAGCAACGGTTTCCTCCATCAGAACAACGCTAGACCACGCACCGCGATGTCGACGAAGATGAGTTAGCGAAGTGCAGCCGGACCATCCTTCACAACTGTTTCATACTACGCAGGAGAAAAATGTGCCCTCTTTGATTGCCATCTTTCCTCGAGAATGAATTCCTGATTGACCTGTGCTTCACAATCTGGTCGACACCGAAGGGTGAACTAATTTGCTTTCATTGCCAAGCTTTCAACTTTCTGGGACAGAGACAACCCTGAGCTGGCAGCAAGCTGGCAGAGACCGACCGATGTTGCTGGGCCGGTATCCTTAAAATGACTGGGTTTTGGTTGTCAAACACGGTGATGTGTAGCATTTTGTTCCCCAAAAGTTCGAGACCTTTTAGAACCTATGTCCATGATACGAATTATTTGCATGGTCACTCCCAAATCACCTTCGAATAATTATGTTTAGTCTTTCTTTTTCAAATATGTTTTCATAACGTGGTTTTCGTTCACATTTAAATAGGAGAAACATAGATTGAAGGTCTCCACAGAGAGCAGAAAGTTTACCTACTGGGAAGCGACCTTCCACCGAGTGATGCAGTGAAACGTTGGTGTTGAGCATCACTTCCATTTCCTCGTAGGCGATTTCCAAAACTCTATTAGACGCGATTTGTATTGGCTTTGCCGTGTTGATATGACGCAACTTCGGCAGACCAAGACGGACAAGGTAGTGATTGCGGTAGATGGAGACGCCGGAATGGAAATTGCCTGAAACAGCTTACAATGCAGTATGCCACCTTGGAGCTCGCATTTTTGTGGAGTGCACTGCCTTATTGAGCACCTGGAATAGGTAACAAACCACCAAGCATAGGCTAAAACTCTTTGAACGGTGTTCTGGTCTAATTTTCGCTCTTCAAGGAGATATCGAAATTTCGTGGTTGCAGAACACGACACTGCTATTTTGTCAAGCAATTCTGATAATAACAACATCACTTTAACATTTTGCGAAGCAGTGGTATACAAAAACAGAGTATGAGAAACTTCTCAGTACTATTACCCGCAAACGTTGCCGGGTGTGACGCTAAATTTTCCGACGTTCTCGACATTTTGAACCCTAAGTAGCGTTTGCTCAACGATAAAGGGAAGCCGGAGAAGTCTACCAAAAAGTGAACGAACCACTTTTTCTTGGGTCTTTAGCAATGAACTTGAGAAGCGAGATCTAGTAGAACTTTGGCCATGGCAAACAGCTTTTACAATGATCCAGTAGCTGCAAAGAGAGCGAAAAGCGTCATCTAACGTTCTTTTTTCACGTTATATTTTGCTTTCAGCCTCAAGATGTGGCTTTACCACATTTTGCACAAGTATTTTTCAAGAAGTGGAACTGAACTGTTACTACTTCACTGTCTGTTAGATAAATGAGGCGAGGTTGGAAGGAACCTTTTTACAGAGACATCACAGCGCTCTGTGCTACAAGAAGACATTCCTTCGCCTTCCACTCTCCCCTAAAAACCAGTTGATGCACATCTGCTGGAAAACGTTTTTACACCATAGAGCACGTGGAAGCGCGGGCGAAGCTTCGTTCCGAATCAAGACTCTTGGTTCGGGTGTCGCCTGGGTCTACCAAGCCTTTCGTCGAACCGGAGTCATGAGATGCCCCTACTCTCGCCTCGGAAGAACAAAGCACCGATTTGAAGATCAGCTGGCCACCACGGATGATTCTTTGTGACGGATACGCGTTCGTTCAACCTGAATTCAAGTCCAACTTAATTTCGACTCCGCGACTCCCGTAAATGTAAAAAAAGTCTTGGCCCATCCCAGACAGGGATTGACTAACGGCCAGCTTTATCCTTTTTACCATTCTTTTATCACGCACTTTTCGCATCGTATCCTTTCGCACACGTTTCTTTCCAAACGAGTGAAAATTTAAAAAGGGACTGAAGCGCCACCAGAATGTCTCCATTAACAACACACCATCCCTTCAACTTACGTGTAGTGCGTAGCAAACAGTGAACAAATTCGTCATTTGTGCCTCTTTTAATGTCATCTACCAGGTATGTGGCAACATCTCCGGGCCCCTTCACAACTCTGTGAGATTGGAGAATTTTTCGCAGGATATTTTTTTCTTAACAACGGGAAGCTGAAAAGCAGTTGAGAATCTTTCAAAAAGTAGCGTTCGGCACCATCAAATTTGACTACGTACTCATGTACTTTGTACTGTTGTGGATCCTATGACAGATGTTCTCAGATGTAGTTCACTAAAGCGAGATGCCCTGAGTCGTTTTTAAAAGCGAATGTGAAACTTAAACCGGAAATATGCTGTATCACCTCAATTGTGGTCAGTAGCTCAGAGAAAAACATTGGACATACTTGGGGGCAATGACAGGTTCAGAGAATAAGGATGTGATAGCAGCGATTAAATTCATCACAGCAGAAGATTGCGCTCGTTCGTAGCTACTACATACCATGCATCGAAGACAAGGCACTTCAGCTCAACCACAGAACTAATGACCGTTTGAAGGTTTTTTTGAAGTCGATGTTATGCTTAATTTCCAGAGCATGAGATTAGCATACAAAAGACATGAGAGAGGGCTGCCGGAGCTTCATCGCCCAGGAAAGTGAAATCGACAAAGACGTAGCCAAAAGGCACCAACTCGCCGCCACGAACAGAGTCCGCCTGCCTGCTCTGGCAAAACGAATGGCGAGCCAAATTGACCAAGCCAAAATGGATTAGCCAATAATGTAAAATAGACGTAAAACTTACTGCGGCAGTCGATTTCCTCCAGGTTTTTGAGGAAACTGAGCGTTTCGAAATTGGTTTGCTGGACGGTCAGGCAACCCGCAATCTTCTTCACTGACAAGAAGACGGCCAAGCGCTCTGGTGGGATCGCTGGAAGTTTTCGATGGAGTGGATCAGCCTGATCTGTGCTCAGCGATAAGAGAGCTCCCATACTTGTGCAGCTATGTGCAGTCGAAAATCAGACTAACAGAGAATATGCGGCCCATTCGGGTCCGGCTCAACATTTCCCCCTCAGTACACACTACAGGACTGCATGTACGTACAAGTGAGTTTGAGCCTTTCTCATTCCTAAAATAATGGCCCTGTTGGAAACGTTTTTTAGAAAACGTTTGGATAACAATTTTGAGGGCAACAGAACATCCACATATATAGTAGAGGCATGCTATTCAATTGCAGAGCTCACTAATTCGTTGTTTTCTTGTTTCAAGGGACATTGTAAGATCTAAGTAGCGAAGAAGAGCTTTAACAGCAACAAAGGACTCGATGAATTTTACACTTCAGGTCTGTCTGGCTCCAACGAAAATAAGACTAGGAAATGTTTGTTTTATTCATTCAAATACATCCATGGGCAACTTTTAATGTGTGTTTGTAATACAGTGGTGCTCTCGAATTTTTTCGAATATTGGAGTGGTTTCGAATGCTCGCAAATTTCGACTAATCGAATTTGAATATTTTCGAAAACTGCGGTTTTTCTAAATATTAAAATTCGAGGTCATTCGATAAACACGATTTTTTGGAAACTCGATTTCAATTGCATTCGGAAAAGGTTATGCTCTAAATATTCGAGTTCGAATGCATTTGAAAGGCGCGGTCTTCCGAATATTCGAATTCGAGTAATCAAACATGAATGAAAATCATTCGAATACCTATTCGAATAAGATGTTCCAACACAACTACAGTTTGTAATTAAACTTTACATAACCAAGTAGAGAAAGAAACTTGATGACTATATCTAATGAGGAAAAATGCGGCGAGCTTTTCACTTTTAATCAGCTGATTTGGTGGCACTTGTTTTTTAAGTATTTCCTTTTTTTGGAATGTTTTATACTCTAACGGAAAGCAGAGTCCCTGTTGAAGTTCGCTTTCCAGAACGGAGACCGAATTTAAGACTTTTATGGTTTACCTTTATGCATATTGGTAGAACTTAGGAGGAAACTGGTGCAGTATCGAGTCTTGACCTTCAAACGCTTTCAAATCTTGGCATCGAAGGCAGACAATTCTCAATAATAATACCTGTGTCGTCAAAGGTTAGGTCTCCATAAAAGATAGACAGGTTCGACGGCACGACCAAAATAGAAGTGAACGTCAAAGGGACGTCGTATTGGAAGCCTGAAATCTTTACTTCTTCCACGGAAGGGTAAGAAACCAAAAAAAGTCTGGACGTATCGGCACGGGTCACAACAAGCGTGCTAGGCTCCACCACGATGGGCTCTCAAGCTTTTGAAAACATCGCGATTGATTTTGTGTTACGATAGCTACGATATATCCCTTGGAATGCTTGGACGCTGACCGGACTGAGGAAGTGCCCGGGCTAAAGCTCAGGCCAGTGGACGACACACCGCAGTCTGCCTTGTTGCCTGCTATCATTCTGTATCCATTGGAAATCTTGTCCATCCGATCGCAAAGCTTGCTCATGTTCAGCAAGGGATTCCGGACCACAACAAGCTTTCCATCAGAAGAATTGAGTTTGTCGAGACTCAGCTGTGTCAGCAAGGCGTTTTCACTGATGGCAAGGGTACCTGGAAAAGGGGTTTTTGGTGCCTCGTGCTTTGGCCGCTTTATACTCATGCAAATACACACAACACATGCACACAAGAATGCGTGAAAACGAACTGTCTTCATCGAAACTGCTGAAGGCGGTGACATTCTTCAGAAAAGTCAGTCGCTTTAGAAGCGTTTGTTCAACTGCGACTTTGCCAACCACCGAAGTGACATTTCGAAAGAGTTCCTCGAGTCGAGCTTCAGTAAGGTTCGACTCCGCATTGATCACTATACGCCCGTAAAGTGTTCTGCACTGCGGTTTCCAAGGCTCCTCCAGATACGCCGGTAAGTCGCCGTAGAAGTAACAGTCGTAGTCGACTTCTGAAAATTTAGTTGCGCACATTGTTGCAAAAAAATCTTCGAGACATGGGGAGGTGTTAATCCGGGTGCGCTTCTCCAAGTGCAGCAGAAACGGAAGATAACGACTCAAGCTTTTCTTGTTGCGCATGAGATTGGCAATTCTGTTCATTTTATTTATTCATCTTCTTGGGTGCTGCGCACGCGAGAATGCGTGGCGCTCCCAGCAGAGGGATTGACTAAGACCGACATTCTTCGTCAGAACTGAATTAAAATGAAATGACCGCTTGTTTCTTTGTGAACAACTCTTGGAGAGCACAAATTGCTGGAATAAAACTTGAAATCGTAACTAGGCAACTTTTTCAAATCATAATAATAATCAATGGATATACGTCCATAAGTAGATTTCGTCTATAGATGAACTCTAAAATTACAAGGGAGTGTCGTAATTACTGCAGTTGAAGAAGTCTCAATGTAGTACATAGAAGAGTTCTATCTAAGTGCTGCAGTTGATAACCTACAACGAAATAGAAATGCCTTCAGCAAATACATTTCTACTGTAACGTTGAAAATTCAGAAAACTAAAGTGGTTAAACTAATTTTTTGAAATAGGTAGCTAAAGAGTGATAATGAATAGGTACATAGTCGTATTTAGCTGTCGAAACCTGATCTTAAATTTGAGCCTTGGCTAACTACTCTGTTTGGCTGAATGTAGGCATGCAGCCCCTGCACTCTTACCTTGATCTTGTGAAAGACAGGAAATGAAGAGTGTTGTCAAGGTGCTGAACAGCAGTGCAAGAGTGGTCATGAAACTGCTTCCTCCTTGGGAGTAGAACTCCTGCGCCTGCCAATACGTGATCTATGCTTTCGGAGTGAGTGCAGTGGAATTCGTCGAGCCGGTGCTGTTCGAATTGGCACCTACGCCCGTTAAATTACCCGCTCTGATGCAGTGTCACTGCCGGTAATGTGCGGCTCGTAAACGGCTTACGCTGCCGTGTGCTCTCGTGGGGGTTCAGCACGCTGACAGCCAACACTGCCCACTGCGAAGGAGGTTTATCGAAGTTCAGCGCCGAGCAGTCATCAAGCTAATGCAGCGGCTAAATAATAAATGATAAGGGATGTCAAATTAATACAACAGCGGTCCAAAATACCATTTTGCCTCTCTAGTGTCGCCAGCCTATGGCATGCAGACTTCTAAAGTTCCTTAGTGAATGTGGTATTTAATTTTTTCGTCATCAGAAAGCCGCTTAGAAACGTAGGATTGAGCACGATCCAGAATGCTTCGGTAGTTCTCTAATTTCTAGATTCCTCTTTTCTATGTAGTATACAACAAGCGAATCCACAATAGCCTTGCACGAAGTGACTGACCTGCCAAAGTCATTAACACTCTCTAAAGCTAGCGTTTTGACAAGGGCTGTTGGGTAATTTATGCATGGTAATTTGCCTGTTTTTTCCTTTCCTTTTTCATTCCTGAACATATACTAAATTTGAAGGGAGCGTGTAGCGCAGTCGGAGGAGGCGCGACTGTCGCGTGCACCCGATACCACGTTCCTGGTTCGGATTTCCCGCCCAGGGCAACCAAGCCTTCCATCCCTCCGGGGGTCGGTTAATTGGTACCATACTTGTCTGGGAAGGATAAAGCACTGACTTGTTCATCGGCTGGCCACCGCAAGTCATTGTATGGCCAAATACGCATTCAAGTCGCCTCCACGATATCACGTAGAAGTAGAATGCGTGGCGCATCCCGAAAGGGATTGAGTAACGCTGTCCTTTATCCTTTTTATCCTTCAATTTGCCTGTTTTAGGAGATTTATCAGGTTGTAAGGAAAGTTTTTCGCCACTCTGGCGTTCCGCCAACTGGCGTTCCGCTAAATTTTTGAAAAGTTTTCTGGAACCTTCTCCCAATAACTCGTAGCTGACCTACGACTTACAGTTACTACTATAGTAGTCATATTCCGTTACGGCTAGGACAAAGAAAATGGTTCTCGAGTGCAGGCAAGTTCCACTGCTTCTGCTTTACGAGTGCAAAAAGTGCACGAGTGCAGTGCAAGACTTGCGGTGGATAACATATGTGGAGCGATGGGTCCTACCGCTACCTCCAACGACACGGCGAAAGTATGGTTCCGAAAATTCAAGAACGGAGACTTTTGCTTGGAGGGGCCGGCCACGGTCTGGAAGGCAAGTTGTTGTGAATGAGGAACGCCTTCTAAAGCTGGTTTCAGGAGGATCGCCGAAACCGAAAAAACGAAACTTCCTCTGCGGCTGAATCTGCTGAAACATAGGCCCTGGAATGATTCAACAGCGAGATGTTTATCATGTCCTGTAGGTCATCATGAACGATGCTACCAATTATCTGTTCGGATGCTTTAAAGGGCGAATTCGAGAGATACGATATGTTGTACAGGGATTAGTACCTCTCTTCAGACAGAATTTTCATGATATCATATAAATCTATAACTTCAGATTTTCATTTAAAGTTATACATTTGTTGGTAAGAGTATGATTTATGTGGAAAATCTTGCGAATATTAATGCTTCTTAGCTCATGATCTGTTGCAAGTGGAGCATAAGATGCTCTCGATATCTGCAGGTCTAATTGCGCCATAACCTGAACGTAGGGTACTACTATGATCGGCCGGTAAAAACGTTCTTTGAACTATGGACGTACATAGGCCTGGCTCTCTTTTGATATACGCTTTGAATCCGACTACAAACAAGGATCTTCTGGCGCAGTCTCAGGCGGTGATGATGACCATTTAGTGCCTGAGTAGCAAGTGTCTTACTTCCGCAATGATACAAATGGATCACAACCAACACGAGTACTCATCAGCAGTAGTTCATTCGAACTGATCTCAACAAGGCTATGGACGACCTATTGATTTGACGTACGTTGACGACTAATTGCAGAGGATCCCAGGCCGTCACCTTCCCTTCGTCTGGCTTCTCTTGAAAGATTCCAATTCTTGGTTGCGAAAGCGATGTGAACTTCCTTAGCCCACAGTCAGTTGTTCGATTTCGATAACAATCGAAGTTACATGCAGTAATAGTGTAGCCATCAGTTTGTTCTGTTTGGAGTTATACTGGTAATTCGTTCGAACTTAATTGTTTTGCAATGGCTCATGTACTGTAAGTATAAACTCGGTGAAATTCTTCCGCACATGAGCCAGGAGTGTATCGCTACTATTACCGTTCAGAATTTTTTTTAGATTTTCTGGCACATGCGAGTTTTGACGTTGTTCCTACTCTATTTTTGTGTGGAACAACACCTTCTAGCCGTTTTCCCTCACAACGGTCAAGGAGAAGGTGAGGCTGGAATTCTTCAACAGTTCCGTCGAGGGTTATTGGAGAAGAGAAAACAAGGTCTGCGCCGATCGTTCTCCAAGCGATCTATGATGCAGCCTACCTATAGCAGCCTAATATCAGGGATGTGCGGAATTTCCGTTTCTGTGTTCCGAATTTTGGGCCCTTCCGTTTCGTTCCGTGTTCCGCCTGTTTTTGCGCCGGAAAGCGGAAACGGGAATGGGCACTGTTCCACACTAGTTTTCTACTGAACGCAATCACCTTATCAACTAAAAAAGTTCTCCTTCATAAAATCGTGAGAGAAATGCTGTTTAACAACCCTAATATTCTTATTTTTATTATTCTATTATTGGTATTAGTAATAGTATTCTTGAAATTGTTTAAACTACCAAAAAAGCACTCTAAAATGGCAACGGCTGGGTGCAGGGCAAAATGAATGTGCCACAAAGGCTATGTATGCATTGTATGCCAAGAAAATGCACTCAACATTTGAATGATCATAAAATTCTTGTTTCACTAGTTACAAATAGCTACAAAAACTTTGCAAGCATATAGCGCAGTATTATGAAGCAAAGGATTCAGTGAAGGTTGTGGCATGTGGTTCTATGCTCCACGACTTAATCAGTGTTCCTGATCAAAGGTAGATTTTTTTTTAATTCGTTAGGCGTGCTATTCATCCATATGGAGTTATGCGATTCATTTTTAAATGAAGCACGAATATCTACCATGAGCTGTTATTTTAGCCGACTATGATGACTTATTGATTTCTGACACAAAACTATTGCTTCGAGAGCCATCAGAACTGCCCAGCTGTGTCACCTTGGGCATAGCGTTTCTAGGTGGCACAGACTGAATATTCCCATAGAAGAGTGGACCCACCATGATTAATCAGTTATTCAGTTGTCATCTTAGATCCCCGAATGAATTCTGATCGTGAGTACTGGTTTTGATGATTACAATGTAACTGCTGTTGAGTATGCAGATATCTGTGCAGTCACCAAATCGTCCATGATGCCACAGGTTTCTGAAAGTGTTGAGAAGAATCATATTCATGGTCGGAAAATGATCTAGGTGGCTACTCCAGTTTTAGACTTTATCCCGTCATTTTTTTTAAATACGGGTCTGTAAGTAACTTCAAGTGGCTAAGTCGGTTAAGCCTACCGTTCAAAAAATATCAGCATAAAAAAGTCAGTGAAAAACCCGTCGCAGGAACTAGATATGGAAAGGCTGCATGCTGAAATGGTGAGAAATAATGAGATAAGACCCTGAATTTGTTTTCCTTTACTGCTCTAGCCATAGCTAAAAGGTGATCTGAACAATATTATGCATTCTTGCATCGCTATGTTGTGTTATGATGAGGATGAGCATTAATCTGTGGAAGATTCGACTGCACGCAAAGTTCTGGGCAAGAAAAAGTGCAATAGAAGCCGCTTTTGACACCGTTGCAGGTGCACTTTTGAAAAAATGGCGAACGTGTGTCATTTCCGTTTCCGCGTTTCGTATTCCGGTTTCCGGCGATTTTTGAGCGTTTCTGTTACGCCTTTCGTCTTCCGCTTTTTCCAGAAAAATTTCCGCACATCCCTGCCTAATATACTCGAGGCAGTATATTGAACGCGTGCTGGATGCAATACACTCGACTGTACCATTCTTTACTATCAGTACGTTTTGACGCTTTGTTTTTGTGTTGGTGACACTTTTTAGGAGGTGACCCCTCCCCCGCCCCCCCCCCCCCCCGACCCGATTTGCGCCACACTCGAAGTAACGTATTATGCTGGAGGTACAAGGAGTGTGGGCGCGTACGCAATCGGATGATGTGCCTCGTAAATCCGACTCAGGTTCCTGGTTTGAGTTTTCCGCCCGAGTCAACCAAGATTCCTATTCCTATGGAGTTCGTGAGTTGGCAGTAAACTCATTTGGGAAGGATAAAGCTCTGATTTGTTCATCGTCTGGATCCCGCAAGTCATTGTATGGAACAAATTCGCATTCTATCGTCTTCTCGACGTCCCAAAATAGAATGCGTGGCGCATCTCCAAAAGGATTTAAGTAACGCCGTCTTCTATCCTTTATCCTTTTATCTGCAAATAAAATTCTTTGGTAAGGAATTTCGGCTCTATGGTAGTGGGGGGTCACCTTATAAAAAGTGTCATGCTGACGAGGAGGAGAGCACAGAATTAGGCTGGAAAAGAGGCTCCGGGGTGTGGACCGACTAGCGCACCCGTGTTGAAATTGCCTACATCTTGGAGTTCTCTCCATCGGAACCAGATAAAACCCGGATCTGTAATTGAAAAGTGGAGATAAGACTGCATTTACATTGGTTGCATGTCACTCGTCACGCCTGCACGGCATGCTATGGTGACACCATCCAACTACCATAGCACCGGAATTTCTATTTGTGAAGGAGTGAATAGACTCCTGAGCTGTCATTTTGACATCCTTTCGTACAAGATGAGATTCCTCTACTGGAAGATGCGTATCACAGAATTGAATGACTTTTTAAGATTTAGAAAGCACGGTAAATATTTTTCGTGAATTTGAAACTACGTGTTTGCCTCTCTTAGTATTGTATATTACTCGAAATGTTCGGGTTGCAATAACATCTGGCAAGAATAATATATGACGACTTCACTGTTCATAAACGTCCCTTTTTTGTTTTTTTAAGCCTGCATGATTGTTCAGACATAAATAAATTAACTAACTAAATAAATAAATATTAGGCGGCTCAAAATCACCCATTCCATCGTGCTCCATACGACCTCGTACAATTGTTGTGTTAGGTGCTCTCTTCTATTGAAATCGACTTGGCTCAGCATGTCTTCTAACGAATGGTGGAAAATGAAGGCTTTGCGCTTTGTTATCAGCTTAAGTTGATCTGCTTTTATCCGTTAGATTTTAAAGAGCCGCAGCCCTTCATCGGAGGGATCGTTTTACAAATTTTGATACATTTGCGCGTTGTTATGGGCAACCGGGAAACCTGTACTTAATGCACTGTAACTTTGCCTTAAATGGTCACTCTACCATCGTCCTACCGTTCTTTTTTCTTTATTTGGAGTACAAGACGTTCCAAAATTTTGTATACATCGCCTATGTATGTACTACTCGCAGATCTCAGGAATATCCTTCAGTTTTATATAAGGAAGGGCGGACATTCATTGTAGGAAACAGTCAGCAGTCAAAGTATTTTAATTATAAAGAATGACTGCAACTCATCCCCATCCTCATCTATGATAACCGCTCTGAAATATATAGAAAGTTTTTCTCTTTGCGTCCAAAAAATCTGTTAATAGGAAGCTAAAGTTAAGGAGAATCGTTCATGTTGCCAATGTTGATTTTAGAATGCGTGTAGTTCAGAGGCAAGGCACCAACGAGATCATGGTGGCCAGAAGCGTCAGAAGAACGTCTGCAGAGAAGGACGCCGACAGTCGCCCATTGACCTCGATCTCGGTGGGTTGCTTACGCCTGGTCTCGAAAGCGTAGTGAAGTATAAATAGAAGTAAGCCTATCAAAATAAAAATTTCTCGTGAATTTCAAGCGGTAGAAGGAGAAGTCCCTCATGAGGGGTTGAGAGAGGTGGTCAAAGTTCACATCAACATGCTTGGCAGTCAGCTGTTCAGTGGATCTGTAGGTAATCTGCCTCCTTCAGTACTCACCGTATTTCTGACATCTGTACCATTTTTGCGGCATAAGTAAGAAGCCATGAATTGGTTAAACTGGCGCTTTGTTATTCAGTGGACGGTTTACATGGTAGTGCTAGGGAGTACAACGAATAATGTCTGTATGGGGTGTCTGTTCGCATGCAAAACGCTAGAGTTCGATATAATATTTGGTGATGGTCGAAAGGGAATCTAGAAAACATCTTTCTGGAAGAGGTAACGGCTTTTCGAGTCAGGGTGAATGCAAATTTTGTTCATAAGGTCAAATAGTGGGCGGTTAAAAAATCAGTGGATGCTGAAAAAATCTAATACTAAATTCGTAGGCTATAAGCCAAATAATAGGAGGTCACTTGTGCTGGTAAATTGGGCACAACTGGCAATCAAACGTGCCTCAAAGATAAATGATGATGGTAAGGCGAAGGGTTGCAAGACTAGCGGAGACTAGATCAAGTGGACTTACCAGGACAGCAGACAATAGCTGAGTAAATTTCAGGAGCAGCCGAGGTCTCATATCATCCTCCTCTAGAGTTGGGTAATTACCATCAATCCGGGCCGGTGACGGTGCAGAATAGTGGATACTCAGGTTTCTCTTCCTTATTTTAACTTCAAACCTCTAAACGAGAAGGTTCTTTTTTAGCTAGCTCGTAGTCAGTCACAACGTTTCGTAGTTGGTTGCTTATCAAAAGCATCAATATGAATTATGCAGCATCCATAGTCTTTCGACATTTGTATGCGTTGTCATTTTGAGAGGAATGACATGCATGCGCAGGAGCTCACAGAGACCTTGTACAGCGAAACTGGAGAAGGACAAGAATCGTTAACCCAACGCCAACTCCAGAACACTATGCCCAGAGTTAGAGGCTCAAACGGAATGCACGAGAAAATGTTCGATTTCTCCACAATACTTCGTATCTGTACGTGCAATATATGGTGGTCTGAAAAGGGATACCATATCCTCAAATCTCCTTGCCAACTGCACGCAGAACCGGGTACCGGAATGTGTTGCAAATAAAGATCGAGGACTGGGAACTGAATCGCTTACGACTCCCCAATGAAGTCGCGCTGATAGTTCTAAGCGTTAGTCAAGCGGATCTATTTCTGGCCGATTTCGTTTATGTGGAGACGTAGGACTGTAGCTGAATCTTGGTGTTTTTGAAAAGCGGATCTGTTCCTGGTGCCTGATAAGTTTACGCTCAACAGGAAGAACATCTACGAGTAATCCAGTCAGTTGTATCTAGGTTGGAAGTGAGTTTGGGTAACGAACCAGCATCTGTGGTGTGCAGGATGTAACGAGCGGCCGGGAAGCTTTCAAGGGCATTGAGGATGTAAAGAACGGAAATAACGATTTTTCTGCTCGAGAGCCACACTGGCTTCGGGATCTGTATGTACACAGCCGCGTTGTTGAGACTTTTCGAGCACTGAACGAAAGCGTAATGCTGCTAGCCCCTTTCGGTGGTGTGGAGAAGGGCACAATGAATTACTGTATCATGCAGCAGGGACGAACAAAACCCTGCTACCGGGCGACCAAAAGGGGACGATCTTAGCAGCGACAAACTAAGACAACGGCAAGATTAGCTCCCATTTTGAAACTTGACAAGCGAGAGAGCTCTTAATGTGTTTATGTTCCACAACATCTCTTCCTCGCTAAGGCTTGACTTAAGCGAATCGAAAAAATTTCGGTCTCTTCGTGCTTTAATCTCTACTAAGAAACGCGTCAGATGCTTCCAGGTTTCGTACAGGGATTTTCCAATTGGAAAGCAAGGCCATTCATAAGCGGTACGTATTCTCGCTACTGTTTCCTCTTCCCCACTTTGTGAGCACGAAGGCGCCATAGCAGTCCTACTAGTGATACAACTTTGTTAAGGCGGAAATTTGAACAAGCGTTACTTCCTTCGACAGCTACATTTCCACTGGAACAGCGAGCACACTATCAACGGTCTGCACTACCCATTAGAGGTGGCTACCACACGCCCACGTCTACACGTTTTGTGAATCCAGTGTAGATACTTCACATCAATCTCGAAAAGTGCTCTTCATTGCCGAGCACACTGGTTTTGCCGCTGATGCGAGTATTGGTTTTAGGCGCACCTTGTGCACGCTGGGGAAGATTTCAATCCGAAGACCGATGACATCGCAGGATCTGTGGTGATTGTAAGTTGCCCGTAGTCCCCATGCGAAAACTGCAACGATCCATGAGTTCTGGAGTAACGACAGGTTGCGGTGCTCTTTCGACTTGCTGAAGAGGACCTCAGCGGAATCGACGCGGTTCTGTCTGCTACCTACGACTTCAGTAAGTTCGAAATAGCGCTGTTCTCTCGTAGTCGGTGTTTTTGTACTCAGTACGTATATCACCAAACGTTTAAGAAAAAATCGACTCCTGTGATGAAGAACGAAGCACTCATAGTTTGTTCCATGTTTGAATAAACTTTGATTCAGAGCCGAGAGTGCCGATATCTTCTTTTAACCCAGCTGTTGTGCTTCCGAATGATCTGTCATCGTTCTTCACTTATTCAGGTTGGTATCAATACTTCAGATGGTGGCTTAGAAAATGTGATAAAAGGATGTGTTTGCGAGGGAACAACTCGCTCTGTTTGACTCCAGCGCCAAAATTGCAGATTAAGCAAATTTTTTTGCAAAGACAACCACCCCCACCTTGACTGGGATTGGATCCAGTCAATCTCTTTTGTTGTGTACAAGCAAGCATTGAAAATATCGCCACAAGTAAAGTGAGTAATCCTTAAGGATCGTTGACAACTCCACCGTGTACAGAGGGAGTCGAATGGATTGTACTAGTAGAACCTAAAGCGATATCCGAAAGGCAGGTAATGATGATCTTCTATTATTTTATTTAAACTTGCTGTATTATTCTCTATTTTTTGAACATGGAGCTCCTTTTGATAAACAAAAAACATCTCTTATGTATACTTTCGGAAGCACATTTCAGCCGTGCTTCCTGAAGCGTCCACTCCCGTATCTCTGCATTAGGAGGACTGATTTCATGTCCACCTGACCATGAGTAGGCCGTTCAGAGGTCTACTGAAAAAAAGGCGAAACGTCTTGTATGTCTGCTCAAATTTTGTCCTCTGCGGGTTGCAAGTAATTCAAGGATTCTGACGCTCCATCTATTCGGTTTGACACCTCGTCGCTTACTCTTTCAGGATTGTTATAAGCGCGTGATGAAGGGTAAAGCTCAGAGTTAATTAAAGTCTAAGTGGAATCTCCATACAGTTTCTATGGGTCGCTGATGGACAGCTGAGTTTTGTCCTTCCCAGACGAGTATATCATCAATCCAGCGATCGCACACTGATGAAAAGCTTGGTCGGCTTGGGCGGAGCAGCATCCAATAGCTTCGTTTCAATGTGCGTACGCCTCGTCCTGTGCTACCAAACTCGGCGATTTCGTTTCACGCAATCGCCGTAAATGCAGCATAGAAAACCCCATTGCTTGGAGTGTGAAATCGTCTACTTCCGCTGCGTGAGACGTTCCCGCAGAAGCCAGAGCACGGAGCACTGCCCATTCAGTGAGTGTCCTCATTGCGATCAGGAGGGCGCCTCGAACAGTTTTGGGCTCTTAAAGACGTCGAAAGGATCAAAACGTGAGGCATTCAGCAAACTAATACAACTCAGAACGTCTTTAGTTATATAGAGGTACAGAGATTCAGCTACGCTTCAGTGCTTGGAAAACAGAAAGCAGTAACGTTCCAGTTGTCTCTCCTGACGGCGCCGAAAAGAAGCCTGGTGTCTACCATCATCCAGCTCGCAACGCAGGCAGCTCGCGAAGAAGACAACTCTCCTCTCTGGGAGAGGAACTCCAGACCGGTTCAACACTCTAATGGACGAAAGTTGCTCTTGAATAAGTGAGGAATTCTTGGTTTCATCAATAATTTCCATAAGAACAGAACAGCAGAGGTTCAATAGCACAAATATCAGGTTGTCACATAACTTCTGCCCGATTCCGGTAGGCGTTATTTCGTGATTGTTTTTCTCATAGATAGAGAGAGTAGTTGTATATAATTTGTATATTATTTTTTAGCGCTTGTTCCACTCTATAAAACTTGATAGACTGTTTTTTTAAAGTCATTGAGCATTGCCTCATTTTAGGTGCTGGCCAAAACCATGAAAAAATGCACTTCCGGGTAATAATGCTTCATGAGTCCAACCTTGGCCATGGTGTGAGCGAGGCAACTCAAAAAAATCAAGATGGCATGGATTCCACTAACAAGGCACCGTGTGCTGATGGTACCAGAGATTCCGTGTCGGGTGACGTGAACCTCGAAGATAAGGACCGTTCAGGACGACCACCCAAGTGTAATGACGGACGTTTGAAAGAAAGAGTGGAAGCCGATCCACGAGGTGCTGTACGTGACATGGGTAAAAAAGTTGGACTCATTCGTACAACTATTTCGAGGCACCTATATGCGATAGGCGAGGTGAAAAGCTGGATAAGTGGGTGCCCCACGAACTCACTGAGGAGCAGCAAAGGTGCCGCCTGGAGATCTGTTCTTCCCTTATAATAAGGAACGAAAACGAATCGCTTCTCGACCGGGTTATTAATTACCTGTCCCGCTCATTAGCCAGATCTAGCCCCCACGAACTTTCACCCTTTCAAACATCTCGATGGCTTCCTCAAGGAGAAAATTTTTTCCATTGAAGCAGGTGCCAAAATTGTCTCTAAGTGTTTCATTGCTTCTAAGAATTCAAATTTTTTCAGAAATAGGATTAAGCTTTTTGTATATCGTTAGCAGAACTGCATAGATTGTAACGGTTCCTATTTTTATCAATAAAAGTTATTTTCTGTTAAGGTATTACACCGTAAAGTTACCGTCGAAAATCGGACATAACTTATGTGACAACCTAATAGAAAACAAAATATGAAAGCCTCCCACTGCCACGGTTTTCTTAATTTTTTTGAGTGCCGCCCACTAGATTCCTTTTTTTTCACTAACGATAATGGAACATGCAAATATTGAACGACAGCGTTATTTCGTAGTTTGGTGGAGCATTGTTCCGGAATCTGCTCTACTGGAGGCGTTCTAAGTAAAGTGTAAAAATAGGTGAGAACGCGAAAGCTGGGCCCAGAGAGATGTGCAGTTTATCCGCAGTTGAAGAGCATTTAAGAATTATCCGCGTTCCTGTCTTTCTATTTTTCCAACCTTTATAGGTTTTGGTCTTTTGTGTAAAGGTGAACCTTTTTTCCTCTGAAAAGCTGCACTAAAGTGAGTCTTATTGTTGGGGGGTCCACTAGTGTTATATTTAGGAGGCCGTAACAACAGCTAAACAAAACCATCTTTAAGAGATGCCAACACTCGTCATCGTTTACGGCATCTGTCGCGTCACTTGGAGATATCGTCATGTGTTCATTGCGCTATCGTACCATTAGAAGACCACTTTTTATTGTTTTACGGTAACTTCCGGATTTGCTACACATCGAAAAAGATCGAGATGGGTTCGTACAATACTTCTGCACTTTACCGCCTTTTGTCGCTGTGCGCTTCTAGAACACATCCAACATTTCATCTAATGCTAGCAACTTTGACTCACTACGAGTGGACGACTCACACGGAACGTGTTACAACTTATTGTTAGGCAGTAGTTTGAACACGACCTCCTACATTCGATAGACCCCTGAATACCATTAGCCGTCTACAAATTAAAGCTGCCACGATCAAAGGAGATGAAATTTACAAGGGGTCAATTCAGTCCGTCCACTAATAACGTTCTCGCGATGTCCGACTGGTTCCCTTCTGACCCTGCGTTGTACCCTTATTACACACATTTGTGCAGAATGGCAGCCAACCTCTCGAAATTTTCTGTTTTCTTTTGAAAATTGCTTACATATATTGCTATTTGCTCATTTGGCAAAACATGCACACTGCGCAATGAGAGATGAATGCAGCACCATAGTAAGGTAAAACTTGGCACGGAACTGAAGGCAGATTTAAAAACACGATGTCGGGCCAATACTGAAAAAGAATAACTCCACGTGCAGTGGGCAGTTGACCACTCTATCGTCCTTTGGAAAGTGGGCCATCGCCACCACTAGACAGAGCATCGGTGTTCCAGCATGCAGCATCTCCATACTTTAAGGAAACAGCCTGGACATTGGCCTCGTTTAACTCCTTTCTCACTTGTTCGTGTTAACTATAGTTAGCTCGAAGCTAATAGTATTGGGAAAGCTTTTGAGCGACTTAGATTAGATATCGTTTCAAAGTGCTGTGCTGTTGAAACATTTCCCTTGTCAGGTCGGCGGAGCTTAAATATGTAGTTCATTTATACATAAAATACCAGTTAGCCTAATTCGATCACGAGGATCCTAAAGATTCATTGGGTGCAACATGTTTTTTAGCTGACATTAGCTGCCATTGTCCAAGAATTGAGGTGTTGATTCTTCAGAGTAGCTCTTGGAAAAGCATCGATGTTTATTTGCGAAACTGTGATAACTGCAAATTTAGTGCCGTTTTCGTAGCGACGAAATGTTAGGTCATTGCATGAAATGGCCGATTTTGACTGGAAGTTTTGACAGATCATAACTTTGCTTGGAAGCAGTTTTCTGAATCGAAATAGGCGCCTTTACATTTAATGCTCTTTCCCAACGCGACAGTAGCCTACGCATTTCATCCTTGTGAAAATCAGAACTTACGAGAACTAGTAAAACAAGAAACTCATTTTCTACATCATCTTGGTTGCTGAATTTTTGTCCTTCACATGACGAGCTGAATTCTTGAAAACAAAATCATACTCGATAGGGAACAGATCTGGTGAATATGCTGGATGTCGCAGTTTCGTATCCCGATTCAAGCAGTTTCTGGACAACAAATTTCGAAAGGTGCGAACGTGCGTTGTCATGCAGTGAGTTTGGGCTTCCTCGATTGACCAAACCCAGCTGTTCTTCAATCAACTTCTGGTGCACCACTTCAACTTCGGCACAGAACTTCTCCGCCGTGGTAGTCTCTCCAGTCTTAAAGAACTTGAAATGGACCATATCAGCCACTTGTCCACTATAGTGTCTCCATAGTCTTCTTTGGATGGAGCCTTGATTTCGGCATCTCCTTGAGACTCTCATTCTTGTCCAGCCATTGTGCAGAGCGAGGACAATTATCATGAAGGACCCACTTTTCGTCGCATGTCACGATCCTGTCCAAAAAAACCTTAACAAAACACAGATGTGACGCTTAAGCATCTTCCCTGCGGTCAGTTTGTGCGGGATCCATTTATTCAACTTTTTTGCTTTTCCGATCGCATTCAAATGGCGACTGATAGTACTGCCGACAATGCCGAAATACTGGGCTGGCTCTCTCCACCATGGGTTTAAGTTGGTCGTCGTTAAGGAGGGATGGCGGCCTACCTCGGTTTTCAACTTCAATACTTTCGTACCCAGGTTGAAATCTTTCCAACCAGTGTCGAGTTTGCGTGTCATTAGCAACCTTTCCTTAAAAATCTTCCCTAAATGCAGCGTTGATGTTACGAGTTGCAGCCACGGTGTTGTGACCACTTTTCCATGCATATAAGTAGAACACCTGAAAATCACGTTACTACAATACTATAAAACTATAAAAACGTAGTACTATAAAAACGATGTCGCAGAAGCTATAAATGGTAAGAAAGCGGCGATTCTGCGCTTTCAGTATCTGAAAAAATGCGTGAAAGGGCAACATTCATAGCCACGAAAAATCGACCAGAAATTGAGGCAGCAAAATTGGCCATTTCATATGCCGTAAAGGAGAATGCAGGCCGTAAAGGAGGATGATATCTAATAGTAATCTTGCATCTGGAACACAAAGGATTTCTATGTTGCCTCTGTCATGATCAGTTCAATCGGTTTCAGGTCGGGCAAGGCCGTAAAGGAGGATGAAATCATCCAGGAAGTCGTCATCATAGTGCTCGTATTCGTCTCACTAATGTTAGTGCCTCCATTCTTGATCATGTGGGTGATCCAGAAAAAAGCGTCGTTGCCGGATCCAGACCAGACTTCTTCGTCCCAAGGCTCTACTAATCGCAGCACCACCACTGCTCATCGATCAAGCGCTCGCGTGTGAAATAGTGTGTCTCCTAACGTATCTGCGACTAACTATGTGCCTGACAAGGGAAGGGTCTGAAGCGTATGTCTGAACGGGAAAGCGGGTCATATAGGGAGAATCCTCACCCCTCGGTTGGTTTGAAAATGTGCTTATTTTTTGCCAAATCGTTAAACCCAAGGAGTAGGGGGTCACAATGGGTTACGGCGCAGCACGCGTTTGGGGGTCTTGTACGCCCACGATGCGTCCGAAACCAATGGCTCGAAGCGCAGATGGGTAGAGGGTTGACTCGTGCGAGGGAGGTCAGGAGTTTGGTTCCTCTGCGCTGCTGCGTTTTTCATTTCAACTGATCGGTTGAGATTTGGGGGATTCAGACGTCTATACCATTTCCAGACGTTTTCTGCGCATTTGTACGCTGTGGTATTCAACATGGTGATAAATGTTCAGCACCAGTGATACACAGGTACAAAATACCTGTGTAGTGAATCGCAGTGTCTTCCTCCAAGGTTATGAGAGCACGCAACCGAAATCCAATTGAAGAGTACCATTTCCTCCGAAACAAGAGTTCCACCCGAAAACGTTATCATATGCCCCTTGCTTGCTTGCCTCTCCACGTCCATCAGTTCATCTTGCGGATTCCAATCTTCCTCTTCTTCTTCCACCACTTCTAGCTGTTCGTCTTCGTCAACTTCAAGTTGACCTGCTTCGAAGTCCTTGAGTACGCTGGCCATCCGTTCGGCCAGCTTGATTTCTTTCCTCGAAGATTCCTTATTTAAAAGTGGGCCACACTTTAGCGTGAGCAGGTGGATCACCACTCGACCGTCGACCGACATTGTTGGTGTCAGGTTCTAGAAAACCTTCAGCAGATCTCTGATTTCCAGGTAACAGGTAGACATGAGGATAAGAGTGTACAGTGCTGTTTAGCTTAATTTGCGGGATCCGCACACCTCGTTTCTCATTTGAACCACCTCCGATGTCACAACGTGGTCTCCTTTGAAAAAATCAAATTCGAGCAGGATGGTTTTCCCGAGGCCTTTGGTCCAAGTATGGAAACAGACTATGAGGAGCCTGTAGCCTGTGCTCGCTACCCGTAAAGTGCACGGTGGTGCTTCATGCACTTTGTACCTGTTATCACTGGTGATTTCCATGTAACAGGTAGACATGAGGGTAAGAGTGTACCGATGCCCAAGGCCTTTGGTTCGTGTAGGGAACCAAAGACTATGAGCCATGAACATTTATACATCACCATGTCACCACAGCGTACAGCTTGAAAAATCCGCAGAAAACGTCTGAAAATGGTATAGAATCCCCCAAATCTCTACCAATCAGTTGAAGTGCAAAATTGCAGCAATGCAGAGGAGCCAAACTCCTAACCTCTCTCGCATGAATCAACCCTCTACCCACCTGCACTCTGAGGCACTTGCTGCAGAAGCATCGCGGGCGTGCAAGACCCCCAAACGCGTGCTGGGCCGTATCCCATTGTGACCCTTTGTTCCTTGGGTTTAGCGACTTGGCAAAAAATAAACACATTTTCAAACCAATTGAGGGGTGAGGATTCTCCCATTTTCTAAATCGCTCCCTCCGTTCAGACATGCGCTTCAGGCCCATCCCTTGTGAATTCTAGCCTTTCTGTTTACATATTCAGATATACGCTTCCCACCATTACTTGGCGCACTTCTTCGTCTATTTTGATTAGTTTTGATTGAGTAACCTAACCGTTGACTAACACTACCTGTTTTGTGCCGCTATTCTATTACATCAATCACTTAGAGCTTCGCCTTTTTCCTTCCCTCGTATCATGTCATAATGCTAAACTGATCGGTGGTCCACAAACAATAATCAATCTGTACATTGCGTCTCCTCGTGTGTTTTAGTTTTAAAAAGCCGCTTGCGTTATCCTTGTTTAACATCTGAATTTTTTACCTTCGTCATGAGGAAATCTGTATAGTGTACTGCTGTAGCAAATAAAGGTATTCCTGTAAATAATGCTAAGCACACTGCTCTATGAAACTATGTGTACTTATAATCCTTTCTGCAAGTAACAGGTTTTGACCGTTATTAGTATCATTCTCTATAATAATGCGCTAAGCGATGAGTCATACCATCGATCGGTGCCGCCGCAGAAATTAGCCATAAAATAGGGGAAAAATCGTGAGGGGGAGAAATGGGGAAAAGTTACGACACGAAAATAGCGAAAAATACCCAGACGTCTTCTCCCTGCCTGAAGACTACAGCCCTGGGCTAACTGCGATCGCTGAACATGAATCTGAAGTTTGTTTTTAAAGTAGCGATCGCCATCAATCGATTGATCAAAATGAAAATGGAAATAGCGGAAAATGCCCCCTTTTCTTCTACCTGCCTGGAAACTTTAGCCCTGGGGGTAGTCGAGGTCACTGAACACGAATCTGAAGTTCGTTTTTGAAGTATCAATCACCGTCAGTCGATACTGATCAAATTACGGGCGAGAAAGTTGCGGAAAATAACCAGACGTCTTCTTCGTGCCAGGGTATTCAGAAGACGTGCGGAATACGTCGCATGACGTGCCTAGGA
Source organism: Heligmosomoides polygyrus polygyrus (assembly GCA_947396885.1). NCBI lineage: Eukaryota > Metazoa > Nematoda > Chromadorea > Rhabditida > Heligmosomidae > Heligmosomoides > Heligmosomoides polygyrus. The sequence continues at coordinate 36,303,130 of OX377205.1, read as the reverse complement.
CTCAAAAGGCGTTCCAAAGACTTCGCTTAACGGGTTTGAGGATTCAGAAGGCGTGCCGAAGACGTCCGCTAAGGGTGGATCATTGAGGAAGACCAGTGCCAGTAATGGGGGACAGTTTCACTATAGGAAGACCAGTAGTGGGGAACCAATAGATCGCCCTATCATACTATTATATATGGATGGATATGCTGTACGTGCTGCGAGCCTTTTGTACTCCTAGGTGAGGAAAAGAGCTGTACAAGTAGAGCAGCTAGCTCGATGTGATTGTCCTTAACTTAGTGATACTGTATCATCGCGCGAAGAGCGCAAGTGCGAGGCACGCCTATAGGCGTAACGGAGCACTTGTATGTATAACAAGTGCGAGACACGCCGCCAGGCGTGTCTCGCACTTGCCCGCTTCGCGGGGTTATAGGTTTGCGCTTTTTTCTCAGAAAATACTCTCACACAAAAGCTACGTGTGACCTCGAGCACCCACGTACAGTTGACCATGAGAAAATACTGAACTGGTGAGATATACGCAGAGGCGTACCTAGCGCGGGTAAAGTTTTCCGTTCAACATGGGATAATGCTGAGTTCTGCATGCGGCCGGTCGTCGTACGACGACGATGAGACCTCTGCTTCCTTTCTTTTCGATCTTCTGACTCCAGACGGTTGTGGTGCGGCGAAGGGAATCCGTCTTCTGGATCCAGGCGCTGAGAAACGCGCACAGATGCCGTCGTGTCAAGCTGGAGGAGGATGCGCTTCCTCCGATGCAACAATGTCTAATGTTGAACGGCAAACGTTGCCCGCGCGAGGTGCGCAGAGGCGTCGTAAGGGGTTCCATGAGATTGGGCGTAGTTCCAGGAGACGTATCTCAGCCAGGTTCCAAACCTGAGTGAGATACGCCTCATCATCTACAGAGCAGGGAGCAAACTCAATTATGTAGTGGTAGATAATTCATTAAGCAATCAGAAGGCAAAGTTGGAAATGGTCCAAATACAAAATGTGTTCCAACTCAAACAAACTGGACTGGGAGGAAGAGCTGTTTTCAGGACTTCAGGAAGCATAGATCAAGGGATTTGGGTGCGCTGTTTACACGACTGAACCACATTCAAAGGATGGAGCATGTCGATAGAAGTGGTATAGTACCGTCGGTAAACCTCCGCCAAAACGCGGCCGGCGGATTAATCTGCCGTTTCCGCCGCTTGGCCATAACTCCTTTGAAACTCGATTGTATACAATGAAATGTATATTATTGGAATCAGAACAGGATGACCTACCCAATGGCGTAAAAATTATGGCAAGATTTTAAAATTTCTCAGTCCGAGATGACCTAAATTAAGCGAGCCCATCTTGACCTGACCCACATTCGCTCCTTAGTCTCGCCCAATTATGCCCCCTGGCAGGAATGGATCTACCCAGTAGAAATTTAAAATTTTTAAACGATGTCAAAATGTATTTCATGCCAATTTTAAGTTTTGCCTCTGCCGATGTTTTCCATTTTCGCCAGTTATTTACGACCGTCCCACTTTTGTTCTAGGGCTGATTTTTGCTAAAATTTTCGAACATGGGGTATGGATTAAGAATATATAATAGTTCTTAGGTTTACTTTGATTAAAAGTAGAATAGCAACCATCCACCAATTGTGCAGTGCATCAGATCACAAGAAGACACGTCCCGGAAAGGCTACTTCACGCGAGTAGATCTGTGTCCTAACGCGACGGATCTGTAAGGAAGCTGCATATGTGATCAGACAACTTGCTGAGATACCCCATAAAATTGATGGAGCTGGCAGGTCACGTCTGGCAGCTTCACTGTTCCAAAAAGCTGTTTCCCTCTTGTTCGACCATGAGTCTTAACACAGACGTCTATCCTCACAGAACAATTCCTGTTGTTTAGCGAAGCCCATATTTTCAATACTTGTAAAGAGTTTTCCACTCGACGCTAATGTCATTTATTTCCTTGAGGCAAGTTCGGTACTGAAGGCCAGACTGTTGCTGCAATTACCGTGACCTGGCCTGCTCCAGCAAGCGTGTCTTTTGGAAATACAAACGCTGTTTCTCCCTTCTCACTACTCACACTAACCTAATGCATGATCAGGCCTGAGGTCGAAGGAGGCTCGTACTGTTTTTTTTTGGGTTGGGATACCCACTTTTTTGGAAGGGAGTTTCTTTGAGGTTTCTCGAAGACTTCGAAGAATTCAGATCTTATTCTTTCTCGTCAAATAGTAAGAAAAACAAGCTTCTCCCTTCCGCTTTCTTCGATATGGGTTGGGGAAGGCCGTCTTCGAAATTCTCGTTCCTCATGAAAACAAAATTATTATTATTTTTTACCTGAAGCAGGCAACCTATATAGCTGAAATTTTTCCTTAAAAACCTTCAAGTTTTGTTCGATCTACAGAAGAAAAATCACGAGGTTTCTGTAGAGATCATCCAATATGATTTGGGATCTCGATTTTCCCCATTTGTTAAAAAAGGTGCTCCAAAATTCGAATCTCAATAATGACGTTAAAGATTGCCGCAGAAAGACTTGATTCTGAAAATTGATTGGCGCGTCAGATTTGAAAAATGTTCTGATGAGTGGTATGATGTATATCTTGAAATCTGCGATAGACTTATTGAAAAATACATCCATCTACGTCGACAAAACAGGTACACTGTTTATCCAGTTAAAATTCGCATGCTTGCTTCTAAAGTGTTTCGACTGCATCGCACTCGCTTTATAACTGGTTTCGGAAAGTACCTTCGTTTTTCTAGAAAACTTAAACGCGAACTTACAATGCTGAGTTTAAGGAACGAAGAGAAGATGGCCCAGTCAAGAAACTCAAAACTTTTCTACAAATTTGTTAATACCGAAATCAAAGCTGCAAATAGAATTGGCACTATGAAGAACTCTAACGGTGAACCGTGCTTGACCGAGGTGGACAAGGCGGAAGCCTTTGCGCCCTTTTTTAAGTCTGTCTATTAAAACTGCACCGAAAGTGGTATGGTCTGTACCCCATTCACCGAAGCAAAATTAGACTACTTGGACATTAAAGTGAATTAGTCTATAGAACGCTGTCTCGCATTCCACTACGTACATCTACTTCACCCGATAAAATTCCCTACATATTTCTTAAGAAAGCTGCACTGGGTCTTACGCCAGTGTTTACACTTTTATTTAATAGGTTTCTTCTTTATGGGAAAGTCCCATTTGTGTGGCGTTCCAGTCTCGTTAGACCTGTCGTTAAAAAGGATGCAAAGCCAACGTAAAAAATTACAGACCCATCTGCCTTACTTGTTCCGCTAATAAAGTCTTAGAGAGAATTGTTTGTAAACATCTTCACGACTACCTTCATAAAAACAACCTAATTAGTAAATATCAGCACGGTTTCCTGCAGTGGAAGTCAACATTGACAGCTCTCATGTCCTCTGTTTCCACTTGGAATCAAGTTCTGGACTCCGGTGGTTATGTGACCGTTTGTTACGTTGACTACGCTAAAGCTTTTGACTCCATCCCGCTCTGCCTTCTCACCAAGAAGCTTCGAGCGTACGGCCTTAGTGGGTGCCTGTTAAGCTTCCTTCAGTCGTTCCTACTCGGGTGTAGCCAACGGGTTATTGTGAACGGTTCTTTGTCTGCAACGTACCCAACTACCAGTTCTTCCTGTTCCTCAAGGCACTTGTCTTGGCCCACTTATGTTTCTGCTATACATAAACGATATGCCAAGCTGCCTTCCTTTAGAAGTCCACTGCACTATTTACGCAGATGAATCCAAAATCTTTTCAATAAATAGCTATGATGCTCTTCAAAAGGCGTTAGATGCCCTGCTAAACTGGTCCAAGAAATGGAAGCTCGACATTTCCTTTGAAAAAACGGTAGTAATGTGCGTTGGGAGCAGACATCCTCCCAACTGCTCATTTTACCTGGGAAACTATCGTTTAGCCATCGAGAAGTCAGTGCGAGATCTCGGTATTGCGTACAACGACAAACTTTCATACCAGGAGCATACTGAGAAGATAGTATCGATGGCATATGCAAAGTCAAACTTTATCCTGCGAGCTTTCAAAACACGAAATATGGAAACACTTTTCAAGTTTTTCGTGACCTGAGTTAGGCCAATCTTGGAGTATTGGACGCCGCTGTGGTCTCCTTCTCGAGTTCAGAACATTAATAAAATTGAAGACGTTTAACAAAGATTCACAAAAGAGATATTTGCAAGAAACGGTCAATTCCTCCTTATTTACCGTGAGCGACTGACTCTAGCTAGCTGGCTCGATGAGTAGATGCCAACCCAGGTCAACTTTCTTCTCTCACCGGGTGTTTGCACGCTTCAGGATGTTGATGAAGGACCGCATACTCAGTATGACGTTAAATCAACTTAGGTCTCATCTTTCTCGTAGACAGATTGCAAGGTAGAGTTCAGACATCTATTGCAGTTGTTTCTGTTGCACTGTCTAATCTTTTAGGTTGCATTTTTTTTAACTTCATGTTTGTTCTGGACATTAGAGTCTACTGTTTTTACTAAGCACTGGTTTTACCTTCCGTTATGTTATTTTCTAAACAACACGTGATGTAGTCATCGTCACGTCCTGAATAAAGAATAAAGAATAAAGACTCGATTGGGTGGAATTCCGCTAAAACTGAGGAGGGTTTTGCACGACCAAAGTTTTCTATTTAAGCTGTTTATGGGAAACGTTGATATTATCTGTGATTTCCTACTAATAATGTCACAGTCCGTCATTAGAACAAGAGGACACTGTCTTCAACTACTTCCAGGAAGAGCCCGCACGCAGAGTCCTTTTGGTGCCGAGTGATAGGTACATGGAACCAGCTCTCAACGTGTTTACTGATGTCATCATCTCCATATAGCTTCAGCCGTCATCTTGAAGGCTTTCTAAAACAGAGGGATCTTTTTTGATTCTATTATCTTTTGACTCACATAAACTGCTGCGCCATAATTTCAGGCAGCTTTTCTTTTTGGTTGTTGAAACTATGCTATGTCTTGTTGCGGGAGCTCTGGAATGTACGATCTGTTACATTGAATCAGCTGAGGAGTAGCACTGCAGAAGAGTTTTCCCGGATCCGTAACGTGCGGCCTTGGTGGTGTTGGCGGGCCTACTAAGTTGGTACCCGGAGTCGTACGCGCCACATATACGACTTGCAGTGCTGGCCGCCCACTGCCCTTCACCATCAGTTCACCGTGGTTCCGACTTGTTTACTCAGCAGTGCCGTTTTATTCATCTTATGGATTGTATATAAGTTTTCAACTCTCGCTTCTTCACTTGTTTCATGTTATTATTATTTTGTTCAGTTCCACAGTTATCGGCCGTTGTCTTAATTTAAGGTTGCACTTCTTTTTTTTTTAACCTGCTGCTGATAATAAATTATTATTATTTGCTCTACTCAAAGCTTCAAATTTTGTAAGGTGCAATTTCGTTCTCTGAAGTTTTTCATTCTGTTGGGAGGAAACTATCTCCATGACAAGGTAACCCTCCGCATAGCACTGTCGAAATCAGAGATCGCGGTTGTCTGCACTGAAACTGTCATAGTTCGGAGAGTTTTTGAAAACTCTGAAAAAGCAGTAGTAGCGTGTTAAAAACTGCCACTTAAAATTTGGACAAAAGTGGACTCTAGGCCTGAAAAAAGTTTCTAATAATTTTAATTAACTAATTCTTTTGTTTAATAAAAGTGAAATCTTCAATACGACTAGAGGCTTGTTTTTATGTTGAATTTTTCGAAAATGTACCAAAAATCGAACCCTATGCCAAACATAGCAGGGTTTACTTGTTTTTTGCTCTAGTTTTTTGCTGTATGATATTCCTGGATTTAGTTTTTGTGGAATAATTTCGTTCTTTGGTGTTGTTCCCTTTAGATGGAAGGCATTATTTCCCGTGAGAAGTCAAAGGTTCATTTCCATCATTTATTCGGAAAGCGGCTTAATAGTTTTCTTTAGGAAAGTGCTTAAATTATCATTAGTAATTAACATTCGACATTTTATAAAGTACGATTTTGAACGCAGATGTATTGTAGCCGTGTTCACGACATATTAGTGGATTATGCGCAAATTGAAGCGGCCCAGATTAAGGAAGAATTGACTGCAGATCTTGAAAGGAATATAATTGAATTCTTGGAAGTCTTCGAGAAACAACAAAGAAATACGAGAAACTCCTTTACCAAGAAAGACAGGACATCCACCCCCCCCCTCTAAAAAAATTAAACGAAACAGTACGAGTGAGTAGTGAGAAGGGAGAAACAGCGTTTGTATGTACAAAAGACGCTTGTTGGGGCAGGTCAGGTCACGGTAATTACAGCAACAGTCGGTCTCCAGTACGGAACTTGTCTCAAGGAAATAAATGAGATTAGGGTCGAGTGGAAAATTTACAAATATTGAAACTACAGCCTTTGCTAAACGACAGGAATTATTCTGCGAGGACAGACTGTATTAAGCCTCATGGTCGAACTAGAGGGCAACAGCTTTTTGAAGCTGTGAAGCTGCCAGACGTGACCTGCCAACTCCATCAATTTTATGGTGCATCTCAGCAAGTTGTCTGATCACATGCAGCTTCCTTACTGATCCGTCGCGTTAGGACACAGATCTACTCGCGTGAAGTAGCCTTTCCGGGACGTGTCTTCTTGTGACCTGATGCACTGCCCATTTGGTGGATGGTTGCTATCCTACTTTTGATCAAGGTAAACCTAAGAACTATTATATATTCTTAATTCACACCCCATATGCGAAAATTTTAGCAAAAATCAGCCCTAGAACAAAAGTGGGACGGTCGTAAATAACTGGCGAAAATGGCAAACATCGGCAGAGGCAAAACTTAAAATTGGCATGAAATACATTTTGACATCGTTTAAAAATTTTAAATTTCTACTGGGTAGATCCATTCCTGCCAGGGGGCATAATTGGGCGAGACTAAGGAGCGAATGTGGGTCAGGTCAAGATGGGCTCGCTTAATTTAGGTCATCTCGGACTGAGAAATTTTAAAATCTTGCCATAATTTTTACGCCATTGGGTAGTTCATCCTGTTCTGATTCCAATAATATACATTTCATTGTATACAATCGAGTTTCAAAGAAGTTATGTTTAAGCGGCTTAAATGGCGGATTAATCCGCCGCCGGCAGCGTTTTGACGAATGTTTGTGAACGGCATTATATTTCGGCGCCGGCTGGTGCGGCTTTTTCGCGCAGTCGCGGCGCGGCTGCGCACCGGATGCAATGGAGCAGAGAAACCGACGTTCCTCCGTCTGCTAGCCTTCAGTTCCTATCACTATATTCTCTACTGTGATGGTCCCTCTACCCTTTCTTTTTCACAGGTGAGTTCATCGAAGCATCCGTTATTAGTTATTGATGCGTTACTGTCTCAAGTCTTTCTTTCGGAATCGGTTGCGATAGTGTAGAGCGATTCGAATAGAAATGTCTTTGAGATGGATCGCTCCCTTGCCTGTTCTTCTATCAGGGACTGCAATTACTTTCGACCGCCTATTTTAATCTTAATCTCGCCACAATTTTGATTTCGACTGTGCGTTTTAATATGAAGACCGATCGTTGCCATCGCAGTACTTTGTTCAACAACCAATGAAGACTCACAGTAGTATTATCTTTACGCATAACAAAAATATTTTGCACAGTGGACTACTATCGCCAAACAAAATGGCATAATATAGAGATACAAGGTAGTAATAAGAAGCAGTGTATATGTGCATCAACCAATCCAATCATTGATCACTGGATCAGCTGTCGTCTCGAATTCCTTCTAGCATTGCTTGGAGTTCATGGTGAAGGTCTTAGGTTTCAGCTAAATTCTTTTGTTTCTTTTGATTGCGGTGCCGAATAGTTTGATTTGACGATAAGTAATGTTGATTTGCGCCACTTGTTGTACAAAATACTACCTGGTAGAGTTGGATTTTTGACAACTGAGGTTTGCCGCCTGCTTCTGCCATCTCAGTACATGGTACTAGCCTATGTCCTGTTGAAGGTTGGACAACTCCTGCCGCCAGCTCGAGGTAGGCTAGCACTTCCTCTAGTTTCTGCATGGCCTCTTCCGTGTCCACTTTTGCCAATGCAGTTACGCCGCGATTTATCCCAGCATATGTATGGTTATAAAGATGACAACATCACAACAGGTAAATAAAATTAACATGAAGATTCAAAACTGATTTGTCACTTACGCTTTTGATTGTGCTTAGCTTTTGATAGCGAGCTTCCTGCCATTCCTAAGCGAGCGTCACTGGAGTCTCAGCAGATGGTCCCTGTTCCTATTCGGGCGCGGTTAATGAAGAAATATCGTGGATTTGTGTAACAGGTTGACCCAAGTCTCTTTGCGGGTGGTCAGCAACGAGTTTTACCGCTTCGCCTGCCGACAATTTCTCAATTAGACCAGGTTGCGAAGAGTATAGGTCCACAGCAGTTTTTTTGTGGGTTTCTCTAATACGATATGCCGTATTCACAGAGCGACGGCGATCCAGAAATAAGTTGCAAATCTATCTTTTATACAAACTTTTTCTTGAGTATTTAATGATGTTCACCTTTACATCAATGGAGTCGGACATGTCCTCCACGGATTTGATTAGGAGGTCCGCGAATCTGTCAATTCGCGAATTCGCGTTTCTGTTAAGAAACTTATCCTTTCTTCTCAAGTGAAATCTTTCACTTATCATGGTAGTGTCCATTACGGCGTCCTCATTCGCAAAGGAAGCCCACGTAGGTGTGTTACCTGTTAATGATCATACAAAATACGTAAATGCTATACATTTGCAGTTTCACAAACCCAGATAGTTTTCCTCCAGGTAATCAGCCATAAGACCCTGTTATTTAGCTAGCAGGTAGACAAAAACCTCTGCGAATCTCCTATGAAACTAGGCCAATTGAGTTTCCTTTAGAAGACCACGAAGAGCGCTGTTAACCGTTGGCCGAATGGAAACCTAAGAATCCTTCATTTTTTTTCCAAAAATGGAATGCTCAATATAAACAAACTTCAGTTTCCTTTGTTTTCCGTTCCCACGCCTGCCGGACGTGGTAACTGCAGTAGTGTAGCCAAGTGGCAGAATCCGGAAAAATGGCTCGAAAGCCTTAGAAGAAGCACGGCGCCTCATCTGTCACCAACGTTCTAAGTGTGAATTCAGGCAAAAGTAAGCGGATTTCCGCGAAGAACTTGCGAACGTCTCCGATCATCATGGATAATTTAGAAGAAAGGCTAAAATTTAGTACGCTTAATTTAGTGCTCGAAACCCACAAAGACTGAGTATCTACCTCCTTGAAGACCGCGGTCCTTATCGTCAGGTACCATGTTTCTATAACGTGTTTCTCACGTTATACCGAGAAACGTATCGTCTAGTGTTACCCCTTTCGAGGAAAACTGTCTCAGCCACCCGGCGTTATGATCACTGAAATAGCCGTTTTTTGCTAACTTTTTAGTGTTTAAAGCATTAGTCACCCACCCATTAAGAATCCTCTGCTGTTTCGATCAGGGGTAGAGGTCAAGACGTCCTCGTGCCTCCAACCCGGCATCATATTGTACTGTGCAATGATGTTCCAGAGATCTTGTTTTACAATGTAACACAATCTGCTCAACTTGCTAGGATCCTCGTTTCGGAAGCGTTTAATGGCGTAGTCCAATGAGTGCTCTAAGAAGAGATATATTTATATGAAGGGAGAGAATTAGGTCAACTATAGGGTACCTTCAAGTAAAATCCCTAGATATTCCCTTTGCCGAATAGACAGACGAAGAGGTGTGGGGTCTGTCTTATGTCCGACGTGTCCAAAACCTCCTTTCGCACTTACTTTCCCATCCTTGAAAACGGTACCGTTACAAAGCAGGAGCAATATTGTGCGTCTTTTTTTGCTGACAGCCGTTTATTGAATGACTTTACTCTTGTAAACACCAGCTCGATTGCACCTTAACGTGGTGATATATCAAACTATAAAGCCACGAGGTTCCAGAATAGGTATAAGAAAGAAGAAGCGAATGCGTGAAAATGCTAAAATTACAGCATACTTGGCCTCGTGAAGTCCGGTAGAGTTTCCTTGCTCCAAACTTATAGCGATGTGCATGTCCGCTCACAAATCTCATCCAACCAACGCTGGATAAAAACTGACTTACAAAGCGAAATTGTGCAATAAATGTGAAAAATCAAAATCACATCTAGAAAAAACACGTGAAGGAACGACGGAAAACTTGTTTATAAATCGAGGCCGTGAAACAAAACAAACCTTATACATATTTGTCCACGCCGTTAAAAGTACAAGATTCAACGTCGTAGTCTTGCGGGCGCCCTTCTGCTCCATCTTCGGAATGAGCTTCTCCACAGTGCTTTGCCAAACTTTCAAAAGTTGCGCATCTCACATCGCAGATCGGGCAGATTACTGTGCTCTCTCACTTAGCTTCTACTTCTTTCGCTATTTGTACTTGTACATGAAGAACCTCTTCCGGACTACTCTTGAGAATGACTCTGAGATGGGTGTACAGGTGTACTTCTTAAGCATCACCTTTCGACAGAGGGGACAGCTGTGAAGCTTTGAGGGATTCATCTGGAAGCAGTAGAAATAGCAGATCAAACAGTATGGCGCAGCCTATCGGCAAGACGGTGAGAAGAGCAAATGAACATGCTTAGTTACGTCTGTTTCTACCCCTTGTCCAGCTTTTGTGAAATACTGGCCACTAGTTGAAATGCATTGCGAAACAGTATGGTTGCATGCTCCTTTAGCACTTGTCGTGACAGGTTCCTCCATCTCGAAAGCCTCTCAAAGGGTTTGCGATGTGATATATACTCGCAACACCGATGAGAACCCACAAGAAAGAGATTATAACATTTATCAGGAAGCGTTTGGAGCTTATGCGCACGCTTAATAGAATTGTAGAGCTATATGTTTGTTTCAAACAGTTCCGTCGTTAGAGAAACGCCTGAGTAATTGCAAGAATTGTTATCGACTTGGAACTCTAGGTATAGCCGCTTTCAGGAAGAGCTCCAGATTCCGAAAGGAACGCACGAAGCAAAAGCTCTGATGAAACCTACATGGTACTGAAGAGGTAGATTTGGTCGACAAATAAAGTTGAAGAGTAGGATAGGTACAGCTGAATATAGAAGAATGGGCAGGGGAGCGATCCATCTCAAAGACAATTCCATTCGAATCGCTCTACACTATAGCAAGCGATTCTGAAAGAAAGACTTGAGATAGTAAGGCACGGTTATCAATAACTAATAAGGGGTGCTTCGATGAACTCACCTGTAAAGAAGAAAGGGTAGAGGGAGCATCACAGTAGAGAATATAGTGATAGGAACTGAAGGCAGTGAAGTGCGGTGGGCTAGCAGACGGAGGAATGTCGGTATCTCTGCTCCATTGCGACCGGTGCGCAGCCGCGCCCGCCGGGCGCCGAGATATAATGCCGTTCGATGCTTGTCGACGGTACCGTATGCAAAATGCAAATAGAGACGATGGGGCATGTTGAAAGCTGAGACAACTTAGTCGAAGTTGAAAACGTAGCATAAAAATGGAAAGATTGTTAATGCTTAAGGGGAACTTTTCGTATTGTAGAAACACAGCTGTTCTAGTTAAGCTACGAGATATCACCAGAATATGTAACATCCGCAAGAAAAAATAGGCCTACTGGTCGTGGAGCTATTGACATACTCATGAAAAATCTTCTCAACACAAAGTAGTTTCCACATGGCTTTTTAAACGTTGCGAGTTAGGGACCACTAAAGATTACAATTGTGGCAAAGACTGCCCATTATTAGATATTGGATCCGACACCAATGTTTCGGATAAACGGATGATTTAGATGTGCAATTGTTTAAAATCCCGGGTTTCCGGATGTTTCAGATGAGGATAATTTTAGATTGGCCGGAACTTCGTATGATTCAGATAAGCGGTATCTCTGCAGATCGAATATCCGTCTCGAAGAAGACCGGATGCTTAGAATAATAGGGGCATGCGACCTCTTCAAATGAGGCCACATTAGTAATCTATTAGGTTATCTGGGAAGTTAGCGTTTTTTGCATATAAGCAACCTCGTCGCTTATTTTTGTACAACGTCCTAATCATGCTGAAGGTAGGTTCAGACAATGGAGGACTAAACTGTTCACATAATTTAAACTATTTCATCCACTCACCTAAAATACATCTTGCAGTATACCTATGTAAAACAAATAAACAAATATACTTTGGTGGGACTGCATAAATCAAGGAAAATTTGGTCTGGTGATTCTGCTAACATGTCTCGGGAATTTCGCCAAATGACGGACTACTCCTCTTCACCATCATAGAGTATTACTGAATCATCTTAAAACTACCCATTGCATATTACAGATCTTGACCTAGATTTATTGTCCTAAACAGCGTTAGGATGCCCCGAATTCCTTCACCTCCATATAGAGATGTTAGCGGAGCACTTTCTTCAGCTCTTGCACAAGAACAAAAGACCGTACCAGGAAGTGCTTTTATAAACTACCTATCTCATCATTCATTCCACTGTTCCATGTTCTACATAGCTGTTTTTTCAACGAACTCTTGCGTATTAACGCTCCACTTTTCACTGCAAATAAGTTTAAAAACCCTGTACGCGGGTCAATAAGTGCCACAATTTGAAAGTGTTTGTCGTCGATCCTTGGATTGAAAGAACACTCTGTGATCTTCAACAATATTCCACCAAATTGCTTCACTTCCATTGACGATGACAACAACGACTTGCAAGCACTTAAAATTTGCCAGTGGATGAAGAAAGGATTCAGTAATGTAACCTTTATGTAGGACATATCAGTAATTTGGAGACTCTAATATAGATAGGTAAACGTCAGCCCTTGAGGCAAATCTAAGTCAACGTTTTACATGTAGGATCTATCCTAGTCCAGGGGGCACATAACTAAAGAGTACATAACGCTTGCTTCTGCGAGTATTATACAGAAATATTTGTTTCGACTGGAATGCTCGTGGTGAAGTGGTCAGTGGATGTAAATATAATAGAATAATGGATCTATCCTAGTCCGGGGGCCACATAACTAAACAATATTATATGTAACAAATTCACTTAAGACTTACGGAGCGAGTCCTACAGAACAACACAGGACCCTAAACAAGAAAAACTCACAAAGAAAAAAATCGAAAATTACATTTGTTGCGGTTGTAAGCCGGCAAAGTTGTGTGCCCTCCTCACCATGTAAGATCATTGTTATAACATGTCAAGCGGCGGTCAGCACGCGGCATACCTCTATTCCGTCGCTCTTTGCCTGCCGAAACGGTTGTAAACCGCGGCGATTTTTTGTTTGTTTGTTTGTTTTTGGCTTCTTTTAGGTTCCAACTCGTTCTCTAAGAGCCGCTCGGTAAGTATCAATCCATTTTGTCACCTACCTTTTAATTATGTGGCCCCCGGACTAGGATAGAACTCTCAAAGAAATATAATACCGCCCGGCGAGGTGGTGCCAAGTAAATCTATGATTTTTAGCTTTCGTCAAGGGAAACTTAGAAAGCTTAATTGTCTTGATATTCTTAACCTATTATTACAGGACTCCACTGCTCGACCTGGGACGGGACCCGGACAGAATCCCTCCTACGGTCCTGGAGGCGGCTTCCCTGGCTCGGGAGGGCCCAGCGGCTCTGGAGGACCTGCCGACAAAGCGAGTCGCCGGGAGTCTGATGAAAGACTCGCGGCACGTCAACAAGCCGAGGAGAATTTCCGCTTTGGCTACTCAGACATAGCTGAGTTCTACCAGACGCACATCCAAGATGTGGAGTGTGTCAGAAAAATGTATATCCGTCATTACGGCTGTTCTCCTCTTATCAATCTTCGGGATCCGGCACTGCTAAAGTACGCTGCCACTGTCTGCTATGCCAAATACGTAACGGAAACAAATGCTGCTCCGCAATCTGGTAAGGTCGTTGCATTTAATTTCTGATAGCTTCAAGAGTAAACTATGATTTTAGATATGCCGCAGTGCTCAACTGTTGGCGAGCTTATGCCAAAAAATTTTTTCCTATTTTTTCCTATGTGTTTGCCCTTATTTAGAAAGGAGCCATCACAATTACGAAGCTTGCTAAAGTCCAGGATATTATAAACAAAGAACTCACCGCCTCGATCACACTCTCGGACGACGCGATGAATCGCACATACAACAAGTACGGATACCTCATTGACGGAAACAACGCACACATCCTATTCCAACAGTGGGATCGTGTGATACCAGACGTAGGACTCAAGCTTCGACTAGCTGCTCAGCAAGCATGTTATCATGGTCTGACAAGTCTTTATATCATTGGTCAGACCATTAACGCCTATGAAGACTTCCCATGGTACAAGATCGCAGCGATTCTAGCCGGCGAGTGGAGGGCTTACATGATCGCGGTCCACACGATTGACAACAACCCGTACTACGGCTTTAATCGAGACCTCGGCGTGGCTTCGGCTGCAAACTACAGGACAATCACTTGGACAGCGTGGGAAGTAGCAAACCGAGGAAACCCCGTAGCACCATTGGGAAATTACAAAGGAATCACGCCTCATCCGCAAGAGCAAAATCGACTCGAGAAGATATAATCTCGCTATTTCCGTGAGCGTAACGCCTATCCGAATGCGGAGGAGGAAGATCCTGCGGTGGCTGCGCGCAACAAGGAGAAAGTAGCGAGCCTTAAGGCCATCATGGCTCGTTGTGGTAAGCTCTTTATTTGATGTGGTTAAACTCTGATGTGTATCGACTCCTCCTTTGCTCTATTGTTGCCTAACTTGCTAGATATTTTATGGTTCGTATCTCTTTCAAGTGCATGTGCTCTGAGCTGTCTTGGAATATGCTCGCACAACTTAGACCTTTGAATCCACCAACATTTCTCACTTATCTTGCTTTAAAAAAGGTTGTTATTGCCTGCCACTGCCGTGAGCGGCTGTATTATTACAGTTCTCTCGTTGCTCAGAGTTGGTTCTTCTGACTTGTATGAACACGTAAGAGTGCAAACTGTTTATTATCATCAATCGCACAGCTTTTATACTCCATCTCTCTTTATCTTTATCCATATCATCATTTCTTCATTTCAATGCTCTTCATCGGCGACTCCCTCTACATCTCCTCCAGCGACGAAGTCGCTCATCTTCCTGAAACAAATATCCCTACCTGCCGTAGCCTTCAATACCAATGGAGTTCTACCAGGTCGATGGGAAGTGCTCCTTTAACGCGTTTTCTACGAGATTGGTCATCCGCAAAGGTTTGCATGCGATCGATGAGTTTACGTTTTCTGGATGATCTCCTGACCTCGTCCCTTGCTATGGGTGTTGCCCCTTTCTCCGTCTCGGTCCCCTTTTTTGCTTTCGTTTGCGTCTCTTTCTATTTTAGGGGACTCTTCTCCTCTCAGAACACAATCCTCTTCTTCATCCGGTCAGCATGGACCAGTCTCTTTCCTGCGCCATAATGGACCTGATACGTATTAGAACCTTTCACTTCTATTACAATTCCAGAGGTCCACTTATCACAATTGTCCTTGTAGTCTCTTATATATACCTGGTCACCCACGTCAAACGTCCTTTCTCTCAACTTTCTATTATATTGCGAAACCATTTGTTGTGTATAGCTACTATCTGTGGAATTTTTTGGTGTTTTCAACACATTTAAGGTGGTCCTTAAATTTCGTCCCATCAATAGCTCTGCGGGAGACGTCCCTGTGACTGGGTGCGTCGTTACTCGATATTCAGATAATATATCTCTCACTGCAGCAGCTGTCGTCTTCCCCGACCTTAGTCCTTTCTAGAACCCTTTTTTGAATGTTTGTACAAAGCGCTCTGCCTCACCGTTTGAGTTTGGGTGATACGGGGGCGTCAACGTCAATTCAATATTCCTACGTTGGCAATACTCTTTGAATTCCTTCGCAATAAATTGTGGTCCGTTGTCTGATACAATTTGCTCAGGCAACCCATGTGTACAGAAAGGTTTCTTTAAGCTTTCCACCGTCTTTTCCGCGGTGGTTCCATTCATTCGAATTACTTTTGGCCACTTAGACTTAGCGTCTACTACTAATAACCACATGATTCCTCCTGTAGTTTCACAGAAATCGATATGTATTCCTTGCCATACTTTTATTGGCTCCTCCCATAAGTGTAAGGGAGTTCTAACTGGGTTGTTTCCAAATACTGCACAGGTTTCGCAAGACTGTGCCATCTTTCGCATATCGCTTTCCAGCTCAGGATACCACACTTTTGTTCTTGCCAACGCTATCATTCGATTCCGGTCAAAATGAAGTGAAGTATTTTCAACACCACCTTTCTAAATTTTTTGGAAACCACTATGCGGTTACCCATCAGAAGGCACCCATTATACTTGCTGAGCTCCATTCTATATTTTTCGTAGGGTTGTAGTTCTTTCTCTTTTATTTTTGGGGGCCAGCCACTCGTGACAAACTTATATACTTTCCGTAGTATCTCATCATTCTGCGTGGCTGCCATAACTTCTTGTTCGCTGAGAACCAAATTGTTCTATGTTTCTGCGAACAGCGTCCTCTGTTGCACTTCCACAATCACCATTTTAGAGCTTGGCAACTCTCGGGGATCAGGCGACCTTGAAAGGCCATCCGCATTTCAAAATTCGGAGGTGTTTCGGTACTTAATATCGAATGAATAAATCATGAGACGTAGACTCCAACGATGCAGTCTTTTTGCTGCTACCGTAGGTATTCCGCCTTCAGGACCAAAGATCTTAACTAATGGTTGATGGTCAGTCAGTAGGGTGAATTTGCGACCATACAAGAATCGATTAAATTTCTCGACACTGTATACTATAGCTAATGCTTCCTTCTCTATTTGCGCATAATTTTTTTCTTCTTTCGTGAGTGTGCGCGATGCATATGCGATCACTTCTCCTTTCCATCAGGCAGCTTGTGGTAGACTACTGCGCCTAATCTGTAGTCTGACGCGTCGGTAGCTAATGCTACAGGTATTTTAGGATTGTAATGTGTCAGTATATCCGCCTCGGTAAGGCGCTGTTTTATTCTTTGAAAAGCTTCTACTTGTGCCTTATCACAATGCCACCTTACTCCCTTTTTTCTCAATTCGTTTAGAGGAGCGGCAATGGTGGAGAGATTAAGTATAAATTTACCATAATATTGTACCATTCCTACAAACGATTCTACTTCCTTCACATTTTTTGGTTCAGGCATGCTGATCATTGCCTGCACTCTCTTCGGAGATGGCCTCACTCCCCTGTCATCCACGACGTGTCCCAGAAATTCCATTTGTTCTTTCAAAAACGCGCACTTCTCTCTTTTCAGTCGAAATCCTGCTTCTCTCAGGCGTTTTAGCACCTGCCGCAGTCTTTCTAAATGCGTTTGATCATCCGGGGCAGTTACCGTAATATCGTCTAGGTAAACCACTACCCCTCCAATTCCGGCAAGCGTTGTCTCTATTATCCGTTGAAACACTGCCGGTATTGAGGCTATTCCAAAGGGTACCCTATTGTACACAAACATTCCTTTATGAGTATTTATAGTCGTGCATTTTTTGGAATCTTCTTCTAATTCCACTTGCATATATGCATCTGACAACCCCATCTTAGAGAACGTTTGTCCTCCTTCAGCATATGGAACAGGTCATCTGGTTTAGGCAAGGGGTACTGGTTAATATCAAGTTGACGGTTCACCGTCACTTTATAGTCTCCGCATAATCGCAGTTTTCCTCCCGGTTTGGGTACTACCGCTAGCGGGGTAGCCCATTCGGAGTGCTCTACTCTCGTTAGTATACCATTATCGACTAACTCCTGGAGTTTTTTTTTCTCCACTTTAGCTCTCAGTGCGATTGGTGTTGGTCGCACGCGAGAGAATTTTGGTCGCTGGTTTTCTTCTTTGAATTTCAACGACACTTTTGCCGTGGTACACTTTCCCAGTCCTTTCTCGAACAGGGATTGATTTTCATCTAATATGTGCTTTATTTCCTCTCTCAGCATTTCTTAGCTGCAAGACGTTTTCTGGGCTACGTTTCTTACATATAGTCCGCCATTAATTCGCAGCTTCCGTATCATATCTCTGCCGCACAATGAGTGGTTGGCTGTCTACAGGATGTATAGCTCCATGGCATGCGTACATCCCTCAAATTTTAGCACTACTCGAGACTTTTCCGTGAAACTTATAGGGCTATTAATATATGCCAAAGCCTCTAACCTAGTAGGCACTATTCTTGGTTCGCCAATTTTGTGCCACGTGTGGTCGTCAATAATGGATACGGATGCACCTGTATCCAACTCGAATTGCTCTACCTTCCCGTTTACCTCTATAGGGATCATAATGGCTGGCTCTATTGCGAAACGCGAACAGTGCTCGATTCTATCTTGCTGCAAGTTTGTGATATTTATCACCTTCTCATTTGCAATTTTGTTTATACTTCTTAACGTCGAGCAGTTGTTCCATTTCTCGCAAGTCGAGCGGTCATGTTGGTGGGCCATCACGCTTCCGTAATTCCCTCGTCTTTGATTGTCTCGAGGGCACGGTTTTCTGACTTTAAGCATGTTTACTGTCAGATCCGTACCATCTTGTTCCTCCTGGTCAGACTCGAGGGGCTCCGCACACCAGTGTATCTGGCGGGAGGCTTCTGTCGGAATCTTTTCACCCGACATGCTCGAGGTAAATGTCCAGGTCGGGAGCATATTGTGCAAAACGACTTTGCTTTGTGAAAACATTGTGCCTCGTTATGCCCTCGACCAGCACATACTCGGCACAACGGCCTTTGGCACAACAGATGGGATTTTTTTATCTTGCGTTGTGGGTTCGTTAAAATTTCTAGGTTTGTCCACAGCATTCTTTCTTAACTGTCTTTTCCATCTGTTCGCTTTAACTCGAGAAGGGGCACTGGCTTTCGTACTTACCTGACCTACTCCTACTTCGGAATTCCCTTCTTTTAGATGCGGTGCACTTTGGCCTACTCTCTCAAAGGTTTCGGCCACCTCTAACGCCTCTTTTGACGTGAGTTCTTCCTTCTCGAGTAGCCGTTTTCTGGTTTCTATAGATTTCAACCCACCGATAAATACTATTGCCACAACTGCATCGCAGTGGTCCTTAACTTTATCGAAACCACAACCACTGGCGGCCTTCTGGAGCTCTGCGTAGCAGTCCTGCAGGGGCTGACCACTCTTCTGTACTCGTGACATCAGCCCTAATCTTTCTGCCATCAGCAATTTCCTTGGCTGGAAGTGCTTTTCCATCACTTTCCTCATGTCGTCCAACGACGTTTTCTCGGGATCTCTTTCCTGCAGTACAATTCATAGTTGGATGCTCCTACCTCCTGAAGGAAGATGAAGCGCCTGTCGCCTTCATCTACTACCCTTCGGAGTGTCAAAAAGTTTTGGAACAGTTTTCACCAAGTTTTTCAGGATGTTCCTGGTGCATATGCACCCGGCGTGCGCCCCCTGTATGCGTCTGATGACGCCGCAAGGTCCTGCACGCCTGGATTGGTGGGAACTGTTCCGAGGTTACCCTCCTTCATACCCATAGGAGTGGGCTAGCTCGTCATTTGTGGTTGGTTGTACCGCTCCTGTCGTCTCGTCGGATTCGGAATCTTCGGCTTCTTTCCCCAGGAGCTCGCCTCTGGATCGCCAGTTGGTTCTTCTGACTTGTCCGAACACGTAAGAGTGCGAACTGTTTATTATCATCAATCACACAGCTTTTATACTCGATCTCTCTTTATCTTTATCCATATCACCATTTCTTCACTTCATTGCTCTTCATCGGCGGCTCCCTCTCCTCAATTCATTCCTTGTGTGTTGTTGCTTTCACATTGCACAGTTTTGCTCATTTGTGTTTTTGAGCCTCCGCTCTCTAAGCATATGGCCTCAATAAGTTAGGTTTAAGCCATTTTCGTCGTTTTTTAGCGGTCAATCAATTCTAGTAGCCTTGATTTTAGTAGGCCAATGGCGCGTATTACCCGCAGTCAAAGAATCAACAGCGCTGCTGATACTCAAGTGAGCAATGCTGTAGTAGGTGAGACTCTGCGACGGCAACGGTCGTTCCTCGTGATACTGATTACACAAAAATGTCAGCAAATGATCTGATTAAGAACATAATGGAACGAAATAATGATCCCGTGATCGCTGATATGCCGAGTGCGTTATCTGAAAAGATACCGAAGGCATTCTCTGACTTCAGTGAGTCAGAGAAGCGATTCCGAAGAATATTGATCAGAGGGATCGAAGAGGCACCTGCAGGGTCTCACCTTCACAACGTAAAAGGGGCCTTGAAGAGAAAGTAACGAATATCTTAGATGTGTTGCAGGTAGAGTGTCGACCAGTGAAAACCTATCGGATGGGTAAGCCGAGCCAAGGGCGTAGGCGGCTGGTTAAGGTCGTAGTGTCCTCCACGTTCCACTGGAGGAGGGCCTTATCTAACGCTCGCCTCCTCCGCAAGGCGGGCTTTCCGGATGTTTTTGTCCGGAAAAGTATGACTGCGGAGGAGAGATATAAGGATTTCGAATTGAGGAATTTGGCTAGGGAAAGAAATAAAGAATTGAATAGACGGGAATGGGTAGTGTACCGGGGTGAACTCTGGCGCGTCTCCGAAATTCCTGGGGCAGTTTCGGGAAACGTCTGATTAAGCACGGTGATACTATACCATTCTCGTGTTACCTATTCAATACGCGTAGCCTTGTAAACAAATTGGACCACTTGCAACATTTTATCTCAGATATAAAATCGGACATAATATTCATGACGGAAACCTGGCTATCCTCGAAGATATTGATTCAGAAGTCATAGCCAACTGTCCCTATGAGTTGTATAGGCTAGATTGAAGTAGGGCCAGAGGAGGATGCGTTTGCTGTATAATTAAGACCTTCATTGTTGCACAAACAAAAACCACAGTTTTTCGTTGAAATCCGACGTCCTCTGCGTAAAGGTGATTTCCCCCAACTATTCCGCTCAACTGAGATTTACAGTTGTCCATCGTCCTCCAAAATCTTTAAAATTGGATGACGTGATCTCGTTGACTTTGCTTACAACGCTTGCGGCAGCTAGATGTAATACAATCATACTAGGTGACTTTAATTGGAAAGTGAATTGGAGTAACACTGTATCGGTATCACCGAATTCAGCACATATTCTTAAATTCTTCAATGACTCTGGATTTCAAAAAATGGTCAACAAGCCAACGTATTCGAATCTTATTCTTGATATTATTCTCTCAACATCCTTTATAGTCCACGATGTTAGTACGCTTCCTCCTCTAGCTATTTCTGATCATAATATGTTGCATTTTTCCGTAAGCTCTGCTCACATTCCTGATAGTACTCCAATTCCCTTACCTGATTTTCTAGATATAGACTATTCCTCGCTTAACGAAAGTCTCAACAAAATGGACTAATTAAAAATATTTGATAACTACAGTTCTAAAGCCGAGCTATATCAAATATTATGTAAGGTCATCTATGAGAAGTTATTTCTTGTTTTGTTCCACTTAGGATTCGAAATGGGCCCAAGCCAAATTTCCCACAAATATTCGAAACCTGCTTAACAAAAGAAACGGCTTTTTGAATTGTTGCCCAATCCACTGAGCAATCCTCTGTAGAGGAAGGTATGTGTGGATGTTGAGAAGAATCTGAAAAAGCTCTAGACCAATCGCGAACGTAGATATGCTGCAGACTCGTCTATGAGGAAATTGCACTTATATGTTCGTAATAAGTTGAAACCTAATGACCACATACCAGTTTTGCTCGACAAGGTTGGATCTAAATGTTTTAGTGAGCTCAGTAAGGCCTCGGCTCTCAGTGAATACTTCGCGTCTGTTTTTTCAGAGGATGAATCTTATATGCAATCTACTACCTTAGGTCCTTCCGCGCTGCATCGAATAGGCGACTTTTATTTCCACCCTAGTGAGTTTCTCGTTGTCCTCAAGCGTTTAAAGCCATCCTTCACGGAAGCCTTTAATGGCATCCCTTCAATTGTTTACAAAAAATGCGCCTCTTCTCTTTGCAAGCGTCTTGCACATATTTTCTATGTCTCGTTAATGTTAGGTGAAGCGCCGGAAGTGTGGAAGGATGCAATTGTCACTGCGATTCTCGAGAAGCCTGGTGCCTCAATTGTGTTTGACTTTCGCCTAACAAGTCTACTACAGCTTCCCATAAAGTCATGAAAAAAATTGATAGGGATAAATTGTTAGCACATATCAAAAGGCTTCATCTTATTCCGAATGAACAACATGGCTTCCTTTCCGGTTTATCCATTGTCACTAATCTTGTTGGTAGCTTATTTGACTGGAGACTTGCACTCAATTATGGAAATTCGATTGATGTAGTTTACATTGGTTTATCTGAGGCCTTCGACAGGGTTAGTTTGCAAGCTACTTCAGAAGTTGGCCCTTTTCGGCATAACCGGCAATCTTCTGAGGTGGTTTGATTCTTACCTTGATGAGAGACATATGACGGTAAAAGTTGGCCGCAATTTCTCCATACGTTATCGATGCACGAGTAGTGTACCTCAAGGGGGTGTTCTTTCGCCATTGTTGTATCTGATAAATACAATGGAGCTACCCTCTTTGCTTGGCACTTCACCGAACATACGAGTTCAGCTATATGCTGATGATATAAGGGGGGGGTTAAAGCCTAGGTCTCAAAACGTTGCTGTATAGAAGGGTAGCTGCAGATCTTTTATTTGGCTTTCGCATCCTTCGTGGTGAAGTTAAATTGTCTCCCAGCAAATACTGGATCCTCAGACCTACTAGTAGGCGCTTAAGTGGGTTTAGACTTGATTATATGATTTTGCAGAAGAGAAAACGTTTAAGGATGTTCCATTTCGTGCTGTTTCGATTCGATAGATGGTTTTCGTTGCTTTCAGATTTATTGGCGTCACAGAATTGCCAAGCATTCAAAAGGAATCTAAAAAAAGATAAATGTATTAAGGACTCTAGGTATTACAGTTTTCCACTAGTAGTTTGTAACGGATTTTTCATCAGAATGGCGCCCTTCTTATTGAGCGAGCACTATGAGTTCGAATTTGTTCTCCAGCTTGATGCAGTCAATAATTGGACTAGTTCAGCCATTTGCCTTTTCGGTTATACTCTACTTCTTGTTCACTTTCACGTTGTTTTGTTTGCTACTTGTTTCCTGATTAATATCTGATTGTTTACATGACCGGTTATTCAATTTTATGTTAGTTGCCTCTCAAAGTGGAGGTTGATTTTGCTTCCGCTAATTTATTTAACGGGTAGTCCTCTGTGGTCTTACTAAACACAAATGCAAATTGCTGAGTACAAAACCAATACATTTCCCTTTTTATCCTGCTACCAGTTTATATATATATATATATATATATATATATATATATATATATACATATATATATATACATATATATATATATATTCATCCACAGCTCCTCCTATCCCATTTCCTTCTACCTTCATCTACAACGTTTTCTACTTAAAAAATTGTCAAAGTTATGTCTCACTCTGCTTTGTCTTACTGAATAGCTTGCCACTCACGTGGGTGCTTGGTATACCAATTACCGAAGGGCTAAATGTTCACCCATATTTGGAGTGCTATCTTCGTTGATACATATGCTTTTGATGATTCTCGTTTTCCGTACTGACGTGTGTTTTCCAACATGCGTGTCCTCCCTTCTATACCATCGCGCGAGGTGCGTATCATTTAAAGAGGCTTTTGAGATACAAGGCCCGCCCTGGGATCGTGCGCATAGGAGGTGGTGGACTTAGTGCATTACGCTCATGAGCCATATGTCTTTACGGTAAGATTTTTGTTTTCGCGTTTTTTAAAACAGCATAGGCATTATTTTTTTTTGCTTCTATGTATGTGCTGGGCTAGTTTTTCGGCAAAGCAAGGTGCTAATCCCTCGTTTAATTTTTTTGTTAGTGTTGCAACTTCAGAGCTGCAATAGATATGTTTTTATGTAATGTAGGCAGTGGATACGTGCAGCAGAGGCACCAGAATTCTAAGAGGCCAAGTTGTTGGGTGACCCAAGTTTCTTGGTTGTTCTCAAATTTTAAAACAACAGTGAGACCACTCTGGACTCCTCGACTTCCAGTTTCCTTCTAGCAGCTTGCCTTTTTCTTCCTTCTAAAATTGGTGGATGTGTGTTGTTGTTTTTCGACCGCATTTTTATCGACTGTTTTTCAGTAAGTTTTTTGCGTTAGTGTCTATTTTGACACTTTGCTAGTTTATGTCTACTGTGTTTTCTACTGTGTTTGAGCGCGTCCTACGACGTATATAATAAATAAATAAATAAATACGCATTAAAAGCAAGAGACTTTTGATGAATCCGTTCTTTCTTATTTTTATACGTAGCCATCTTTTATATTCCGGACTTTTATGGAGCAGCGAGCACGAGAAAGGGCACATCAACAAGCTACTGTGAGACCTGTTGATTTGAAATGGTAAAAAAATTGTTGTTGTGCGCCTTGCAATTGAAATACTGTGGGTAGTGCTAGCACAAAAGGAAAGATTTCGTTGAAAAACACGAAAACCTTATCAAGAACGTTATCTGCAAAAACGTTTCTAAGATTATTTCGCAGCGCAAAAAAACCAAGTCTTGCACCCCTGTTTGGAGAACTAGGCTATCTAATTTCTTATAGGTTGAGAACTAAATTGTAGGGGCAACCTCATGCAATTGAGATGCTACTTTAAAGAATCGTTGGTAAATAAGACCAAATCGCTCAACTGTCAACCGCATAACTCCATTTAAGTAGGATTTCCACCATCAGTGAAACAACCTGGGCAGGTGTATGACAGTTTTTTCAATATAAATATAACATCTTTTGTGCGATAGACACTTCTTTATTGAGTCAACAAGAGAAACGGCGACTTTGATTGTGTTTTGTGGGAAATGGAGGTTTTCTTTTATTTCCGCATTCGTGTTCGTATTCTGGTTTCTACCAATTCCTGAATACACCCATTTCAAGCATTCTTTCTACCTTAATGCAATTTTTGCAGATATCTGCTGAAGGCGAACTCCGTACCCGTAAGAATTGAGCGCACCACAGCAGGGAGGCTAAGGTCGAAGGCGTCTGACATACCAACGTCGACATTACGCCGACGAAATTGCCAACAGGCACGTTTTGCGCCAGAGCTGCGGACCGCAACACAGGGATGGTCGGCACGGGAACAGTAAATCCATCGCAACGACGCCTCGCAACTGGGTGTCACACCGACGACAACCGTCGCAGCGGGACTTCGACGCGCTATCGTAGTGCAAAGCCCTGCTAACGTCCGTCGCAGTCCCGTATCACATGTTTATATTGCTCGCATTTTCGCCTCGTTCGTGTTTATTTTCGTGCGTACGGTTCGTTTTCCGCGTTACCTGCGAAGTTGTAGACTCTGAGTGATTGATTATATTATTGATTATAGGTGCTGCAAAGGAGGAATATCGTCACCGACGGTGGGATTTTTCTCGTCCTCACTCTTTTTAAATTTTAAAGAATGTTTTGAGGTTTCCTCTTAGGCCTGTGTCATGCTTCGGCGACGTCGGCGACAGTGTTGCGCTACTGTGCACTAGCACCCGCTCAGCACTGCCGCCGACAACAGTGTGACAACAGCCAACATGAAGATAGGTTGCAAAACGAACCATTGAGGTTTGCTGTTGTTTCTCCATAATAGTCAATTATATTTAATGTCGCTATGCGTGTCGATGATGTTTTATCGTTTGTTTGTTTTATTGTTTTCTTCGAAATGGGTGTGTGCGTGTCGATGATGTTCGTTTTTCAGTGTCGAGCGTGAGCAGCGCCAATTTCGAAGGACTGCCGTCATTCAAGGTGAGCCCGATTTCCAGTATTCTCATAAAAATCTTGGGGTCGAGGTGAAAGAAGTATGAGTGTCAACAAGGGGTTCACTCTCATTGGCATCGCTTGTAGTTTTCCTGAAATATGGGAGAAGAGTAATATTGCTTACATGAATAACAATATAAGGAAGAAAGATTGGGACGACAAAAAAAGGACATGGAAGATTATTACGATAAGCTCTTCCTAGGTAGATGGTGTTCTCATATTCCTTTACTTAGATTGGTCTCATAGTAGAATACGACGTAACCTGTTAAAATTGGAGCTCTACCGTACGTACCGCAACTTGCGAGAAACATTTCGACGCAAGCAGAAGGAAACCAGCGAGGCTTCTGCTCGCACGACGGGGCCAAAGCCGTTCTACGAAGTCCTCTCGTTCCTAGGTCCGCTGAATCAAGGGTTAGTCTCAGCGGAACATTTAGCCCTGGCAATCGTGCCTAGAACATGTTCCTAGCATAAGCTTTTGCACGACGTTCAATGAAGTAGAAGAGGATTCGTTGTTTGATTCATGTGAGGCATGCGGCCGCTTTAAACCATCTGGTTTCTTCGAACATCGGTTTTGATGCGGTCATTGTCCATGTCGACGCCAATGTCGGCCATGTCGAAGTCCATTTCACAACCACTATAGGCTTTATCAACAATTTCGATGGCAAAGAAGGAGGCGCAAAAGCAATGTGGAGATCGAATCGATCGAGATTAGTTGCGATTTAGTGTGGATTTTTGGAGTGGGCAGTGCTTCCGTGTTTCAGATATTGATGAGATTGTTAGAGCCTTAAGGGAACCAAACGATATGAATTGATTCGAAATAACAGGATTGTCGCTGTTATGCTTTCATGCTTTTCATGTTATTATTTTCATGCTTGCTGCTACACTCATTTTTCAAAAATGAATGTAGCTGCGAAACTTCGGTAGCTCTATGCACTGGATCCATTGGTAGGCGAGTAGTTGGTGCTCAACGCGGACGAGTTAGCTGTCGGAATCACATAAGCGATAATTGACATCAAATCGAGAGCGAACGTAGTGATTTGTAGGTGCTTATTTGTTGTCGAATTTGTTGACGTCGATGACTTTCTTGATAATTCTTCGTTGCGATTGAGCCATAAACATCGATGACTATGTGTAAGTACATTGAACAAATATAATTATAAATGCGGTTAATACGATACAAAAAAAGAAAGCATTACAATAATCCATATCGGCGCTCGAAGTACTATACCATTCGCAACCGTTGAGCTTGCGCTCCTGCGCTTGCCCTCACCTTGGGTTCTTGAACATCTCCGTGTGGCACAGGTGTATAGCGTCGCAACAATTCCAAAGGTATTCGGTTCACCAGTGTTTCATTGCGTGTGTTGTCGTAACGGCTCACAGCTCACAAGCGCAGTGGCAACAAGCAGCTTACAGTTCTCTTCCGCGCCAATAAGAAGGCGCTGAAATAGCCGAAAGCGCACACATATGATCCCAAACGCACTTTCAGCTATACGCCCAGCACTGAAAGAACTCTTTGCCTACACGTAGGGAATGAAAATTGGAAGCTACTAACGAGCTGAAACACCATTGAGATGCGTTTTCAATACATCATTGGCCACTTCGGCCTGTCTGAAAGGCCTCTGCATTCATGTTGTCTGAGCGAATCCCCGGTCTGCCAAGACGTGGCACCCTAGCACTTCTTCGCCCTCGAGATCTCCGGACGGGAAATTTGCCACGCGAATTCCAGCGTATACTCCAAAGATGACGTCCGAAACTGTCCCGAAGATTGCACGAAAATACACGAAACTGCTTCGATTCGATTACCCGAGTAGCTACAACGGCCTTTTTCTCCTATGTCGAGCGCCACTATGTTTATCTGCCGTTTGTAACAGCTAATAACACACCTGAGAAGAATCCTTTGTAGTTGAAAAAATTCAAGTTTTACGTGGAGCCTTCAGATATTACACCAGAAAGTGTTTCTGATGTGAAATTCTTAACACATTGACGATAATACGAGCCACAGGTGGCTCATAACTTTTCGCACTATTTTCTGTACTGCTGCCGTCGGTTTTTCATAGATGTTTCTTTGTTTCCTAACTTCTTGTGATAGGTGAATGTCCAACAGGAATAAGCAAGAAAATTGTCTTTACTTTCATTACATATATACAGGGTGCGTAAAAAGTATTGACGCACCTACTTTTTGTTTCAGCGCCAGCTTTCTCTTTCCACCCCTCTAGGCTTTTGTGTGTTATTTTTGTTGTCTGGATTGTGCTCAAAAAAGATTCACGAAACAACTGAAGAAACATGATCGTCACCGTTATGGTGGCCCTTTTTTTGTCTGTTACCCAGACAGCTGATCACTTCCTTAACAAAAGAATTAGGCGCTGTTCGAAACGGTTGGTGAGGAAAGAGGTCAGCAATCCAAACGTCAGTCACGGCTCTGTCATAACAGATGATGATTACAAGATGTCCAAGCACGATAACGTTCGAATCCAAAATTATCATTCTCTGTCCGATAACGGCAAACAGATAACGCGCGCAGGTGTGGAGAGCTTCTCAGACGAGCACAGCTTGAACATGAATCCGCTGGATTGCTCTTTTTAGGCGATTTTGGAGAATGAGGCCTAGACTACTTTCAGCAGAAGTGACCAGTCACAGAAGGCTACCCTGTTAAAAGCACGGGACGAAATCCAGGCGAGTACTTGCGGCGCGTGCCCATGAATTTTTCCGTAGTTTTCACTCCTGTATTCTCAGTAAAGGAGCCGATGTCAATTACGAGTTATTCTATGAGTTTGCAAGATCATTTTCCATATTTTTCAAGTGAATATTTTAAAACTTACTGCGCATTACTATTTCCACAACCGCCATTTACTGCGTCAATACTTTTTCAGCACCCTGTAGAATTAATTTTTTTTACTTGGAATGAGACCAATTCTACAATCAAATTAATTCAAGTCAGTAGTTTTCATCCAAACTTAGCCCAAGGAGGTTATTTGGGATGCTGATCACGAATCTGACATCCGTTTTTAAAATTTGGGCCGACTGCGGTAGGTTACGGTAGGTGTGGGTATGTAAGGCTGTCGGAGCCATGCAACCGATTTCGCCTAAACTTCGCCTATGGGGGTTATTTGTAGTGCTGATCACGAGTACGACATCCGTTTTTGGTATTACTAGAGACACAAATGACGAACTGTGTTCAGAAAACATGGTGACGTTTGCACTACCCTCACGTTATCGTTAATCTGTGAAGTGACGATATGGGGGCTCCATGCGTCCTAGCGTGTTCTATCCTATGCGCGAGCCTTGAATGCAGCTCTAATAACTCATTAGGAATCAGCCTAGTGTATTCATGGAACCGCACCTCGCGCATACGGCTCAAGTAGTTGTCGAACGTCGCAGAACGCAGATACATATTTCCAGCATGAGCCTGTCTGACGCCTACTTCCTCCGCCAGTACTGCCAGTACTTAATGCTACGGCAGTTCTTCAAACCGATGTAATAATGTATTACACCACCCAATATTTAGTTAGGAATGTAACTGTTCCAACCCCTCAATCGGCATCTGAGGCATCTTCTTCTCAAATTAGTTCTGAAAAAAGTGAAGCTCGCTACTGTGAATTTTCCTGAAACTTGAACAAAATCATTAGAGAGATTCTTTAGATGAGGCCAAACGCGAGCACTACTATCGATGAAAGAGTCTCCGACAAACGGCATAGCTCTTCAGCGATTGCCGAATAAAATTGTGGAAGTAGCGCAGAAAAAGAAGGTCTTAGTTAACTTACCATTGAAAGAAAACACTGAAGAACAAACACTTATTAGATCCTTGTTGTTGCTGAGTGCTTAACATGTTAGGTTTTTCACTGATGTAATGATCATGACCCGAAAAAGGGCTGCTCGCTTGAATGCTTGCATGACTTCTGCGCTATGATGATCCTTCTATGGTCGTTGACCATTGCACGCTAATAATTCGCTCCAGCACCAACGCCGGCGGCGATCGTTAACGAATCGCACATTGCCGACGTCGGCAGAGTCTTCCCCTTCGGCGTAGTGCTGGCCTCGGTGCCAGGCGCCTAAAGCCCCCCCCCCCACATGGCTCTGCGGCAACGTCGTTCGCCGCTATGGTAGAGCCGGATCTACAATCAGAATGTGACACTATGAAGAGATTGATCTGTATAGTTTAACATCTCAGCAAAATTTGCAAGAAA
Organism: Heligmosomoides polygyrus polygyrus; assembly: GCA_947396885.1. NCBI lineage: Eukaryota > Metazoa > Nematoda > Chromadorea > Rhabditida > Heligmosomidae > Heligmosomoides > Heligmosomoides polygyrus. The sequence goes on along the minus strand of OX377205.1, from coordinate 36,273,262 downwards.
CATCCCTGAGATATTGACAGATGGCGTAACCGGCATTCAGATAAGGCATCCGTTATCATGTCTCAATTGACTGGCTATGAATATGGAATTCGTAGAATTGAATGCAAATTTAATCTAGTTGATCTGACAATTTACTATGACTGCTTTGAATGATGTGGAACATTTACATAGGCTCCAACAGGTCTTAAAGCGCCTGATATAGACAGGATTTCGGCTGAAACGAGAAAAGTGTGAAGGAAGAAGTGGTTTTTGGGACAAATAATTGACAAAAAAGGAACTCGACGGCCGCAAGAAAAGATTCGTGCTATGGTTAATGTGCCTGAATCAAAAAAAAAAGAACATTAAAAAAGTACATCTTTACTAAGAATGGCTCAACATGTATTTGGCAAACTTATTCCACATCTTTCAACACCGGCAGCTTCCCTAGAGGAACTGCGAAAAATGGAATTGAGATGGCGCTAGGAGTAGGTTTAGAAAGTGGGTTTAATAAAATAATAAAGCAGTTGAAAGAAGCACACGTATTAACACACTATGATCCCAAGGTACTAGTAGTGTTACCCACGGATGCATCGGAATATGGACTCGAAACTGTGGTGTACCATAAAATGTCAGATGATAAAGGGTAGCTTACGTATCACGTTCTCTCTAAGAAGAAAGAAATTTTGCGCAAACAGAGAAGAAGGCTGTAGGTATGATTTACGGTGAAGAAAAAATCGACCCATACTTGTATGGTTGGAAGATAACTGTCAACCGACCACCAATCTATATCCAAGATATTTGGAGTAAAAATGAGGTACCCGCGATTTCCGATAAGAAGCTCCATTCGTGGAGCTTGCGTTTGATGATGTACTCATCTTACATAGAATATCGAGGAGATCCGAGTTTGGAAACGATGACGCATCATCGCGACTCTGAGGAGTATTAATAACATACATATATCTGCGTAATACGACTCTGAGGAGTATTAATAACATACATATATCTGCGTAATAAAGGGCCAGTCAGAAAATTCAGATGAAGAAAACCCTTTGAAGTTTTGAGAAAAAGAGGACGAAATTGGGCAATTGTCACGGCACCTTATGTGGCTGACCGAGTAGTTATTTCAAGGAACTTTCAGTGAAGAAAATTTAAGTGTCGAAAATAGCGCATCACAGTCATTTCGGCAGAAATCTGATAGAAGCCCTAGCGAAAAAGGCGTAGTATCCTAAAATGTATTAGGGCATCACAAAGATGGCAAAATCCTGTGAGATATGTGCTGCATTAGGTAAGTCTTCTAAATGACGTCTCTGTCAATTTGGTCTCGTTCGATGATTTTCTATTCGATTTCCACCTTCTCCGGATCAACAATGTCACCTTCGAAGCCCTCGTAACCACAGAATTCGAGCGGAAATGTAAGAACTGGCGAAGGTCGTGAACCAGCACATGGAGCTCAGGAAATGGCTGTTGGGATTGAACAGCTTCAAGAAGCCCGCCTTAACTGAAGCCGGAAAGATAAACTGTGCGGCGCGCCCTTCACATGAATCTAATACTGACAACAACTTGTCTCCCGTAAACGAAAAGGAAAGGCTACGTTCTGCAGTCATATCTGCCATCACGGAGTTTAATGACACCAAATCTTCTGAAAAAAAAAACAACAATTTGCAGACACCAAATAAAGTCCGAATTTTCACTTTAGGTTAGTTGAACACTTAGTTTTCTAAATTGCAAGCTTCCACATGACGTGCAGGTGTCATCACGTATTCCGAAGCACCATCGGGGCACCCTTATATTCGGTGACGTACTGAATGTGATAAGCCTCCTGTATGTAAAAGTTTTAGACTGAGAACGAATTTCAGACCACTACTAGAACCTGAGCCGTGCGAAGGTTTTGAATGATTTGGAAAGGTGGTTCCAATGGAAACTGCTTCCATGTCCGTGTTTTCTTTTTACACCGAAACTCTGCGCAAGTTCTCTTCCTGCAACCTCCCCATAAGAAAGGATAGTATCAGTGCGTAGAACAAAACTGCGTAAGCACAGTGGGAGGAGTTCCTGCAGTCCGGCGGTAAGCACTTCCAGTTTTGAAGAAAGAAGAGCGCTGATGGCCGTGGCCGATAGGTGATCGCACGACACGGATCGGCTTAGCGCTCGCGTCACCTCTCCATCACCCTTCAATTTTGAGAGGAAATTTTGAGTTCGAGCTCACTTGTCGCCATAGCTGTATTAACTATGCAGCTGTATTAACTGTGTCACGATAACTGTATTCACAAAAGACTACGGTCAAAACTGCAGCAACATAAATGACGAGTTCATCCAAGCTTTTCGTATACTCACAGCTTCCTTGACACATTCAAATGCAGAAGATCAGCGATGTTCTCACATGATCCTACTGGTCGGGAACTTCTGAGATTGCGCCTTTACTTGGCTGAAAGCGTGTGAAGGTCAAACTGCATATATTGTTGCTATTTGCTTCTGTAGCTTGTATTTGTATTTTTTGTATTTTTCCTCCGTTGAAAGCCTGAAAGCCAAGCGAGTAGGAAATATCCGAAAAATATTTAACTCAGCGCTCAAGGAGATGCTCGTCCTGCGATTCGCACTGAGCCTTCCTGTTCTTCTTCCTCTATTTTTGCTGCTGCTGCTCTTCCTCTACGCATGCAGTGGACTGAGGTGAGTTCCTTCTAAGAGCTCCATGCTTCACCTCCAACTAGTGCCGTAGTATACCAAGTGTGAAAGACAAGCAGTCGGTTAGTAGAAATGGAGCGTGTTTCTAGATTTCACGGAACACTACCTGTGATGCTTTCAGATTCCTATTCTTCAAAGAGGTTCTGATTGAAGCGTCTGAAGAGTCCTATGAAGTGTTTCTTTTATCCGCTTATTACTACCGAACATCTAGGAGGTAGGTTCGAACATATTTCAAGTTTTTCTGCGGATTGCTATCTAGTACCACTTTCCCTTGCATTCTGTCTAGCCGTGAAAAGCATTTTCACTGAAACACTCACATCTCACTATATGTTCTAGTATTTCCTTGCATTTCTTTTTGCAGGCTTTTTGCGGCTGTGAATGTCTACGAATTCATATTTCCCCTGCAGTTTGACTTCCTATAGAGTGAAATCCTTAACCCAATGGTTGAGGAAGGGCGCACGTGATTCATTGGATTTCGCGGAGATGTCGTTTCTTCCTTACTACCGAACCATTCCCATTCCCTGGCTCTGTAAAACATTTTTCGACGCGTGATTGGAGGAACCGCTCGATTACAGCTGAATGTAGCAGAGAGACCTCTTTGTAGGAAGAGCTTTGTGAACTAAATTACTAGGGCGGTTGTTTAAAAATTCACTAGGTCGCACAAAGCATTTCGCCGTCTTTAACTTATAATATTAAGTGATCATAACCTCGTTCAGAAATTTATTTAATTAGGAAAAACTTATACTTTACTCATTTTCGATAGCGAAAGAAGCAAGCAAGGATTTTCCATTTGTGAACGATGGGGAAGCTAGAGCTCGTGAGCCCCATTCCAATGCATTTTGCTATTGCTGGATAACGCGTAAGATTTGAGCTCTGGAAGCTTTCTCAAAAAATCCGAAAATATAGCGCTGTGAGAGATATTTGTGGAGACTAAGCAATATGTACTAGGCGGGACACTTTCGTAGCAGGTTACCCTACTTTGTTGTTAGGTTTCTATCAGGATCCTCAGCTCTCATTTGCTAGTTAACTTATTGGATTCCTTTACGACCCATTACGGTAATCACCAGATACCAGAAAAAACTCTCCGAGTTATGAATGTGTGTCAGCTTCTTTTCTATCTTAAGTAGACACCGCTTAAATATGAAACCGCACTTCGTAAAATTTGGATTCCTGACTATTATAGCGTAAAAGCCAGCTTTTCTCAAGCAATTTTCGAGGTCGTCATCGGTTATTCGATTTTTTGGGGAGAAGGATGGAAAAGCAGACCAAATGTAACAGATGATTATTTCGTAGAGATGAATTTGTTGCGTATCTGCAGCAGCTGGTAATTCAGAAGAAGGACAATGGGTAAGGGACGGCGTTGCTCAATCCTTTTTGGGATGCGCCACGCATTCTGTTAGAGGTGGGCCAAAAGTAATGAGACAAATTGAAAAATTTTTATCTCTTTATAACTCGATTACAACTCAACAATGCTAAGGAATGTGTTCGCCATTAAGGTCGATGACTTGCTGCCATCGCTCAATCAACTTCCTGTTCCCACCCTTCCGGAACTGTTTGGGCCTGGTGTTGATCAACTGCTCGATATGGGTGTCAAGGACTGCTTTGGTTCTTGTGTCCCTTCCGACCAGGAAGTCCTGTAGGCTCAAGGAGTAGTGGTAGTCACATGGAGAGATTCCGGCGAATGCGGTGGGTGAGGCATGTGAACGTAGCCCAGCTGGGCAAGCTTATCCGTGGTTACTTGTTCGTGATGGGGTGCGGCGTTGTCGAAGAGGAGAAACTCCTTGAACCGCTGCAACCGAATGAGTGCGAGTCGCAGGTCCATCTCTGCCATTTCGTTTACCATGGCCTTGGGGTCCATCGTCGTGCTTTTGGTAAACAGCTTCCAGTATACCGGTCTTTGCTGGCTGTGATCAATCGAAGAGGCCCAATACTACTGCATGACAACGCTCGATCGCACGTTTCAAATATTGTTGTCGAGAAACTGGATGACCTAAGATATGACTTAAGATATGCTCAGCATTATCCAGCATATTCACCAGACCTGTCCCCTACTATCATCATTTTTTTCAAGCATTTAGATCGTCATGTGAAGGATAAAAAATTCAGCAACCAAGTTGAAAATGAGTTCATATGTTTTACTAATTCTCGTAGTTCTGGTTTTCACAAAGATGGAATGCGTAAGCTATTATCGCGTTGGGAAAAGAGTATTAATTGTTACGGTGCTTACTTTGATTAACAAAATTGCTTACAAGCAAAGTTATGATCTGTCAAAGTTTTCAGTCAAAATCGGCAATTTCATAAGTAGCGACCTAATACATGCTCATAGCGCGTTTTGCAATGCCTTGCATCTCTATCTGTAAGGTTTTCACCAAAATTCCTAGCATAAAGCACTATCTTGAGAAACCAGTCGATTAGTGGAGAAAGGGATAAAGGTGCATACGAATCACTTTGCTTTAAGGATGTGCCAGATACTCAACTTCTACACAATCTTTTAGCTCCTTGAAGCTATGCTGGCATATTCACGGCTTCCGGTGACTGGTCGATCGAAAGCCGGTACCATAATGAAGATAGGGATAAAAAACGGCGTTATGCAATCTCTTTTGGGATGCTCCACGTATTCCACTTTTACGGGATGTCGTGGAGGCGACTTGAATGCGTATTTGGCCATACAATGACTTGCGGTGCTCAGCCGATGAAGCGCTTTATCCTTCCCAGAAAATTCTGTTACCAATTCACCGACCCTGGAAGGATGGAAGGCTTAGTTGGCATGGGTCGGAAATCCTAACCTAGAACCTGGTATCGGGTGCACGCGGCAGCCGGCACCTTCTCCGACTGCGCTACACGCGCCCGAAAATTCACATGGTAAAATAAAATAAATTAGAACCTCTATAGGTCGCCTGTTTTAGATAGAAATACATTTTATTTTCACAAAAACGACTACTATGAGCCTCTGCGCCTTATCGTATGCAAAATCACTGCAGAAAATGCATAATAGCCAAAGCAAACGTTTTCTGCAAGTTTTCGGTTGCGCCTCTGTAATATAACAGATTCGAAAAGCGTTTCAAAAACATAAATCCCCCATACATAAAAGAGGAAGGGTTTTTTGTCCGATGTTAGCCACCCGCAATGTTTATCGCCATACTTCTACCACTACCCCACTCCCTGAGTTGCTACGACTCCAGGTGCAGTATGACAACCGGTTGCACTTTTTTGCTCTCTTGCCCACATCCCACTACCAGGGAAGGTATGACTCCAAAAATCGGTTCCTTTTCCACTATGCGGAATGGTAGCCGGCTGCTCTTTTCTGGTGCCGTACTTCTACATCACCCCACGACCTGGGAAGCTACGATTCCACAAAATTCGACTTCCTTAAGTGGGTTTGAGTTTTGAACTGAACCTAGATGAATGGAAACGGAGTTACACACATCACTTCTATCCAGAATTCGACTTCCTAGGAGGGCTTCAGTTGTGAAGTGAACCTAAATGAATGGCTCAATGGAAACGCAGCTACACGCATCATTTCTGTCCAGAATTCGACTTCCTAGGAGGGTTTGAGTTTCGAACTGAACCTAAACGGCGAAGCCGGTAGCCGACGTTAGGTAAGGAAGCATCCCTAGCGCGGCTCGACATTGGGATCGGTTGCATACCCCACGTGGCTCACGAAACCCGACGCCGGCGAAGTCGGCTAGCCTAGCGTGGCCCGCCCGACCAGAGTCGGGTGCGGGCGGAGCCGTGGTAACCACCGCGCGGCTCGACATTGGAATCGCTTGCATACCCCACGTGGCTCACGAAACCCGACTCCGGCGAAGCCGGCTAGCCTAGCGTGGCCCCCCGACCAGAGTCGGGTGCGGGCAGAGTCCGCAACCGACGCTGGTAATATTAATACTCCGGTGGAAAATTTTGTAAACTTAAAAATGTTCAATGATTGGAAGACTGCCATTGAGAATCTTCATTTTTTTAACTATGGAACAGTCCAGCTCTCAAAACTTGACAGGTTCAATGACCGTGATGCTAAAATGAAACGAATTCATCAAATAAAGCAGGGCGCGACTCTCGCCATTGCTAACGTGCCAACCTATGATAACCAATTCATTAAGAGATGCGAAATCCTCCTGAAAAAAATAGGAATAGATAAAAAGAACAAGGCTGTGCTGGAGGTCAGTGTTTGGATTGCATCACGATCCAATAGGTTTTGGTGTTCATATGGTAGATGATTACTCAAGTTTCTTTGCTCATTGTTTATTGTGCTTAAGAACGATGCAGTAGAATGGCGAACACTTCTTAATACTCTTACTGTGGGTCTTTAGTTTTACACGTCTTGTCCCTCTTAGTGTACGCCTGTTGGCCTGTACACTTCAAGTAGTTGTTTAGTACGTAGGCTGGGTCATGTTGACCCTGAGCCTTTTAGTTATGGTTCACGGGCGTCGGATCGGGCCTCGGACAGGATGGACAGCCCGGGGCCTCAGGGCTGCCGGTCGAGGCACACAGGCACCTGAGCAGAATCTTGCGAGGCGATATAAGATGAGCGTCGAGGCGTTGAGCCGGAGTGAGCAACCGTCGAACGGGAGCGAGCAACCGAACCTCCTGCTGCCCCGGGGCAACTACTTATACACCTACTACTTATACGTTTCCGGGGCGGGCAGTCTATGGATCGTGCCTGCAGGCCGGCAGGCTTTCAACCGACTATCGATCGAAGTATCATGATTCCGTGATACGCAAGTCGTGACAGTCAGGGAGGATCGCTTCAATCTGCCTAGGAGGGTAGAGAGAGTCGTTCTTGGGAGAATTTTTGGCTGAATCGAACCCCGGCTTTGATCCTGTTCCAAATCCTGACCTTCATAAGTCTTGCTGGAGTTATATTTGACAATCTCCAGCAAATATTTTTTCTGCTCATCGAAACTTTTCAGTTAACTAAAAGAGACACTACTAAATCAGGGGTATCACACTTCTATGTAATTTTGGCTTCTGTACGTTACTTGTTTGCTTCCAATAAATGTTGCCTAAAGAATGTTAAACATGTAGTCCACTTCGAGATAATCAATCGATTCAGTATACTTGCTCCCTTCATTTTACGCTGTTGATCAAGATCGATTTCAGCCTTGGAAATGACTCGGTGGCCCTAGTGATAACTGGAGATTTCGAGGTGTTTTACAAGATAGGAGAACTGCAAGTAGCGGCGTGGAACAACGAGACGAACATCGTCAGCCTGGCATCCATTTTGCGGTAAGCAAACTAGAGTCACACTTCGCGTTAGAGTCAGACTTTCGAGTGGGAGTTCGTTTCATCGTTTGAATCGCAGTTTTGTTTTTAAATGCCTTGTTCAGTTCTCAAGAATTCTGGGTAACTTCAGAATCACTCCGCACAACGTATGCCGATGGATATCGATGTTTGTCACCGCTCCTGTATTGCCTAACACCGACCAGATCACGATTTCCGTAGGAAATAAACTCGTTGAGGTAAAATGTTCTCTGAAAGCTATCTTTTGTGGTACAAATTTGCTTCAGAGCTATAATAAAAACCAGTTGTTGCTTAACTGCTCCATGAGCCACCAACTGTGCCATTAGCTAAAATAGGTGCAACAACAGATTGCGCATATTTCTATTCATAGTTACTTCATGCTTGTTTGGCTTAATGAAAACGAACCCAGTCGTTCAAATTGAAATAGTGTGCATTTTAAGACCCTTTATGTTAGCAAATGTGTGACGACAGCAAAATCTATTAGGAGTCTTGCGGGTGTCGCGGAACCGCCATGACAACGGCGGGTGGTGGGACACCGCGAGGGTTACGGTACACTATATTGCGTACTTTTGCCAGCAGTTGCGACCTCTAAGAATGTCAGAGATCTAGCAAGCAAATCGCTTTTTCTTTTTTTAAGGAGCGTTTTTTAAGCGAAGTGAGGAGTTCTTGAGTGCAAGCCCCGAAATCTATTAGAACACTCCTTATTACTCAACAGTTCTGTGTCATTTTGTGCTTGTTCTCACTTTTGTCGTTCTACCTCCGCTAAAAGTTCCTCGGTTGACGACGGTGGTAGCCCTCGTGGTGACAGCAATCCCTCCGATGCCTTGTTGAGTCCGGGAGGTCTGTCCGATACAGTTAGAGATCAAACTAAAAAGAACGATCTGCTTTGTTGTTGCATTTCTGTGCAAGGGTTCTCCCTAAACCTCACACGGCTAACTTGTGGCTTGAAGACCACGAAAATTTGTAGTGCAATTAAGGTAGCCTAATATCGTGCTAAGGTTTGTTGCGTTGCGTTTTGAGTGCAGGATTCCATACTCCTCTATTTATCGACGGTGATTATACTGTTGGTTGTCAAGCTCCTTTATGGACAGAAATTATGCTGTAACCTGTTATATTCCTAGCATGTAGATTCCTTTAAAAAAATGCTCCCATATAGATGAGCCATAATCGACACCCATCTACCACGCCTCCAGCAGGTCTCACCCGCAGCTCCTGGCACGAGCTACGGCAGCCCTCGAGGACCTTTGCGACCAGCTGCTTCGCGACAACTCGTCCGCGCCGCAGCTTCCACCATAGTGGCAACGTTGGTCACCACTGCGGCAGGAGCGATATGGACGAATTCTCAGGGTGCTGCCGCGAGACTCTGTGAAGGCCCTTACTAGGGAAGGATTTCGACCTCCCATGGAACCTCAAGTTGAAACCAGGACCACTAGAAAGAGCTCGGAATGCTGATTACGAATATGGGTGTCAGAATTGCCAAATGAAATTCCTGAGCGAGTTATGGCCTGCAGAAATCGGGGGCCTCACCACAGGCTGGCTGTGTGACACACCTGGCGCGAGTCATCGGGGCTCCGTAAGAAGGGCCCGCCAGGTGGGGCGGGGGTAGCTCACGCTCGTCGGGTGCGACGTCGTTGGTCCGGTTCCCGTTGCTGGCGTTTTTTTTTTTGCAAATCATAATTTATCTTCAAAACGACATTTTGTTCTGAATTGTGGCAAGTGTCTGATTAAATAGCCGGGAAAACTGCCATATACGTTTGTAAAAAAGCTTGAAGGCAAGAACTGCTATGGTGACGTTTCTATTTACTATTTTGCACAAATAGAGTCCAAATCATATATTGAACAACTAGAGGTGTTTCTAACAACCTTGTCGTTCATGGAACAGAGCAAAAAATGTGTGAAGCAAACATTAAGTAGAATGTATGACGACGAAGAACTAAATGTCGTTGATCTACTACTTTTTATTCACTCACTATGCCCTTTTCACTAGCAAAGCGTGGTGTCCATTCTTCTCGTTGAATTTGGGGTGCCAGACGACAACGATGCACTAACTCGTGAGGAGAAGAAGATTGGTAGAAGGTTCTCAGCTATTCTACGTGACGGTGCTGCAGTTGATGTCGAAAGGATGAAAATTTGGGATCAGATGTGTTTACTGATGACGAGCCCGATTGGGACCATTGCGATGACGGGGCGATAAAAACTCGAGCACCACCCATGAGAATGTTATTCACTTTGACACTAATATTCCTGCCGGGGCTAAGTCGATGATTCAACCTCTAGACGTTTTTTTCGGACCGATGAAAAACGTTATGAAAACGGTCAGGTTGCTTGCCATGGCAAATAGCACGGAGTTCAACATGACCCAGAAGGACAGCCTACTGACGGTGAAAATGTCATCATAGCAGTTTTTGCCTTCAAGCATTTCTACAATGTGTATGGTAGTTTTCCCGGCTATTTCATTTCGAAGGTAAATTATGATTTGCAAGAAAACCGGCAGCAACGGGAACCACACCTACGACGTCGCATCTGACGATCGGGAGCACTACCCCCTCCCCGCCACCCCTGCTGGCGGACCCTTCTTACGGAGCCACGATGACTCTCCATTCTCGCGCCAGGTGTGTCGCACAGCCAGCCTGTGGTGAGCCTCCCCCCCCCCCCCGATTTCGGCAGGCCATAACTCGCTCAGGAATTTCATTTTGCAATTTTGACACCGATATTCGTAATCAGTATTCCGATCTCTTTCTAATGATCCTGGTCTCAACCTGAATTTCCATGGGAGGTACAAAGCCTTCCCTAGTTAGAGAATAGTAGCTGGTAATGACAAGCAAATTTTTATAGCTTTTCTGAAGCAGAAAACACTCTTTATCTAGATATTTTGGAGACAATTTGAACACGCTGATAGTGTAAGTAAGCGTGCCTTCTCTGTAGTTAGGTTTGGCTGTGAATCATCACTGGAAGGGGTGGAAGGCTCGGCTGAGCTAAGCGGGACCGGAAACAAGAGCCTTGAAACGGGGGGCAAACGACACCCGGCGCTTCTTCCGTCTACACTATAACGCGCCCATCAATCAACACATTGAGGAGAATCCTGCATCGCCTTGAAATGTCTATGTCACTTCTTTATTCCGAGGAAGTTCAAACGGTCATAACGTGTAATATTTTTCGCTGAAATGTAGAGAAAAGGAGACACAAGGACATAATTAAGTAGACGAAGAGAGGAAAGCTTACCAATTGGTTCGGAGAGCATATTAATGGCCGGCGCTTCCTCTGACTGCGCTCCCATGCGCCCCTAACAGATCACGAATGATTTTGAACTCTGTTTATCGTTTTTATTTTATTTGTAATGTTTATTGAATCATTATGCACGCTTTGTTTTGTATGTTTGGTATGAGTGGCGTCCAGAACTTATGTACGGAGGAGCCTGTCCACCATGGGATCTGGTATCTTTTATCATATTCCTATATTTATATTTTCATATACATATTACTACATATTTATTCTTACATAATCAAAATTAGTTCATCTTTTATAATGATAAAATGGACTGCTGCAAATTGAGTTTAACTATTTCAGTTCCTAGAAGAATTCCTAGAAGGAAGCGTAATGCGGCTGCGGCGCTCCAAGGTATGACCGCAATTAAGACTGTACACCTAATTGATTCGTTCTCTGTCTAAGCAGCGTGAAATTGATTTCCTATCTCACACGGAATCACACCATAACTATATTGATTGCCAAACAAGACTTACAGCCTTATACTACCACAGTCATTTTTTTTCAATTCATTTTCTGTAAGCTTCAAGTGGCTGGTACCGAGGATGCAAGATGTTACAACGATGTTTTGTTGCCGTCAAAAGTCTAGCGTCGGGCGGGACTCGAACGCGCACCTCCTGCTGACAGGGCGAGAATGCTCTACGCCATCACACGCCATTCCATCTACACCTTGTGGGATCCGTCAGCAGTCAGTGTAATGGCGTAGAGCATTCCCGCCCTGTAAGCAGGAGGTGCGGGTTCAAATCCCGTCCGGCGCTAGAGTTTTGATCGCAACGAAACATTTATTTCAATTAAATTCTTTCATAAAAAAAGATAACCAATTGCTGATGTTCTCATTGTGTGAATGGTCATGTGCTGCATGATCTTCTTGAACTTGGACTTTTGAATGTCTGAAAGCAATGCAGCTTTGCCAATTGCGGTGCATAGTGACGTCATGTTGTTTTTCCATCAGCGCGAATCAATTGAAATCGCTAGAAGTCCGTTTTGTTTATTCTGGTCCTGTTTAAAGAGCGCACTTTTGCGCAGTTATAAATAAATAAATGCATAAATGAGCAGAAATGCATTTTCAACCAGATTTACTCATACTGCTGAGGTAGAGGCGAAAACCTGCCAGTGTTGAGACAGCATTTGCTTTCATGATAGAACCCACTTTTATTTCAGATTCCATTTCGCGAGCCAGTTTTGAAGCGTCATGATGTTGTAACCTGCATTGCTCCATTATTCGGAAACGAGCAATGGCAGCAAGCACTCTTCGCAGCACATGTGTACCGGAAGTGAGTGCCCCAAATCATTCCGCAGGGCCGGTCCATTTTTCTTGCACGATGTGAACCGCATTAAAAATTAGTGACTCCTTCTTCTCATTTTTCACCTCAGAGAGTTTTTTCACCTCAGTTTTTCAGAGAATGGTCTTGTTCCTTGGAGGTTAGGCGAAATATTGTAAAGAAAATAATTAGCTTCCAGAGGTATCATAAATTGGTCGTCTTGAAACACAGGCCATCGCAGAGGCTCCTCATCCCTTTTCAGTAGATAGCAAGCGATAAATTAATGCATTAAACAAGATTTAAACAGAGAATAGAAGAGCCGGCTTAGGAATCTTTCCGAAATCCTTTCAAGATAAATGGAGCTCCAGCGGATGTAGGCCGCCCTCTTTTTCATGACGGAAGACTAACTGCTTTAGCATGGCGTCAACTTCTCAAATATTGTGTGAACGTTGTGTTCAATTAGCATTATCGACATTTCAGATTTGGGTCCCATATGCACCTTTACATCAGGAGTATGGTATCGCCCGTGTACGAATTGATGAGAGTCTACGAGAAAGAGGTTGTGCGCTAGAGCGATAAATTGCAATTATTTAGAAATATATATTTTCTCACAAAGAAGCCTTTAAAATTAGTGCTGCCAAAATTCACCTTGGAAATTCAGGGCTACCTTACTATACAACCATGGCTTCGGCTGATTCTCCTGACGATTCCCGAGCTGCAGTTCAATCCTAACGTGAACGTTGAGTTCCGAAATCAAGCAGCGGCACAAACCGATTGTCTACTACAATACAAGGTGAGGCAACCCAAATACCATAGAAGGACACGGCGTTTTCATGTTACAAAAATTTCGTCGTTGTTGAGAAATACGGAGAGCAGACGTTTTGCTGCAGTGCTCGAAATGAGCTGCAGGACTTTCTCGTAATTTGTTTTACTGTAGGCTTGGAAGTTCTATCTGCTAGTCAGAAATGACGTAATCGTCGAGTATTTATCACTTCTTAGAGACAGTCTTCTGAGGCTCAACGGAAGGAAATCTTTGATACAGTCCTATTGGGCTCGCAATAGATCGCTGCGTTAATATCGCAAAGGGCGTCTCTAGATGTGGCGGAAATTTTGTCGTTCTTCGCGCATAAAAGCACTTATAATTGGTTGCCTTCCCCGGCCGCATTGAACCACCTTTTAGATAGCAAAGTAGGCCTCTGGTAAAAGTATATCGTTAAGGAGTCTGCTTCCTACATAGCATTCGTTGACCTGGACGATGTGTTGATCCCAAGATTGGCTGGAAGTTATTTGGGCGAGTTTGCGCACCTCTTCCATTACATGCCCAACGTTGCCTACATTCACTACATGAAGGAGAACACGAAACTGGAAGCAGGTCAGGAAGCCCTCTGCTTCTAGAACTTAAGAATATAAAATTTGATTCAGTTCTCCTTGAGCTCCGCTTTCGGCATTGCACGACTGCTTTTTACAGCACTCATTTCAGTCAAGAGTTTTTCTATGTTTTCTCTACGAGGAATGCTATCAAGTGTCTCTTTCGAACAGAAAGGAGAGACTGGTAAGATGGTCGCTAATCCTATGTACGTGAACAGCACTTGGATTCACTTCCCCGCGTTCATCACTGACGGAATGGAGAGGTTGGAAGACCGTTGTGTGAAGTTCAGCCTTCGTATTTAATGAGCGAAACAGCTCAACTCCAAATCCTTTAGGTATACTGTTCCAACTCACGTGAACGCTATCACTCACTTAAAGCACATGAAGCTGGTGAGTTAGTAAAAGTCCCTTATACCTGCAGTGTACCTAATTTAAGACAACCGAATTTTGGGTAGACAATGACAACAAAAGCAACCTTGGACGTCCTCCTCCATACGCACCGGAGGCGCTGGAAATCGTCAGTGAACAACCACTTCTATCTATGAGGGATATTGATGACATTCAGTTCGATTTCGAAAGGCCAGTTTCATGCACTGCTACTTATATTGCAGGGTGGCTCATGAATATTGGAACAAGATTTGGCAAACCTAAACTTATTTATTTACTTAAAGACGTGAGTTGCTGCCACACGCGTAAACATCCAATAGAAAAAAGACGATAGAACAGTGTTATAGAACAACAAATAAAACTCGTACAGAAACACAGACCACTAAAATATGCCATTAGTACATCTAAGGTCCTATGCGGCTACGAGATAGTAGGGTCTTAAAAACTTGAACAGAGTAACCCTTGAGGTGCTCATCGGCATTCAGTAACGAGTTTAACTCCTTAATGCTCTGTATGTAAGGATGTTTGCCCTAACCCGGGACCTAGCCATGGGCACTCGCAGGGCGAGCTTTCCACTCACGGTTCTAGCCAGCGGAACACCGATAAAGTCTATTGGCCTTATTGGCTTACCAGAAAGAATTTTGAACATCATCAGAAGGTCTGCTTTTCTCCTCCTGCTAGAGAGTGAAGATGGTCTGAGCTCAGCACCACAGGGGACTTCAGCGTACTTCAGTCCAAAGCATCGCATTACTAGCTCAAGTGTAAAGCTATTTTGAACTCCTTCTAGGAAGTCAATGTCTTTCCTCCTGACCGGATTAAATACGGCCACTCCACTTTCAACTATAAGACATACATAGGTCTTATATGCTCGCAAATATACTTAGGTTTCTCTCGTTTGTAAGACTTTGAATAAATTGTAGGTCCGGTAATCTGCTTTCTTTACAATATTTTTGCAGTGGCTATCAAAACTTAGGTCAGCCGACGCTATGAAATGAAAAAAATGAAAAATGAAAATGAAATGAAAAATGAAACCTAAAACTCGCACTTCCTTCACTGCTTTTAAAGGCTAACCTCTTAACTTGTATTGCGCGTATTTGCAAGTATTTCTGGACCCAACGATGAGGTAGTTCGTTTTTTCGACCGCTAGGGGAGATTCCTATCTTCAGCGCAACTATCAATGTAATCAATTGCTTCTCGAACAGCACAACAATCCTTGTCGGGTTTTTCAAGAGTTTTATACATTTTAACATCATCCACGTACATTTTGGAGACCACACGAAATCTAGAAATAGCTTCCGGTAACTCACGAACCCGATATGTTCCACCCGTAATAGAGACTTGCAGCAAGTCTATTAACATGGGAGGTAGGCCTACTATTTCTAGTTCTTCCAGCAGTTTCCTATTTGGAACTTTGTCAAATGCTTTGACCAAATCGAAGGAGATTACATCTGTTTGTTTTTCCAATTCCACAGCGCGGGACCGCTCGTCTGCCGATGTGAAAACAGCAGTTTAAACAGATCCACCTTTTAAAGGCCCGAATTCGGACCCAAACACAATAGTGCTTTTATTAATATGTTCCATAGCATGCATCTTCACAACTTTCTCAAATGTTCTAGCGAAAATTGAATGATACTTATGGGTCTATAGTTTTTGGGATCGCTGAAGGGTGCTCTATTAGGAATAGGTGCGGTAAAAGCGTGCTTCCACCTTGAGGGAACTTCACCACTCATGTAACTAAGAATAAAAATTTGTTCCAACAGATAGGCCAAATAGTCTACAATATTTTTGACGGAATTGATTGGGACCAGGTCAGGGGTTATAGAAGTAGATCAAGGTCTTTCATAAAGAGCTTCTTTAATGTCATCTTTATAAAACCAGAGTGAGAATTCCATTTTCGGGAGGGAGGCTAGAGCGTTGATTTCGTCTCTTGACATTGCTGAGCACAACTCATCCAACTTAGTGAATACTTTATGGAACTCTTCGGCTAATAGATTTGCCACATCATCCTGAGTGGACACAGATTCGCCATTTTCCTTCATCAGGCAGGGAATCCTAGTTTCGTGCTTGCTTCTAGTGTTTATATACCTATGAAAGGATGTCTTGTCACTGGAACTAACCATTTTCTACTCAAGATGTGCATTGTATCAAAAAAGCTTTTTCCAACCTCTTACTCAGCATGCAAGACTGGAGATGAAGAGGTCTCACCAGGGAATGCCGTCAGCTTCCATGGAATTTCGGATTGAGTCCTATATCATGTGAAAGAGCTCGAGACGCTGATCACAGACATGTAGACCAAAATTGCTAACTGGATCTACTAAGCGAGTTATGGCCGGCGAAAGCCGCGATGATCCATGTGTTAGGCGCGCTCAATCAGCGTTGGGCGCAGTATTGCTTGCTCCAAAGGATTGGGTTCATTGGTTCGGTTCCCACCGCTGATGGGTATTTTGCATTTTGTGATCTATCTTCGACGAGGACCTATAATCTCATTTTTAGCACATTTTTGAGCGAACGGCTAATGGCGACTTACATTTACGTCTATTTGAAGACGGAAACGTGTTTCAGGTAAAATGTTTTATTCATGACGTGAAGCAAGTCAGAAGTTCAAATTTAAGCTTAATAAAAAGTAAAAATAAAATAAAAAGTCAACAAAACTTAATAAACACAATAAATAAAAAGTAAAGGCACTAGCTAAAAGTTCCGACTCGACACGACTTCGTTGGAAAAAAATTTTCTCTGAAACTTTGTCTAGGGGGGATATTTGGGGTGCTGATCACGAATCTGACATCCGTTTTTCACGATTCGGTCGAAGACCACCCACACCTTTAACAAGGGTGGTCCAGGCAGAGTCACCGATTTCGCTGGGCTCTAGTTAAATGTTCCGACTCCACCGACACGACTTCGGTCGAAAAAAAATTTTCGCTGAAACTTTGTCCGCTCTCGCACATTTTTAATCAGTCAATTACAATACCGCTCAAATTCTTTGCAAATAAGACGCTTTGCGACGGATTAATCCGTCACAAAGCGTCGCATTGCCATAACTCTTTTCAAAGTTCTTTGTTTAAAACCTATTTAACACCATTAGAGGCCTCGTCTCATTTTCTATCCAGCGATCTAAACGTCATCTAAAACAATTGCACAGTGACCTAGTTATGGAGCTTTTGCTTGCTCGGCTCCGTTAATTGATTTACGACCCCTCCGAGATCCCCAAGTGGGATGGCATGTCCTTAAGGCTTTTCGTTGACGAGGTTCATCGAAACACAGAAATCCTCTATTACTACAGAAGATCTGTATTTGTTACGCATCAGGTGCCATTGTGGTACAAAATAGTGCCAAGTTTGATTAAGAGAGACCAGACCCGATTTCAGATGAGCGCAAACGCGCGGAAACCTAAGGTTCAGTTAAGAATTACCCAACTAGTAGCCTGCTACAGAAGACGGTATTCTACTGTTCCATTGTGGGAACGATGGTCTTTATGAACGTGTAAAATGGCTTTGAGAAATGGACAGAAATGACTAGATTTTCTTTTTTCCAACAAGGGATCTCAATATGCGGCGTAGGAATTCTCCTATTTTTGAACTTCGGTTGCTCCTGTACAGGATAAGTACGAAGGCCGTGCTTTTTGTGGTCTACAGTAGATCACAAGCACATTCGAATCTAAAAAGAACAAGAAGATTTTGGCCGTTCAAAGTAGATTTCTATGCGGCCAAAGTTTGACGAAAACAACAGAAAATTTTGTTTCAGTCGCTTACCTCTTTATGGATGAGTTTATTCGAAAAACCAACTAGACAGCATTTCTCAGCT
>OX377205.1:36080404-36255084 GCA_947396885.1 Heligmosomoides polygyrus polygyrus | reverse complement strand
GTCCGTATTCGAACTGAAAACCATTTTCACCACTTCGTCCTCCGAAACAAGTTTGGGGCTGCGCTTCGGCCTGAGTGCGGACACGGCGGCGAGCCGTTCGCTGCCCTTGCGACCTCCCGTGGGCTCGTATCCGGCGTGATCACTGATAGACCGCGGCGCAGGAGGTGCGAATACTGTACATAGGCGATATGCGACATGTGGAGTGCCGCGGGAGGTCGCAAGGGCAGCGAGCAGCTCGCCGCCGTGTCCGCACTCAGGCCCAGGCGCAGCCCCAAACTTGTTTCGGCGGCCGAAGTAGTGAAAATGGTTTTCAGTTCGAATACGGACAATATTACATCCTCGGAAAGCTCGCAACGAGCTGAGAAATGCTGTCTAGTTGGTTTTTCGAATAAACTCATCCATAAAGAGGTAAGCGACTGAAACAAAATTTTCTGTTGTTTTCATCAAACTTTGGCCGCATAGAAATCTACTTTGAACGGCCAAAATCTTCTTGTTCTTTTTAGATTCGAATGTGCTTGTGATCTACTGTAGACCACAAAAAGCACGGCCTTCGTACTTATCCTGTACAGGAGCAACCGAAGTTCAAAAATAGGAGATTTCCTACGCCGCATATTGAGATCCCTTGTTGGAAAAAAGAAAATCTAGTCATTTCTGTCCATTTCTCAAAGCCATTTTACACGTTCATAAAGACCATCGTTCCCACAATGGAACAGTAGAATACCGTCTTCTGTATGAGGCTACTAGTTGGGTAATTCTTAACTGAACCTTAGGTTTCCGCGCGTTTGCGCTCATCTGAAATCGGGTCTCTCTTAATCAAACTTGGCACTATTTAGTACCACAATGGCACCTGATGCGTAACAAATACAGATCTGCTGTAACAATAGAGGATTTCTGTGTTTCGATGAACCTCGTCAACGAAAAGCCTTAAGGACATGCCACTGGGGATCTCGGAGGGGTCGTAAATCAATTAACGGAGCCGAGCAAGCAAAAGCTCCATAACTAGGTCACTGTGCAATCGTTTTAGATGACGTTTAGATCGCTGGATAGAAAATGAGACGGGGCCTCTAATGGTGTTAATTAGGTTTTAAACAAAGAATTTTGAAAAGAGTTATGGCAGTGAGACGCTTTGTGACGGATTAATCCGTCGCAAAGCGTCTTATTTGCAAAGAATTTGAGCGGTATTGTATGTATGCTGAGGTCCCTGAACTACGGAAGCACTCCTACTTTACACCTGTGCTTAAAAAAGAACCATCATCAGATCCAGCAAACTTTAGGCCTGTCAGCATTACATCTATCTTTTGCAGAATTTTCGAAAAGATATTGAAAAAGCATATTATCCAACACTTGGAAAAAAATCGTATTATTCCTTCCACTCAGCACGGCTTTGTTGCAGGCAGATCTGTAGAGACTAATCTTTTGGAATGCATTAATGATTGGACTACAATACTGGATCAGAAAAGCTGCTGTGACGTTATCTATTTTGATTTCGCAAAAGCTTTTGATAGGGTCATTCACACCAAACTCATGCATAAAATCAGTTTCCTTGGCTTTCGTCAAAATGTAGTGAGCTGGATTCAAAACTTCCTCAATGGTAGAACTTTTCATGTACGTGTTAATGGTACATTTTCGATAACTAAGCCTGTAATCAGTGGAGTACCTCAAGGTGGTGTCTTGTCACCTGTATTGTTTAACATTTATGTGGCGTATATCCAAAACCTGCTCGAAACTGACGATGTATCCTGTAAGCAGTATGCGGATGACTTAAAAATCTATAGACAATTAGAAAACAGCGAAGATATCGAGCTTCTACAGCGGGCAATAGGACGGCTCGCCCGTTGGGCTGATGAATGGCAACTCCCCCTGTCTCACGCTAAAACCTTTCATTTTAGACTTGGATGCTCTGAACACTCCAGTGCATACTCTATTCAGAACTCCCCTATTGCAACAGTATCGGAAGTGAAGGATCCTGGGTTTCTTTATAATAACAAGTTAGACTTCGCAAATCATTATAAAAATATCTTCAGAAAAGCTATTACTCGTACCTATCACATATTTAAGGCGTTAACTACTAGAAATAAGAATGTACTGCTAACGGCGTACAAAAGATATGTCAGACCAATTCTGGAGTGCGGCAGCTCGGTTTTCTCGCCACATAAAACAATGCATGTAGCCCTCCTTGAAAAAGTTCAAAACAATTTTACGAGAAAAATATTAATTAGATTAGGAGGGTTCTTGTATTCTCGTATACCTCGTGCGAAGATCCGCAATGCATATCTTTGCCTACCTTCTCTGGAAAGTAGGCGAAGGGTTGCTGATCTCTGCATGGTGTTTAAATTACTCCACAAATTAGTCTCCATTGATTCTTCCTAATTTTTTGAATTGTTGCCCTCTCGAACCAGAGGTGGTGGAACTAAACTCTCATTTTCTAGACCTAGAACATCAGTCAGACGTAATTCATTCTCTGTTAGGGCAGGATTAGCCTATTTAAAACTTACTAAGACTGCTGCTCATCCCTGCTCTCTTCCCTCACTCAAAAAGTTTGCGCATACAATCACCACTTAACCTAGATTTCACTTTACTTGGAGGCATTATGCAATAGGGCGCGTGTAGCGCCGTCGGAGGAGGCACGACTGTCGCGTGCACCCGACACCAGGTTCCTGGTTCGAATTTCCCGCCCGGGCCAACCAAGCCTTCCATCCCTCCGGGGTCGGTGAATTGGTACCAGACTTGTCTGGGAAGGATAGAGCGCTGACTTCATCGGCTGGCCACCGCAAGTCATTGTATGGCCAAATACGCATTCATGTCGCCTCCACGACATCCCGTAGAAGTAGAATGCGCAGACCACAAAATGCAAAGAACCCGTCAGCGGCGGCAACCGAACCGATGAACCCAATCCTTTGGATCGAGCACTCTACCACTGCGCCGTCGCCGCTGCTTGACGGCGATGATAGCCGAACCGCTAATTTCTGCGCAATACTGCGCGCCTAACAAATGGAAGACATCGCGGCTTCCGCCGGCCATTACTCGCTTAGGAGATCCATTTAGCAAATTTGATCTACATATCTGTGACCAGCGTCTCGAGCTCTTTCACGTTATGTAGGTCTCAATCCGAAGTTCCATGGGAAGCTGACGGCATTCCCTGGTCAGACCTCTTCATCTCCAGTCCTGCATGCTCCACTCCATAACAACGACCTACGTTTGTCCTCTTTTAAGATAAATTGGAAGGTGTTTCCCATCTGAACCTTACGCATTGGCACATACATTTCTACATCATGATGGAGTATGGCAGAAAAGATTTCATATAGGTCATTTACTGAATACCCGTTTCCGAACATGCTAATCCAGTCAACATTTATCAAGTGTTCTTTTATGCTTTCGTAATCCACAGATCTAAAGTCTCTTATCCACTATGATATGCCTTGTTAGTGACTTCTACATTCAAATAAAACGCGATCACGGCATGATAGCTGTTGCCAAAAATGGTCCCACCTTCTCTTCAGTGAGGAACTTTGGTTTGTTACATAAAACCAAATCAAATATTGAATTACCTCTAGTGGGGTCTGTACATATTGTTCGAGTTCATGCGCCTCAAAAGCATCGTAAAAGGTTTTGTTAGCGCACCAATGTTTTGGCACATCAGATCCGGAAGATTAGAATCCCCAACACAAGGTTCGTCAAAGTTCCGGTTGAGAAGTCGCTTATGGCTTTAAGCAATTGCCTGGATCCACTTAAACTGCAACTAGGGGCTCTATGCACACCTATAATTCGAAAAGATGCTGAAGTGTTTACAATATCGCAGACCAAAATCTCATAGGAGTCTTTTACAGGTTCCTGAAAAATTACGTTGTACGAGAAGTGTTTCTTAAGAAGCAGTAAGATGCTCCCACCCTTTTTTGACTTCTGTCGCAGCTAAAACTGCCATATTGGCTGCTGACTATTCCCAGTAGAGGAGTTAGCTCATTCTGGGAGTTCAACTATGTGGTGGTTAAAGCAAAAAGATCATAGTTGTTAGGGCAAAGATTCATTACAACTGAGCTACTATTTTTGACGAGGGATCGAACATTATTTAACGCACACGATATTTTGGAAGTTCGAGTGTGACGGTTCCACAGTTTCTTGAAAAACTTCTGAGCCTGGAGGAAGCAACGGTGGTGTTCAGGTTGGTAGAGGGACCGTGTATCACCGAATGCAGGAATTGCTTTACTAGCGTCATGATGCACCAGTCCACCACCACCTGGCCGACCCGCTGACATGCGCTGTCTCTCCTCAAACAGGAGGGAGGCCCGCAAGAAGATACTTCCGTTTGGAAGAAAGAAGCACAAATACGGGGCCCGCTTTACCGCCTGCCTTTGGAATTTGCTTCCCGGGAGTACAGCACTAATTAGCCTCGGGCGCCTCTGATCAAGTTTTCCCATGTAAACACTTGTGGCTCTACATTCTACATTTAAATAATCGAGTAAATAATTCACACATGCGTAGTCATGAGCTATCCTCTGAGCAGCTGTACAGTTATGGCCGTAGCCTTTTCAAAAATGCCGAAAAAGCCGCACTTTTCCCCGCTTTTTCGGCCTTTCGAAATAACTTCCTTCAAAGTTAACTAATTGGGAAACCAATCACATTTTTGAGTGCAGCAGCTCAAGCTCTATCAGATGGCTGAAAAAGATTTTCAAAAATTTCAAAATTCAACCGAGTTTTTTCAAAGGTTATTTTTTCGCTCAAAATCGTGCTCCATTGCGAAGGGCGATCGCGGACCAGTTGTCGGTCGCAAGTCGTCGAAAACAGTTGCATGCTTATAATTCCTCTAATTTGAGGTTCTTTGAGAAACAGTTGGTACCGTTCGATTCGTCTTTTTGAGATCTATACAAGCTTATATACAACTTTGCCAGACCACTAGGTTTTCGCAGTGGGTGGCCAAAAATGACTGGAACGGGCTCTTTGCGATTGGAGAAGCTTATTTTTTATGACTTCCATGTTCTCGGAGTATATCAAGCATGGCATAAAGTGTTCTGTCAGGCCAGGAATCCTACGAGAGTGCGCCGCGCACAATGCATACAGGATGAGACCGTGCGACTCGAGTGGGCGGCAGCTTGTAGAGTGCGCGTTTGAGGAGTTTTATCAGAAAATCTCAGCCAATCTACTCAGGAACTGCTCTAAATCTGTCCAGATAGCCTTTCGAGTGCGTTGTGAACAATGTATATAGAATCGAACCTATCAATCGAGTGGGCGCGACAGCTTGTAGAGTGCGCGTCTGGGGAGTTTTATAAGAAATTCCAAGCCGACCTACTTAGGAATTGCTCAAATCTGTCCAGATAGCCTTTAGAGTGCGCCGTTATCAATGTATAAAGAATCGAACCTATCAATCGAGTGGGCGCGACTGCTCGCAAATTGCACACGCGGGCGTGTTCTGAGCGCTATAACTCTGTCGTGTGTGAACCTTTCCGGTCTCAGTTTGGGAGTTTTGTAGGCAGTAAAATCTTCTAGTAGTGCGCTGAAACACAGTAATGCAGCTTATGATTCTACAAAGTTACAGTGATGTAAATGTGCAGGTTAGCCTTGTGCGACACGATTTTTTCCAATCTCAGTCGACCCTGGCGCGAAGATAAGGAGAGCTAACGATCTACATATAGACAAGCTAGCAGAACACTTAAGGTGCGTTAAGATGACGTGCTCAGTACTCCCTAGCTGATTAAACGGCTTTGGCCTAGCTGCCATTTTAGGGCGGCGGACTTAGCGGTTGAAGTTTCCTGCGCTCTTACTCGCCCATATTTCAGTTTTCAACACTCGCAATGACACCACTCTGTTCAGCTCGGAAAGATCTATCGAATGGTGCCACTGTCGACCAATTTCAGGAAAATCGAATTTTGACAATTTCCCATCGAGGACGTGGGCGCCGTAGGCCGAGCCAGCGCGGACGATGAGGTCATCGAAAATCGATATTTTCGAAATTGGCCAAATTTTTTCGTTCAAGGGTCTCAAGGGTTATTTGGGACGTTGATTACGAATCCGGCATCCGCTTTGGAAAATTTCGCGGATTTTGGTTTGGTTTTTGTTTGTTTTTTTGGTTTTTTAGGTTTTTGTTTTTCTTCTGGATAACTGAGGGTGGTCGGGTCAGGATCACAGATTTTGCTCAAACTTCGTATAGGAGCCTTAGAATGCGTGTGCGAGTAGAACACTGAAGGCACAACCCGACCAGCCTCACTTATGAAATTGGTTGTCGGTCAAAAAATCGATTTTTCTGAAATTGGTCGACAGTGACATAATTCAATAGAGCTTTCCGAGTTGAACACAATGGTGTCACTATGGGCGAGTAAGAGCGCAGGAAACTTCAACCGCTAAGTCCGCCGCCATAAAATGGCAGCTGGGCCAAAGTCGTTTAATGAGCTATGGAGTACTGAGCACGTCATCTTAAAGCACCCTAAGTGTTCTGCTAGCTTGCTCATATGTAGACCGTTAGCTCTCTTTATCTTCCCACCGCGGTCGACTGAAATTGGAAGAATCGTGTCACACAAAGTTAACCTGCATATTTACATCACTGTAACTTTGTAGAATCATAAGCTGCATTACTGTGTTTCAGCGCACTACTAGAACATTTTACTGTCTACAAAACTCCCAAACCGAGACCGGAAAGGTTCACACACGACAGAGTTATAGCGCTCAGAACACGCCCGCGTGTGCAACAACGGTCGATGTTTCCCTCGCTCTTTCTCGCCCAGATTACAGCTTTCCCTATTTTCAATAACATCATTCAACTCACCATGAAAAGCACTATCGAACGTACCAAGCATGGCCAAGTTCGAAGGTATCGGTTTTCGGTGACGTCACCGTCCGTCTGCCGCAGCCTCATATTTCCAAAATCGGTCGAAATTCATACCATTCGATAGCCCTTTTTATGGTGAACAGAACGGTACCATTGTGGGTGTCGAACACTCAAATCTGGCCGAGTAAGAACGCAAGAAACTCTCACCGCTATCTTCCGCCGCTTTAAACCTGCAGCTGAGGCTAAAGCAGCTTAGACAGCTGAGAAGTTCTAAGCACGTCGTCGTGAAGTACCCTAAGCGCTCTGTTCTACGCATTTCAAGGCCGTTAGCTAGCTGCGCCTTCCCGCAGTGGTTCACCGAATTCGAAAAAAATGAGTCATCAAAACCTCACCTGCATTTTCGCACCCCTGTAACACTGCCTCTTCCTAAGCTACACCGTTCTACTTTAGTGCACTACTAGATCGTTTTACTGCCTACAAAACTCACCAGTTGCAGTCGAAACAGTTTGAAATTGACAGAGTTGCTGCGCTCCGAACACGCCCGCGCGGTCAATTTGCGAGCGGTCACCTCACTCGATTGATAGGTTCGATCCTATATGCATTCTTCACCGCGCACTCCAAAAGCTAGCTGGGCCGTCTTAGAGCAATTCCTGAGTAGAGCGGCTGGGAATTTCTGATAAAACTCCTCAAACGCGCACTCTACCTGCTGCCGCGCCCACTCGATTCGCACGGTCTCATCCTGTATGCATTGTGCGCGGCGCACTCTCGTAGAATTCCTAGATTGACAGAACACTTTACGTCATGCTTGATGTACTCCGAGTACACGCAAGTCCTGAAAATAAGCTTTTCAAATCGCAAAGAGCCCGATACAGACATTTTTGGCCACCCACTGCGAAAACGTGTGGTCTGGCAAAGTTGTATATATATGTTTGCATAGATCTTCCATAATAGATACTGCTAGGCTAGAGGTTACCACACTAACCTTATCAGCAGATCTTGAACTTCCCAAGGCATCAATTTTTTGAAAGATCAAAGAAAATTTTCTTCCCTCAGCAAGCGTAACTCAGCGACCAGCTCGGCATTTCGCTGATTTGCGACCAACTTCAAATACTTTGAGACCTACAACAAGTGCAGCAGCCCAGCAGTATCTGTTATGGAAGATCTGCTAGGCGCACCACCACTTCTTTTATACCGTGCATTTTCCCGATCTAGTTAATTGAAGAGTACAACTTATTCCTTCAGTTGTTGACTTAAGAAGAGATAATTGCTCGTCTTCCGTGCAGTAGAGATAATTGCTCGTCCTTCGTGCGGTAATTGTATCGGACCGGTTGTTGTCCACGCGGCGTCGTT
Source organism: Heligmosomoides polygyrus polygyrus (assembly GCA_947396885.1). Lineage (NCBI taxonomy): Eukaryota > Metazoa > Nematoda > Chromadorea > Rhabditida > Heligmosomidae > Heligmosomoides > Heligmosomoides polygyrus. The sequence goes on along the minus strand of OX377205.1, from coordinate 36,246,977 downwards.
CCTTAGTGTCTCTCCTTTTTTTCGATCCTTACATTTTACCCCTCCATGAAGTCCCGTCCTGGAACTTTGATGTGAGTAGCCGGTCAGCTGGGACGTCGCTATGTCATGCGTCGCCAACAGTTCTGCAATCGCCGCTGTCCTCTCGCTCGGAGGGGGTGCGTCGCGCAGGGTTGCAGGTGGCAGTGCATGTGCGCGACGGTGCTTTGTTCGTACTCGTGTCGTCATGGCTCTTGTGGACCGATCGCCTGCATCAATTCCAGTCATTATCGTGGGGTCTGCTACAATAACTCCGGAGTTTTCGGGTGCATTTGCGATGACGCTACAGCTGCCGAGGACCGCTCGATGCCGGAACCCGAGTCGTAGCGAGGGAGTTCGCAGTGCACCGCAGCGAGGGAAGGAAGACTGCGTGATGGTGTTCAGAGGAACGAATGCCATGTTCGAGCGCTCTCCTCTTGATCAGCTAGAGGTGGTAGCTGTCTGAGCTATTGCGTGTTGTAGTGTTGCCGTTTCACGGTGTGAAGAATAAATGTGAAGTATGATAAATGTGCACTACATTGGAGGAGTGGTTAGTGTGAAATGTGAAGTGGGTATTTCTGTTAGACTAGGTGCAAAAAAATAAGAAAGGTGATACAACAAGGCAATACTGGAAATGTTATGCAAAATAAAAAATATTGTTTACAAACGTACAATCACGAATTACACAAATCATCAAAATTAATTCGATAGCATTCTTTATTCATCTTTTTCATTTTTTTCATTTCTTCATTTTTTTATTTTTATTTTATTTTTTAGATGCATATATTCAACTGGTAAATCGCTGCGAACAAAAAAATTGAAGAAGAAATGCGATGTGGTGTTGAAGCTGGAGTTGATGGTTTGTACTAGTTGTTGTCCGTGGTGGCCTGGAATGGTTTCGTACGGTGATGAGTAGTGTTCTTTCACGTCGTCGGTCCCATATCGTCACATTAGGAGATTCCACTCGGATAACTGAGAAGAGGCCATCGTATCTGAGCGAAATTTTATTGTTGTCTGCTTTTGTGACGAGTATTCTGTCACCAATCGAGTAGGTTCTTAGGTGGTTCGACATCGTAGATCGTAGTGGTGCTTCTGATGTTCCTGTGCTTTTGCGATGTGGTCGCTCGCTTCCTTCCAGATTGTTCGCAGTATCTGGGTGAGCTCGTTTGCATAGTCCTCCTCATTTACGTATCTCTTACGCGGTAACTGTATGGCGAGGTGAAAGACGTTGTTCGGTTCGCGACCATGAATCAGGAAGTGCGGCGAAAATTTGGTAGTGGCATTTTCCACGAAATTATAAGCATGTGTAATAAGGTATCTATGTTGTCCCAAGAGTCGTGGTGCTCGTCGACTGCAATTGTAATGAGATTCTGGAGGGTGCTGTTAGCGCGTTCCACTTATCCATTGCTCTGGTGCGCTAGTGCGATGCGAAATATCGAATTGTCGTAGTAGGCTGCGAAATACGTCACTGTGTATTACTTCCATGGTCGGTAACCAACATTTCCGGTAGGCCAAACCGGGCTAGAAAGCGGTTGCTGAATATTTCAGCAGTTGTGCGTGCTTTTTGGTCAGCTATCGGTTCGGCAAGGATGAATTTTGAGAAAATGTCGACGAATACAATTACGAACTCCTTTCCCTGCGATGTCATTGGCAGTGGTTCTATAATATCGGACTGTAGTCCTTGCCATGGTCGAACTGGGGTTTCGAAGATCTGAAGAGGCTCCGTTTTGCGGTATGCTTTGGGGTCTTTTCTCTTTTGGCATTGTGTACATAAAGGATAAACATCCTGCTTCATATTATTCCAAATGACAATTTTCTCGATCAGCGCATGAGTCATCATTGCTCCTTGATGAGCAGTCCCAATGGGGATTCATGAGCCATCTTAATAAGCACTTCCTTGAGTTGAGAGTTCTCAGGTGTTACGCCTTGTGGATATTGATGGAGATTATCCTATTGCATGACGCTAACACTTCTTTTATATTACGTTTATTTGTATTTTCACTACATGATAAGGTTAGTATCACTATCAAGTGAGGGTGGAAGAGGAGGGAGTGGAAAGGGAGGTGAGTAAGGGTTAGAAAGAAAGGAAATAGCAAAGTCATAAGAACGAGGAAGGGGTCGCCGAGGCGACCTCGACGGATGATCTGGTCCTAGACGATCCGCTGACTAACTCCTGCTATCCGCACCATCACTTGTTTTATACCGTACACTTTCCCGATCTATTTAATTAAAAAGTACAACTCTTTCCTTTAGTTCTTGACTTAAGACTTAATTGCTGGTCTTCCGTGTAGTAGAGGTAATTGCTCGTCCTGTGTGCGGTAATTGTATCAGACCGGTTTCTGTCCACGCAGTGTCGTTCCTGGGTGTCTGTTCTTTTTTCGTTCCATACAAATCTAACAGCCGATTTCTCTAGTGACTTTGACTCCGACCCAACTGAATTCTTCACCATCTATTCCTAATTGCGATTGCTAAATCAAGACCGATATCTATATAATTGTCATATCAACGTAATTTCCTTTGTTTCTATTCCTAGACCCCATTGACAATTATGAAGGTAATGAACTTACCAAAGATTTTTGAATAGAATGGTAATACTGCTGTGTCAAACAATGTTATAGGTGGATCAGGTTATTGAGCGGCCTAACATTTCGACATGTTGGTCGTATTCAGAGGCCTAAAATGGTCCAAGCTTTAGATTTGTCACTTAGCCGACCAAGCGCCTTATCTCTCTTCTTTCCGATATCGTCCCAGGTCCTAGGTAGGGAAGATAGGTGGCAAAACAAAAATCCCAATGCATGAAAAATAAACTCACCCATTGATCCATCCTTGACGCGGGGTTACGTCGCCACCGTTATCGTCAGTGGGTGAGTGGTGACTGAGACATACTGTGTCATTCTGCACTGATTATACAGAGTATATCAGTTTCATTCTTAATGACATACATGTCAGCGCCGGTCGTTCTTTAGCTCACAATGCGAAAGGAATGGCAGGAAGTCACTGGTAATCGAGGGCCACTTATTTCGACTGTTCAGAGCTGGATTCCTTGTGGAAATCCAGAATCCTTCCAACGCTTTCCTAGACAAAATATCGGTCTCATACGTCAGAACCATTCAGTTAACATCGAAGTGGGTTCCCCATGCCCTTCAACCCTGTGCTTTCCTAATGGACTAGATAAAATACCACGCTTTTACTAGCCAAGTGTTCCTTAATGCGTACTGCCAGAACCCTTCCAGTTTCCCCGATGTATATTTGATTGCAAGCCCACATTCAAGTTGACATGCTGCACCAAATTTGGCGCAATCTCCAAACATATTGTAGGGGCATACAACACAGTCTTCTGATGCACACCCCTATCGTAGAGCCTATTTCGGACTAGCTGCTTCTTGATGTTGTCATTGGGGATGCTAACAACCACAACATTATCTTATACCTGAGCCCGAGCTATGCTCCGCTGTGTGTCTGTGATATTATCAGAAATAAAAGTAAGACATAGGGGTATACGATCTCGGCGTGGTACATTGCGTTGTACAATGCGGACCCTTTAGACATAGTGATTTTGGCAAGATCCTTGAGACTAGCCTCAATGACTCTTGTCGCTCTTCCGAGCCTGTGCATACATCGCGCGCGTTTCTGAACATGTTCCTTACAACTGTGCGTTTAACAGCTGTTGGATGTTCAGAAGAAACCATGTACCAAAATATAATCAAAGCTTTTTTTGCGGCACAACTTCACTATAATAAAACAATGACCAATGTATCTGCAATACATCACTTGTTTAGAATGTCTAGAAAACCGGAAGTGGCGAGCATTCTGCCTAGATTGCCTACGAAGTTCGTCTATCTGAGAGCGATATCTCAGTGCTTTGAAGACACATTCTACAAGTACCATTACTCTGGACGAGGAAATGAGCTGAAATGTCCAGGACCGGATCGCTGCCTGGTTGGTAACAGAGATTAATTTTAACCATGAAATTCAATATCATTGTGCAGCACTGAAGATTGCATGCGACGCAGATGCTTCAGTCCTGTAACAAGCTATCCAAATCGCAGCTTGTGTCGAGGAAGAAAGGAAATTGTACACTTTGATAGACGACATATTTAGCAAACGTAGAGGATGTATCTTACGTATATGCGAAAAAAGTGCTAAAGTAATTCTATCTACTTTTTCAGTTGTGCAGAATTCCTACGTAGGTTAAGTATGCAATGGCAATTAGCCTTAGGGATTGGTGATCCTATTTCTGATCGTTGAAAGAGAAGATAGTTTCCGACGCTGCTCGCTGTTTCTTTATTTCTGCATCCAGAAACGATTTATTGTGCTAAAGATTTCTTCGAGAGAAGATAGCTAAAACGAAATTCCTCATGCTGAAACAGTGACATGGCGCTAAAAATCATCGAAGCTATGTACACTTCTGTCCATTTTCAGTTCCCTCGAGGAATTCCATGTTACAATTCCGTGGCCACATATCATTCGTCCATCAATGGCTCACGGTTCAACCTCCACTTTGCCACGGATGCGTCGTTTGCTGAAGAAGATGGATGTCGCCCTTAGCACAGCTCCATTGACTCATCTTGGTTTAATGACTTGACACAGCGAACCAATCTATTTTATTTGCGCAATTGTGCAGAGGCTGATTTCGACTGCAAGAGAAGCACCTTAATGTATTCGTTGATCGATCATTATGTTGTTTTCGATAACTGTCACCAGGTTTCCTCAAGTCTCAAGCTGCTTGATTAAAAGCAGCTTCTCCGCTAGTGAACTCTACTAGGCTTTCAAAAAAGACATGTTGTAAATATAACGGGTACCCAGTGATCGAGATCTAATGATTTTTGGTTGCCACCGCTTTAGTGGATTTTGTCTTGTTTGAGTTACCAATTTGATTTTATAATGATAAATCGTGTTTTGCTACAGAAGGAACAAGAACACATTTCAGCAAAACTTCAGTTGTGATCATCGATGTGCAGTCCAAGTTCTGAAAACGTTAGCACTAGTACGTAGATACTGGCAAGTGTGGCGCCCAACGAAGCGCATATAGACTGGCCATACGCGACAACTGACTAGTAGGATTTAGCAAAACTTGTTGTTCTAGATGGGTTGTGTCCATCCATCAACAACAGGTGTGCTACTGTCTGTCGTCGTCATCGTCATCATCATCATCATCATCTTCTTCTTCTTCTTCTTCTTCTTCTTGAGAGTTTGTCCCGTTCCGTCGCGGGGTCCGCTCCTCAGGCATTCTGACGCCACCTTTTCTGATTCTGCGCTTGATCAGGGTGGACGCCAGTTACTTTCGGGTTACCTCTTGGCCAACGCTTCCAACTCAAGGCCTATCTTGCGGACGCTGTCTTTCCTACTAAGAACGTGGCCGCACCATTCGAACTTGAGCATTTTACCATTTCGGATGCGTTCCATGCGCGTGGCACCAGCCGTTTGTCTATCTCGAGAGGAGGAACTCTACGAAAGGCCTGTTTTTGCGTGTGATTCCGAGCTTTATGAACAGTCTCAGTGCAAGCATCCATACGACGACGAAAAGCCATCATATTCTGCAGAAACCGCTGGAAGGGTGGAAAGAAAAGTGGGGCAATGAAACTGTACGGCAGACAGCTTTGAGCTCAGAGGTCCAGATTCCTACTTGCGCACCCCTACAATGGGTATTTTCATTCTAAAGGATCTGAGCTTCAGTTTAACTGGTGCTATCAAATGAAATCTTGTTGCTTTCTGAACATCCCAGTCAGTGTCAAAGGTTCCTATCCAAAAGAAAGTTAGAAGAAATTCATGATAAAATGAGCTTCTCAAATGACCATTTTCCAGTTTTCTGATTATGCAACAATTTGTTAGTTTAGCATGAAATCCAGCTGCAGGTAACTTTATGTCATCTCAAGAATGAATTAGAACAAAAATCTTCGCTTTCGTCGACCATGACTGCGTTGCCCTGCTACAATACCGCCCGCGTCGCGCGGTCAAAAAGACGGTTTGCGACGGAAAGATCGTCACATACCGTCGCTTTCTCATAACTCCTTTAATTTTAAGTTGTTTGAGAAACTGCTGGCACCGTTCGATTCGCCTCCTCGAGACCTACACAAACTTATATAAAACCTTACCAGACCACCGCATTTTCGCCGCGGGCGGTCTAAAAATGATTGGAGCTGGACCAGGCTCTTGCGATTAGAGCACCTTATTTTCCAGGAAGTGCATGTGACGTGCAGTGTTTTCGGAGTATCTCAAGCATGGCGTGCGTTGTCAGTGCTCTGTCAAGCCTGGAATGTTCCAAGAGTGCGCCGTGCACAATGCATATAGGATCGAACCTATTAATCGAGTGGAAGAAAGTATGTTCTCTGGTACATATCGCAGTACATTCCACCTCCGACTCTCGATGAATCTTGGCATTTTTGACATTGTAATCAACGAGTGTTTTCTTCAGCGTGACCAAGATTGGTATAACTCTTTATTGCGGTTTACGTTTCGGTGCCGTCGCCTTCTTCAGAGCCTGGAAAAGTCGAAGTCATCTGAGAAACTACCCTCCCAATGCCATTTCATTCTGCAGGAACCCATCCAAAAGGCTAAGAGACTACGAAATCAACGCCATAAGAAGACGAAAACATGGCTAACCTTAGATGTGGACAAAAGGCGTCCACCGTCACCCTGGCTGGACGAAAGATGGGTGAATGAGCTTAGAGAATTTGGAACCGCCCGCCTTAGGGACCTAACGGGTCATGACCCAGAGGTCAAAACTCGCAGAGGGCGACGGACGGCGCCAGCTCTTGGGTCATAGTGAAGCACTTGTCCTTCCTATTGATTTGGGGGGACCTCGTCGCAATGTACAGCGCTTCGAGAGTTCGGCGCACCGAAATTTCATCTTCACGCGCAAGGATTTTGACCTCCACGCCGAAACAGATGTTCACGTGCCACCGCACCATGTGCTCGCCCAAGGGAGTAGAGATATGGAACCTGCGCAATCCATCCAAGTGCTCCTTGATCCTTACGCACAAGGGTTTACCTGTTTCTCACATGAACTCATCTCCACACTCCGTACATGTGATTAGATACACCACACCAAATGTTAGACAGTGCTCCTTGATCCTTACGCACAAGGGTTTACCTGTTTCTCACACGAACTCATCTCCACACTCCGTACATGTGATTAGGTACACCACACCAAATGTTAGACAGTGCTCCTTGATCCTTACACATAAGGGTTCACCTGTTTCTCACACGAACTCATCTCCACACTCCGTACATGTGATTAGGCACATCACACCAAATGTTAGACAGTCACCAGCCCTCCCAGAATGGCAAACAACACATGACGGTGTTGTGCATAGGCGGTCATGCAAACGGTTTCGGACTAGCTGCCTTTTAAGATTGCTAAGGGGTACTCCCACTACCCTCACATCGCCTTGCAGCCCAGCATTCCTAACATTTGGGAGGGTAGTTTCTCAAATGACTTCGACTTTTCCAGGCTCTGAAGAAGGCGACGACGCCGAAACGTAAGCCGCAATAAAGAGTTATACCAATCTTGGTCACGCTAAAGAAAACACTCGTCGATTATATGTTCACTGGGTTTCTATCTTCGCATAATGGAAAATGTAAAGCCTTCAAGACCATCTTGCACCGTTCCGGGAATTTTATAAGGAATTGCCGGTCGTCCTACTTAGGATTTGCTCCAGTCAGTCCCGGCGAGACTTAATGAGCGCAGCGTGCAATGCGTATAGAATGAAACTATCAATCGAGTGGGTTCGACAACTAATAGATTGAGCGTTTGGGGAGTTCAATCATATATTTCCAGCCGCCCTGCTAAGGATTTGCTCTAATGGATCCAGCTAGCCTTTTGAGTGTGCCGTGGGCAATGCATATAGAATCGAAACTTTCAGTCGAGGGGGCGACCGATTGCAAATTGCATGCACGGACGAGTTCGTAGCGCAATAATTCTTCGAATTCAAACCGTTTCGGCTACTACTCGTGGATCTTGTAGGCAGTAAAATGTTCTAGTAGTGGGCTAAAACACAGTAATGCAGCTTATGATTCGACAAAGTTACAGCGATGTAAATATGCAGGTGAGGCTTGTGTGACGCATTTTTTTCCAATTTCAGTCGACTCCTGCGGGAAGACGCAGAAAGCTAACGGCTTACAAATGTGCAGGCAAGCAGAGCACTTAAGGTTCTTTACGATGACGTACGTGCTCACAACTCCCTAGCTGATTAAGCTGCCTTAGCACCAGCTGCCATTTTGGGGCGGCGGAGTTTTAGCGTTGGAAGTTTCCCGCGCCGTTATTCGCCCACATTTGAGTATTCAACACTCCCAATAACACCATTAGCTTCAGCAACAAAAGCTCTATCGAACGATTTGAATCAAAACCAGTTTCAGAGAAGTCGATTTTTTGACAATTTCCCATTGCAGACAGGGGCGCTCCAGGCCGAATCTGCGCGGACGATGACGTCACCGAAAATCGATATTTCCGAAATTGGCCAAATTTTCTCGTCCAAGATCAACTAGAGGTTATTTGGGGCGCTGATTACGAATCCGACGTCCTTTTTTGAAAATTCCGCCGATTTCGGTAGGTTTTGGATTTTCTTCTGGAGAAGTGAGGGTGATCGGGTCAGCATCACCAATCACCCTCAGGGAATGGCGGTCTCCCGCCGTCGTCCAAATGAACTTCGGCATCGTGTTCGGCATCTCGAATAGGTCCCCGCACCTATACGAAATTTGAGCAGAATCGGTGATCCTGACCCGACCACCCTTAACTATTCAGAAGAAAATCCAAAACCTACCGAAATCGGCGAAATTTTCAGAAACGGACGTCGGATTCGTAATCAGTGCTCCAACAACTCCTAGTTGATTTTGAAGGAGAAAATTTGGCCAATTTCGAAAATGTTGATTTTCGGTGACCTCATCGCCCGCGGAGGCTCAGCCTGGAGCGCCCCCGTCCGCAATGGGAAATTGTCCAAAAATCGACTTCTTTGAAACTGGTTGAGATTCACATCGTTCGATAGTTTTTGTGCTGAAGCTAATGGTGTCATCGCGAGTGTCGAAAACTCAAATGTGGGCGAATAGTGGCGCAGGAGACTTCAACGCTAAAACTTCGCCGCCCTAGGATAGCAGCTATTGCTTAGGCAGATTAATTAGCTAGGGTGATATGAGCACGTCGTCGTAAAGAACTTTAAGTTTTTTGATCGCTTGCGCATTTGTAGGCCATTACCTTTCTGCGTCTTCCCGCAGGAGTCGACTGAAATTGGAAAAAATCGTGTCACATAATTCTAACCTGCACATTCGCACTACTGTAACTTTGTCAAATCATAAGTTAAGTTGCTGTATTTCAGTGCACTACTAGAACATTCCGCTTCCTACAAAACCCACAAGCTGCAACCGGAAGGGTTTAAACCTGACAGAATTATCGCGCCCAGAACACGCCCGCGCGATCAATTTAAGACAACAACGGCCGATGTTCTCCTCCCTCTTACTCGCCCTCATTACAGTTTTCTCTACTCCCAATAACACCGTTCAATTCATCATAAAAAGCTCTAGCGAAGAGTATCAAGCATGGCCCAATTCGAAGACATTTTTTTACAGTGACGTCCAACGTCCGCCTGCCGCTTCCTCGAGCGGTCTCGTCCTCGATGCGAATCTGTCAAAAAATCGATATTTTCAGAATCGGTCGAGATTAGTACCGTTCGATAGCGCCTTTTATGTTGAACACAACAGTATAATTGAGAATGTCAAATACTCAAATCTGGGCGAGTAAGATAGCAAGAAACTGTAACCGCTATCTTCCGCCGCTTTAAACTGGCAGCTGAGGCTAAGGCAGTTTAGGAAGCTGAGGAGTTCTGAGCACGTCATCGTAAAGTACTTCAAGTGTTCTGTTTGCGTACACACTTCAAAGCCGTTTGCTCGCCGAGTCTTCCCGCAGGTTCTACCGAAATTGGAAAAAAAAATGCGTGCGTCAAAATGCGTAACATTGCCTATTTCTAAGCTACGCCGTTCTACTTTAGTGCACCACTAGAACGTTTTACTGCCTACAAGACCCACAAGTAGTAGCTGAAACGGTTTGAATTGGAAGAATTATTGCGCTACGAACTCGTCCTTGCATGTAATTTGCAACCGGTCGCCTCCTCGATTGAAAGTTTCGACTCTATATGCATTTTTCACGGCGCATTCAAACGCTAGCTGGATGCATTAAAGCAATAGGGCGGCTAGAAATATATGATTGAACTCTCCAACCGCTCACTCTATTAGTTGTCGAACCCACTCGATTGATAGCTTCATCTCTACGCACATACGCATTGCACGCTGCGCACACTTAAGTCTCTCCGGGACTGAGTAGAGCAAATCCTAAGTAGGACAACCAAAAATTCCTTATAAAACGTTGCAAGATAGTCTTGAAGGCTTTACATTTTCCATTAAGCAAAGATAGAAACCCACGGAACATACTTTCTCCTACTCGATTGATAGGTTCGATCCTATATGCATTGTGCACGGCGCACCCTCGGAACATTCCAGGCATGACAGAACACTGCTTTTTGTAAGATTGCATTTTTAAGGAATCTTTCACTAATCAAGGAGCTTCACTGGGGGGTGCTGTCCGCTCCTCCGTGGTGCCCCTGGAAACAGCTTGCTTCTACGAGCCGAGCCGAACACGGATACTCGATTGCAGGCGGCAGGCCCTTCTGACAAGCCGGCCTACGAACTTTCTGCATCACGCCATATGGTTGTTGACGTTTAAGAGCTCTCGAGATAATGCTACGGCGTCTGCGGGAGCACACTCGCAGAGCCCGGCGAGTGTGTGAAGTATGCGAGGGTCCATGATGCGAGGACGGCATCGGGGGCAACTGAGTTAGTCCAAAAGTCCAGCGACGCGTAAGCAAGGCCTGCGTGGCAACGCTGAATGTGGGTATGTTGTCGGGCCGCTCCTGCGAATTAGCAGAGGCACGAGAAAGATTGACTTCTGTGGGGTGCAGGAGACGTGGTGGTCCTGAACCAAGTCAAGGGACATAGGCCGACGCTATAAGGCCGCTCTATGTGGCAGCCCCAGGACCACCAGCGCTGTGGACATTCTTCGAACGTCTCCGAAACGCGACTGCAAGCGTGGAAAGTTTCAGCGACCATCTGAAGGTACTTTTCAGCGACCAAGGTGTTGTCGCTGCAGAACGGCGGCGGTGTCATTTTTCTCTGCGTATGCACAACAGACTGGCTGCTCCAAGCGAACCAAGGATGACTTTGGAACCTTCTTGAAGAGAAGACAATAGAAGTGCTGCCACAGATAGAGATGCAAGGCATTGCAAAACGCGCTATGAGCATGTATTAGGTCGTTACATATGAAATGGCCGATTTTGACTGAAAACTTTGACAGATCATAACTTTGCTTGTAAGCAATTTCGTTAATCAAAGTAAGCACCCTAGCAATCAATACTCTTTTCCCAACGCGATGATAGCTTACGCATTCCATTTTTATGAAAATCAGAACTACGAGAATTAGAATTATTAAAACATATGAACTCATTTTCAACATCATCTTAGTTGCTGAATTTTTTATCCTTCACATGACGATCTAAATGCATGGAACAAATGATGATGGTAGGGGACAGGTCTGGTGAATAGCTGGATGTGGCTGAGTTTCATATCTCAAGTCATCCAGTTTCTCGCCAACAATATTTGAAACGTGCGGACGAGCGTTGTCATGCAATAGGATTGGGTCTCTTCGATTGACCACAGCCAGCTGTTTTTAATCAACTCCTAGTGCATCACTTTAATCTCGGCACAGTACTTCTCCGCTGTGGTAGCCTCTCCAGTCCTCAGGAACTTGTAATGGACTATACCACCCATTGGCCACCATACGGTCACCATCTCAAGTCTTCGGTTGGTCTTCGGATGGAGACTTGGTTTCGGCATCTCCTTGGGACTCTCATTCTTGCTCGGCCATTATGCAGAGCTACCACAATTGTCATAAAGGATTCGCGTTTCTTCGCTTGTCACGATCCTGTTCAAAAAAGGCCACTTTAGACTGCGCAGCCTTAACGAAATACATCCGCTTTCACCATGGCTTTGAGTTGGTCGTCGTTAAGGTGATGGCGGCCTACCTCGGTCTTCACCTTCGAGACTTTCATCTCTAGATCGAAACCTTTCGAACCAGTGGCGAATTGTGCGTTCCGCGAAATACTCACCAAATGTAGCGTTGATGTTACGAGTTGATGTAACTTCTCACAGGTCTAGTAACAAAAAGTTTGCTCTACAACTGGGTTTGGCTTTAGGTACAATGAGTTTAAAGGTCGCCCCCACCCTAGTCAGAGACGGTCTCATCGTGAGAAGCCCACTCGGCATGATTCCACACGCACCAACATCTTGTAGAGTAGAATGAGGTTGAATTTCTTTCGTCGGTGCTCAAGTGCGGGGAGTTTGAGGTTGAAATTCCTTGTTTGGGAGGAAGGTAGTCTATCATATAAAAAACCTGTTCGTCGGATAACTTCCGAGTAAAACTATTCTGCACGTTCTCCAATACCTTGATAATTTTAATCTTAGAGGGATTAAAGATCGCAGTGCCGTACTCTAGCAGGGGCCGAACACAGCTCTTGTATGCTCGCAAAAGCACAGATGGGTTATCGGTAGAAGGAGCTCTCAAAATAAGCGATGGACAACTTCATGGGCTGTTGCAGCTAGACGTTCACAATGCCTATCAAAGCCAAGCTCACGAGTGATGGAGAATCCCGAGTCTCTAATTTCCTCAAATTTGCATATTGAACACCGTCGATTAGGCAGTCATCCCTTGCGTTTCGTCTTCCTATGTAAAGTAACTTTGTCTTTTCACTCGAGAGAAGCAAACCCCACTCTGTTGACCAACCGATCACCAGATTCAGGGGCTCTTGCAGCAGAAAACAGTCATTAGATGTAGCAATACTCGTATATAACTTGATGTCATCAGCGAGTACGAAGCATTTGACACCAGAATGGATAATAAGTTCAGGGAGGTCATAGGTATAGACACTGAAAAGCACAGGAGGTAGGACATCGCCCTGCAGGACTCCACTCGTGACACTCCTAAATTCCGAAACTGTAGAGTTCACTCTTATAGCCATGGATCTATTGCTAAGGATTGCTTGGATCCAGGAAATGACACGTGGGTGGATACCGACTGCTCGCAGTTTGTACATAAGTTTGGGATGGGAAACCCGATCAAAGGCCTTTTCGAAGTCTAGATAGATAACATAAGTATACACTCCACCATCTAGGAAGATAGTCCAGCCATTGAGGAACGATTTATTATTATAAAATCAAATTGGTAACTCAAACAAAATGACTGCTGACAAAATCCACTAAAGCCGGAGGCAACCAAAATTCATTGGATCTCGATCACTGGATACCCGTTATATTTACAACATACCTTTTTCAAAGCCTAGTAGAGTTTATTAGCGGAGAAACTGCTTTTAATCAAACAGCTTGAGACTTGAGGAAACCTGGTAACAGATATCTAAAACAACATAATGATCGATCAACGAATACATTAAGGTGCTTCTCTTGCAGTCGAAATCAGCCTCTGCACAATTGCGCAAATAAAATAGATTGATTCGCTGTGTCAAGTCATTAAACCAAAATGAGTCAATGGAGCTGTACTAAGGGCGACATCCATCTTCTTCAGCAAACGACGCATCCGTGGCAAAATGGAGGTTGATCCGTGAGCCATTGATGGACGAATGATATGTGGCCACGGAATTGTAACATGGAATTCCTCGAGGGAACTGAAATTGGACAGAAGTGCACATAGCTTTGATGGTTTTTGACGTCATGTCACTCGTTCAGCATGAAAATTTCGTTTTCGCTATCATCTCGAAGAAATTTTTAGCATACAATAAATCGTTTCTGAGTGTAGAAATGAAGAAACAGCGACCTGCTAGGAAATCACGTCATATTAGCAGGACTTGAGCTTTCATCGAGCAAAAATAGGACCAGCAATCCCTGAAGGTAATGGCCATTGCATACCTACATGTGCACCTCTACAAAAGAAAACTTTGGAGAAGGTAATGCCAGTAAACTTCTTATTAATGGGAGCCATTGTGGATCTCAGTCCATTGAAGTGAACTAAATTTTAACGATGATAAGTAAATCTGTTGAGTTTAGTCTAAGTAGGAATTCTACACAATCAAAGAGCTAGATAGAATTATTTAAGCAGTTTTTTCGCATTTACGTAAGATGCAATCTCTACGTAGGAGTTGACCATTTGCTAAATATCTCGTCTATAAAAGCATAGAATTTCCTTTCTCTACACGAGTTGCGATCTGGTTAGCTTATTGCAGAACGGAAGCGTGGTTAAAATTAATTTCTGTTACTCACCAGGCAACGATCCGGTCCTGGACATTTCAGCTCATTTCCGCGTCCAGAGTAATGGTACTTGTAATATGTGTCTTCAAAGCACTGAGATATCGCTTTCAGATAGACGAACTTCGTTGGCAGCCTAGGCAGAATGCTCGCCACCTCTGGTTTCCTAGACATTCTAAACAAAGTTCGTTAATAGCACAGGTCGTAGCTTTCATAATATTGCCAAGGGTGCTAGGAATAAAAGGAAAGGAAATGATGTTGACATTACCATTATATAGGAACGATTATCACCACCAGGGCACGGGTGCAGTCAGGTTACGACATCATTCCTAGTAAACTAAAGAGCTGGAGGAAATCAAGGATCGCATAGCGACCTTACGAGGAGGTTCGATGCGTTCGATGCATTAGCATGCCGGTATCCTACTATATACAAAGAGCTAGCGTTTGTCGCCTGTTCTTCTATCCATCTCTGCGTACCTTTCCAAGATGAGGTGTCATCGACATCGTCCCACTTCCATTTAAATTCAGTTCTAGACACCGCGACAATGTTGTACCATATTCGTGGGGATTCGAAACGTTTGTCTTATGTTAGGTTGTCCCATAAGTCCCGCCGTTTTTTTTTTCAACGATTCATTGCGGATTTCGCCGGTGGTCTCTTGCACAGCGCTATACAGCATTTGAAAGAGAATGATTTGATCTACCAGGGCCTCTATAGAGTTTCCGTTTCATCCTGAACTTTGACAATTTTTAGGCCGTGAAAGTGAAAAGTGAAAAAGTGAAAAAGTAGCCATTTGCGCAGTTGCTTCTCTCGCTTAGGTTTTAAATTTTTGCGCAGCTTTTCATAGCATTTGGAAGACAATGTTCTATACTACAAGAATACATGTTGGTCCTATTTGCTCACTTGCCCTTTTTGATTTTTAGGTCACCAAAGTGGGACGTTCGAAGAAGAAGGTTTATTTTTACCGACAGCTTCTGATCTGCTTCTGCTTGGTGTTATATGTCGTTCGGAAGAAAGTGTCTTGCTCTATATGAATTTGTGTTGCTTTTATCGGCACATGCTGATTTCTGTCGAATATCAACAAAATGCCAGAAAGAGAAAAATCATCTTCACCAACAACTCCTTGTTCAGTCTGCCTTGCTCGGCTTTATATGACACTCGAAAGTACATATCTTGTTCTACCAGAATGTATGATTTGTTCTTTAGCCGTTTAAATTTTTGCTGATTTTCAGGTTATCAAAAAGGAGCAGTGCCAGATCTACAAGGTTCAGCACTTTTGGCACCTTCTCCTCTCTGCCTTCAACCAGGATTGTTGTGCGGCTAAGGCATTAGAACCTTGGCTGACAGAACAAACACTATATTTCATCACCCGCCACAATTCTGTGCAAAAATCGTTGAATATGTCCGTTTGGTGAATGATAGGGGCAATGAGTCGTACGGTGCTGCCCGCCGCCCACTTCCCGCCCTGCCCTCGCTACCCTATTTGGACAAGTTTGCTATGCGCGAGTTGACCTGACGTCGTCCAGAAACCTAACAGCTGATAGGAGACGATTGGGAAGCGCATCTTGGGAACTTTGAAGTCATTTTCCAGTCGATTCGGTTGTGAACGCAGTTGAGGAAAGGAGAACGTCGCTCTTCTCTCTAGATCCTTTCAATTTTCGCCTTCAATTCTTTAAAATTTCGCCTCAACTAGAGACTATGGGTGATTCCGGTCAGGAGTTCTACATTATAGGCTTATCCGTAATTGTGCTCAAAACCGGCTCACCGTCCTCTCCAAGGATCAGACAATTCTTCTTGTATTGAAGAACTTCCTAGTGAATGGTCGCGTGACATATCTCACTGACATATCTCACTAAGATGTTGCTGTACTTGTCGGAAAATGCGGACGACGCCTTAGTACTGAGCAATGTGGCGGGACCTGAAGGAAGCCTTGGCGCTGCAGCTGAAAGCATTTTTCATCCAAATATGGTGAACAAGATTCTGACTATTGTCTTAAGAACGAAATCAGTTCAAGATGGAGCTGCAGGGCCAAGATAAGTGATTAGAAATGCGATGCCTCCATGTGGTGGCAGGGACCCGGACATCTTGTCCTCGGCGCGCCCCTCGCCCCACCCCTTTCTGAAGGCGGTGTATCCAACGACTCTCCGCCATGAATGATGACGGACAAGCAGGCCGGCAGCAATCGTCACTCGCTGGTTCCTGATGTTCATTCATCACACGGACATATTCAGCGATTTTTGCACAGAATTGTAAATGGCGATGAAAAATAGTGTTTGCACGGTCAACCATGGTCCTAATGCCTTAGCCGCACTAGAACCCTGGTTGAAGGCAAAGAGAAGAAGGTGCCAAAAGTGCTCAACCTTGTCGATCTGACACTGCTCCATTTTGATGACAAGAAAATTAGCAAAAATTTAAACGGCTAATGAACAAATCATACATTCTGGTAGAACAAGGCATGCATTTTCGAGTGTCATATAGAGCTGAGTAAGGCAGACTGAACAAGGAGAAGGAGTTGTTGGTGAAGATGATTTTTCTCTTTTTGGCATTTTGTTGATATTCGACAGAAATCAACGTGTGCCAATAAAGGCGACACAAATTCATATAGAGCAAGACACTTTCTTCCGAACGACATATAACACCAAGCAGAAGCAGATCAGAAGCTGTCGGTAAAAATAAATCTTCTTCTTCGGACGTCCCACTTTGGTGACCTAAAAATCAAAAAGGGCAAGTGAGCAAATAGGACCAACACGTATTCTTGTACTATAGCATTGTCTTCTAAATGCTATGAAAAGCTGCGCAAAAATTCCAATTCTAAGCAAGAGAAGCAACTGCGCAAATGGCTACTTTTTCACTTTTTCACTTTTCACTTTAGCGACTTAAAAATTGACAATGTTCAGGGTGAAAAAAGAAATGCAATAGAAGCTCCGATAGAGTAAATCATTTTCTTTCAAGTGCTATATAGTGCTAAGCAAGAGATCGCCGGCGAAATCCGGGGACATATGGGACAACCTCAATACATCGTGTCACGAGCGTTTGAACTTGAATTGCAATCATGAATAGATGGTGACGTACTTATTCATTGGGGCCGAATCAAGTCACTAGAGAAACCGGATGCTAGGTTAAACATTTACGAGTAGTGATCGCATAAATGCGATGAGGGTAGAAAATGTCACGAATAAACCGTTCAAGGAGCCTACGCTCTCCTATCCCACATAGAATTGAAAAGCGATTTTCACTGCAATTAGGATTAGAAGACCTATAGAGAAGGTAGTAGGACCGCTCCAGCTAACGCATCGCGCGGTCGGTTGAAGCAATCACTTTGCTAACTTTGGGTCGTAGAAAGTCAAGAATGCGTTATGAGGAGCGGAGGAGTTTGTGATGCGCAATCTCGCTCTCAGCTACGTGTAGTCGCGATGTCGCGATGTCGAGATGGTTAGCGAGCTAGCGCCGGTGTTTGGCAGGAGGAAGGAGCGAGTTGGTAAGCTTTTAAGAGAGTGGAAGAAATCGTGAAGAAGACCAAGAACGTCCGGCTATGTGCCCAATTATTCGACTCCACTTCTTTCTGCGCTAACGTACGCCTCAGAGAGCTGGGCCACGCGGAATCAGGATGAACCAGCATCGCACAGATGGAAATCGAGAGGACGATGCTCGTAGTCACGCGATTTACGCAAGTGAACGAAGGCCTCCGGAATTCAGAGCTTCGTCGACGTTCGAGGATAAGAGACGTTCGACCGAAAATTACGTGGGCTGGCAATGTAACGCGTTTCGGAGACACCCGCTAGACGAGAGTCGTCACCGATTGGATTCCGCGGGATGTGAAGAGAACACCAGGACGCCCACCAACGCGTTGGTCGGACTTCTTCGTGAAAGCTCTGAACGACCAATATGACGCTGTTCGTGTCCCTCAGGGACGAATGGAGACACTGGTAGCGTCCGCTCGAACAACTCGGTTATCAAGTGCACGACAGGTGATCCGGTGATGACGGCAGTTCCACGGATGCGTTGTTGGTAACACCTTCAATAGTTATGCTCCCTCGACAATACTAAGATGCGGACATATACTGCCACAAGGTGTGTTGTTTACTTTATTTTTACTTTAAGCATAGCACTTACCCCATACACAACCTGTGCACTTGTGCTATAGTCGTGACGTGCTGGAAGGTTCTGTGACCTGAACCCTGACACTGTTCTGGTGCAACATTTTAATTTTTCTCCGCTGAAGACTAAAGGATAAAGAGCGGAGTTTGTCAATCCTTTTTGGGATGTGCCTCGTATTCTAGTTTTACAGATGTCGTAGAAGCAACTTGATTGCGTATTAGGATTATACAATGACGTGTCGAGTCGATAGACAAGTGTTTTATCCCTCCCAGACAATCCTGCTACCAGTGCCAACCCAGGTGGGTTGGAAAGGTTGGTTGGCCTGGACGTTTTTTTTTCCAAATTCCGGTATCTGGTGCACGTGGCAGCCGGCGCTCTCCTGCCTGCGCTACCACGCGTCTCCTTTGCATATTTGCTCTTTAAGAATGCGCTGTATACAAGAACCTCTTACAGAGGGGAAGATTGAATGGATTCCAACCTTTTTTATCTTTATGCATATCTGGAGGAGTTCTGTAACGGAGTCATGTACGCATATGCTAATTACCTTCGATGATGTACCTAAGGTAAGTGTAAGTGTCAGAGCATGAAACTGGCCTTTCGAAATCAAACTGAATTTCATCAATATCCTCTTGCAACAGTAGTGGTTGTTCACTGACGATTTCCAGTGCTTTCGGTGCGTACGGGGGAGATCGTCGAAAATTGCTCTTCTTGTCAATGTCTACCGAAAATTCGGTGGTATTTAGACAAATACACTGCAGGTATAAAGGCTTCGTTGACTTACTAGCTTCATGTGCTTCAAGTGAGTGATAGCGTTCACGTGGTTTGGAACAGAATACCTAAAAGATTTAGAGTGAAGATGTTTTCTCCACTAAAAACGAGAATTGAATCTCACATAACGGTTTTCCAACCTCTCCATTCCCTCAGTAATGATTCTGGGGAAGTGAATCCAAGTGCTGTTCACGTGCATAGGATCTGCAACCATTTTTCCAGTCTCTCCTACCCCTTCGAAAGAAATACTTGACAGCATTCCTCGTAGAGAAAACATGGAAGAACTCTTGACTGAAATGAGTGCTGTAAAAAGCAATTGAACAATGCCGAAAGCGGAGCTCAAGGAGAACTGAATCAAATTTAAGATTCTCAAGTTCTAGAAGCAAAGGGCTTCCTGACCTGCTTCCAATTTCGTGTTCTCCTTCATGTAGTGAATGTAGGCAACGTTGGGCATTGAATGGAAGAGGTGCGCAAACTCGCCCAAATAACTTCCAGCCAATCTTGGGATCAACACATCGTCCAGGTCAACGAATGCTATGTAGGAAGCAGACTCCTTAATAATTTATATTTAATATTTAATAATATAATAATAAATAATAATTGCCATAGGCTTAGATTGCTTTCCTGAAACGAGTTAGGATCAACCGGTAATCATCACTTGCGTTCAATTGTGAGCCTTTCTTGAGCGAAGATTAAGGAAATTTCTAAGAAATCGTGATAAGTTGAAGCTATTTTCTTCTGATCTAACAAGCACTCATCCATGGTCTCCCTACGTTGAGCCGTAGCCGCGCACAGAGTCCTGCAAGCAATCGCACCACAACCTCGTTCTTCTTCTCCCTTATCGTGGTGGTACCCACGCCCCCACTGTGGTGTGACCAGCGTCGTAGCGATGCCACATGCCGCTCCACGTATTGCAGATTCCGCAGTTCTCGGTGTCACAACAGGAAACGGGCAGGACGTAATATATTCACGCCCCTCGCCTGGGGCGTTTGATCCTTCCCTCGTCCACCTGGCACATCCCTCCCAACCTCCTAGGCTTCTTTGAGAGCCTAATGGCTGCTTTATGAAACCAACGAGTTGCAAAAAGAAATTTTCCCGGCCCCTCGGTGCTCCAGGGTAGAGACTCGACTCTGCTCCCTCGCCAACTCGGCCGTACGTCCTCACCTGCTGAAGGCGGCATCCTGCCGCAGCGCATTGCACCCCACTAGAATGTCTGTTGGGTCAGCCGTGCGGGCAACTCATCGGCCCATATTTTTGGAAGATTCACGTGAGTCCCTCAGAATACACTCCAGCGCTTCCTTCGCCCATCGGTCGTTTTGTCTCTTCATGATGTGAACGGCTCATCGGCATTTAGGCGCTACACACGTAATCCGCTGGGTCGCGAAGATGAAGCGCCTATCACTTCGAAGCTGCAAAGCATTTATTCAGAGTCCTCAAAATGCGTGTAAAAGGAATTTTTGTGAAGAGCATGTCAAGCACGCTCTGCAGGCATATATGACGGCAGGTCCGAAGATCTTCGCTGTCACCCTATCTTTGAAGGATGACATGCGCGAGGCGAGTATGACGTGTAGCGGATGTCCTGCAGATGGGAGAAGATCGGTTGAAATGTAGTGTGGTCCAGCGCTGTGCCACTCTTCATGCTCTTGATAGTATCCTGAAGGAAGGATCGAAAAGTCCTTCATTAGTTATAGCTTGGCATGGGAGTGAATCAGTGAAAGAAGTCTACAGAGAACATCCTTCTTATCGACTCCACCCCTCGGCAGGAATAAATGGGAGTGACTTTCAGCAAGCTAAGCTAGTAATGGTGTTCGTTGATCGTGTTTTTGGTGCTTCGTACTACTAATACTTGACAGTAGTGCTATTGGTCCTCCTGCAGTGCTGTGCAGCAGACAATAGCTACCAACCGCTCCATTAAGAACTTTCAGATTTAGTCTTAATACCCTTTTGTTAAAGCAACTCCTTGGTGGCGTTCGAGATGCAAATCCTAGTTCATTGTTCAAGATTTTGAGGCGAGTCTTCCACAGAGCTACAGTTCGTTGATAAGCACGTTGTGGTCCTACGAAGGATCTTCCTTGATCGGCCAGTTGTAACTGGATATGTGTCCGAAGTGATATCCTCGTCAGAAACAGTTTCTTCAGGAGGGTAGAGATTCCATGGAAAAAACTGTGGCGGATAATAGCCCAGCGATACGACAGTTATTTCGCTCCACTCTCCAGACCAAAATCTTTCACCTATACATATTTCACCTCGAGAACCTTCCAGATTTCGGCATTGACACCTCTGACGACGAAGTAATAGAAGGAGTTCTCCTTGCGGAGAACTTATTCCAGCTTCCAGTTAGATTAGACTGCCACCCTTCCGGCTGACGGCTAGCAATTCCTACCGCTGTTGAAAAACATTGCATTCCATAAAAAGAGATCAAAGGCAGTTGTAGAGAAAAGGAGACGACCGTATTCTAGCCTGATCCTGTTTGATAACTAACCATAAGTCTTGTCAATTTGTTTATAAACGAATCATGCTAAGGCCGCCAAATATGTAGAACTGACGCAACCCATGGACAAATCCACAGGGATTGGAGGTGGGGTCTAAAACACCTACTAGGCTCACATGAAAAGTTTAAACCACTGAGGTTTCTATCGGATTAACAGTGCACGTCGTGGCGCAGAGCAAATAGATATGCAAGGTACTGTAAAGGCAAATGTAATACATTTCAGGAACAGACTGAAGAAGTTTTATTTTGTTGTTGTCCCTTTTCAATGCAGTGAGTGAGATCATCGACCTCACCCTATCTAATCCGTTCTGAATTCTGTGAACTTTCGGAAGGCAAGCATTCGTTACAGAGGGTAGTCCAAGGTGCCGCAGACAATTGTTGAATAGAAATGCACTATTTTAAAGTGTTCGAAATGGTTTTCGTAGGAAAGTTGCGCACTATGTAGACGGTTTATAGTGTCGATTGATGTTTCAGAAATCGGGAGTACTTTTGAAGATAAGAAAGGCTTTTGCTACAATCTTTCTTCAGAGGTTCTGAATTCGGGTATGGAGCGGTGGCTATCGCTTTGTAACCTTTCATTAAACAATGAACATTTAACTACCTTAGCACATAACGTACCGAACTATATATTCATATATCGTTTTCACAGCTGTGTTTAAAGTGGATTTTTGCAGACCAAACAAAGCCATTTTCATTTTAAACTGCACTCTTCCCAACTAAAATCGGATTTCTTTCAAATCACACTAGAGCTCTCCAAAATCAAAGCGAATATTTACTGAATCAAACTGTGGCGCCTCAAGAAAGTTATACGTTATACTTTCCACTTAAAAGCGGCAACAAAGGATGTCCGAGAAGTATGGTCACATTGCTTCACTGACCATAACTTTCCTGTCTGTCTTGTCTGAATGGTAAGCGAGTGCTTCTGGACTTATTTGAAAACCTAGAAAAGTTAACGGATTATGGAAAAGAGTTGCGACATGCGCTCGCTCAATACACAAAAGTTTGCCAGATTACGCATGTAGTTGCTATTTTCGTCGTGTTAGATGTAAATTGATTTTTTTAAAATTTGGGCTTGAAATTGAATTCTTGCGATTGCTTCAGCTAAACCCCATTCTTATAGGCAAGCTAAAGAACTGTGGAGAGGTGGAATGTCTAGTAGTCATATAAATGATCTATGCTATTGTTGGAAGTTTTGATCAACAAATTCTTTCGACGTTTCTGAAACGTGTAGGGTTTAATTTGAAAAGTGTTTGAATAGAAAGAAAAAGAAATGCAAAATAGAAAAAGGGGAAATCTACCCAGTCCGAGCTGAGAACAAGACGATAAATAAATAAATAATGACAATTTTGAATAAAATTAGCAGAATAAAACTTTAAAAAAAATTAAAATCGTAAGAGTTAACTGAAGCGTAGTGCAGTACAACTAAGTTAGCTTAGATAATTTAGTTGTACTGCATCTACGCGTCAGATAATTCTCACCGATTTACGGTCTATGGTTTGTGATTTACAGTGGTTTTTCCGTAAGTGCGATTTATGAAAATTGGCATTTCATTTATGCACACGCCCCTCCGACAACCATTGCCCTCCCGTCATGACTGGGCGGTGAACCATAACCATCGAGCATAATGGTGTGCCCTTTTAAGCAGACTCACCTTGTATTGCAGTAGACAATCGGTTTGTGCCGCTGCTTGATTTCGGAACTCAACGTTCACGTTAGGATTGAACTGCAGCTCGGGAATCGTCAGGAGGATCAACCGAAGCCATGGTTGTATAGTAAGGTAGCCCTGAATTTCCGAGGTGAATTTTGGCAGTACTGATTTTCGTGGCTTCCTACCAAGAAATATGCCTGTAAAAAACTTTAGTTTATCGCTCTGGCGCACAACCTCTTTCTCGTAGACTCTCATCAATTCGTACACGGGCGAAACCATACTCCGGATGTAAAGGTGCATATGGGTCCCAAATCTGAAATGTTGATTATGTTGATTGAACACAACATTCCCACAATATTTGAGAGGTTGGCGTCATGCTAAAGCAGTCAGTCTTTCGTCATGAAAAAGAGGGCGACCTACATCAGCTGCAGCTCCATTTATAGTATAGAAAGCTTTCTCGGAAAGATGCCAACTGTTGTATAGCCTTTCCCTCTGTTCAAATCTTGTTTAATACTTTAATTTATCGCTTACTAACTACTGAAAAGAGATGAGAAGCCTCTGCGATCGCCTGTGTTTCAGGACAACCTCTGCGCCTCTGCCCTGAAACATACGGAACCTCTGCGTGCCCATTAATTTCTTTACAACATTTCGCCTAGAATCCTAGGAAAAAAGCCATTCTCTAAGATCGGTGGAGAATCCGAAAAGGTGCCATCAATTTCCAGTTCGGCTCACGTCGTGTATAAAGAAGGGGCCCTGCCCTGCGGAATGAAATGGGGCACTCACTTCCGGTACACGTGTGCTGCGAAGAGTGCTTGCTGCCATTGCTCATTCCCGAACAATGGAGCAATGCAGGTTACAACTTCATGACGTTGCAAAACTGGCTCGCGAAACGGAATCTGAAATAAGAATGGGTTCTGGCACGCAGTCACGAAAACACCTTAGTTCTTAACACTGGCAGGTCTCCGCCCCTGCCCTAAATACTATACGTAAATCACTATGAAAATGCATTGTTGTTCGTGATCTCATAGGCGTATGGAAGCGCAGTAGGAGGAAGTGACGACTGCTTTTATTATTGAAAAAGCTTGACACTTTGTCTAGTGTTTTTAATACGTCCCTCCCTTCTATACATTTCGACGGAAATTGTACACATTATAAACTCCTCCGTAATAGGAGAGAACAGGCCTAAATATTTCAAGGCGATGCAGGAATTCTCACGCATTATCTTGCTTCATGGGCGCGTTGTGGTGAAGTTGGAAGAGGCGACGGTTGTCGTATGCACCCCGTTTCATGGTTGTTTCCGATTCCGTTTAGGCCAGCCAAGGCCTCCATCCCTCCACTCAATGACTACGCTATCAACCTGCTACCAGAACTCAATATATAGGCCAAATACTTCTTCACAATGCCTCCAGGGGATCTAGTAGATGAGTGTGCACAAACAACAATTGGTTCACCTGGTCATCCTTTATATCCGTTTCTCCTGTATCTATTTGAAAAATTTAGCGTTTTTACGGAGTTCACTCCACTTATTGTCAAACGGCGAACGAAGAACTTAAGAATGCAGAGCAAACCATCGAACCCCAGCCTATTCGTTTTCTGGTCTTCATCAGAAGCGCTCTGCAAATTCAGTTTGTGTGGCTTTTTCGAGCCGCGCACTTCACCACACTCACTTTAGGTTGCGTTCGATCAAACAGCGCCGATGGTGTAATAACGTAGAGGGTACGGATTTGAATCCCGCCTGACGGTAGAGTTTCGATCGAACAAAGCAGGTTACACTCGCAGAGCTGCAGGATCGATTAGCTAACACACAGAATTGCGCGCAAATTTGGCTACAACGGCAGCCTTCGCTAATTTAGACGACACCCGTTTTACCTCAGAAATTCAACGTGACGAAGTGCACACCAAAAAATAAAATCCGCCTTCTAAAGGCGTACGTTCGCTAATTTGGAGACTTCAACAGAATTGGTAAATGAATGCTTCTGTTTGCAGTCCATATCATAACCATCATTCTCGGACGAGTTGGCGATATTTTCGACTTTTCAAAAACAAACGAAACGTATGATGTTAAAAATTGCGCCCAGAAATGTATGCAGTATGCATACCTAAATGTTAATGCTCGTCACTTCCCTCCCTATACAACGTCATCTTTTCTACTGTCTTCCTTAATAGGGCCAGACGAATGCTCCTAATGGCATCAAGAATTTTCTACCGAAATCAGTTGCTGAAAATGCGGTGAACACGACAAGAAAAATGAGCCACGTTGATATATTTAAATATCAGCTTTTTTCGCTCGCTTGCTGTTGCTTTTCTCACTAAAAAGGAAAGCTTTACATATAACATACTAGGTCAGGTGCATCACTGCATCACCCTCCCCCCTTTCCGAAGCAAGCATGAATGGAGCCGTTTCACTTGCGCGCATCCACAATGAACTATCTATGTGAACTCGCATTTATCCGATTAATGCATTTCTAGCAGCTCAAACGTCTACCGAGCGAGGGTTTATGAACAATTGAGTCATTTTCTAAAGCGCCTTCCACAAATTCTGATTTCTACGTAGAATAACGTTCTTGAATTGCAAAAAACGTATGTTGCTTTTCTTCCTCAGAAAACATATGACATTTTAATACTCCTCACCAAGGTGACTGAGAATGGTTAGAATTCGGAGAATTGATGATAGCATCCCCTTAAAAATTTTGCTTTTGCCACAACATCTGCTCATTTATAGAGCTTTAAAAGTTAAATATTATTCCACATCAAACAGTTGGTTTCGTTTTTATGAGCCAGCAAGT
Source organism: Heligmosomoides polygyrus polygyrus (assembly GCA_947396885.1). NCBI lineage: Eukaryota > Metazoa > Nematoda > Chromadorea > Rhabditida > Heligmosomidae > Heligmosomoides > Heligmosomoides polygyrus. The sequence goes on along the minus strand of OX377205.1, from coordinate 36,220,878 downwards.
GCAAAGCAACTATGATTATAAATTTGCACAATCTGTTGTTCACTAAAATTTACTAGCGACACTGTACGTGGATCGAATAGCAGTTAAGCAAAGAATGGTTTTCTATTATAGCCTTCTAAACAATGTAGTGCAGGAGATACTTTCTAGACAGCACGTTACCTCAATGAGTTTATTTCCTACGGAAATCATGATCCGATCGGGATTAGGCAATATAGGAGCGGTGACGAACATCGATATCCATCGACATACGTTGTGCGGAGTGATTCTGAATTTACCCAGAATTCCCAAGAACTGAACGCGAAAACAGCAGTTTGCTCACCGTAAAATGGATGTCTGGACGATGTGGTTCGTCTCGTTGTTCCACGCCACTATTTGCATTTTTCCTATCCTCTTTCGCAGCATCGAATCCCCAGTTAGTATAAGGGCCAGGGAGTCGTTTCCAAGGCTAAAATTAAGCTTTTTAGAACATGAAATAAAGAGGAGAGCGAATACGAAAGAATTGATCACTTTGGCTTGACAGTAGGAGTTTTAGTTGAGTTGAGAATTTTGGCACAGTAACTACCAGGCCTTTTATCCAAACCACAGAAGAGTACAACATTATAACAAACCTCCACTTGAGGAAAAGGGGCCGAACCCTCCATAGGAATGTGTTCCACTGACTTCACGTCTCTTTCAGTTTTCGAAGGGCTTCAACACAGCAGAAAACATCTGCGCAAGCTTGTCAAATATAACTCCAGCAAGTTCTGAGTTCAGGTTTCGGGTAAGGGTCACGGATGGGATTCGATTTCTGCCGAAAATTTACGATCCTCCCCCTTGCCGAGCGGATTTGATACGATTCTCTCTTTTTGTCTCCAACAACTTCATTCTTTTTATCTATTTACACTGTTTCAGCTTTTATTTGGCCTTCCTTCTCTCAATGATTGATTTTTTTGTCTGACTTAAGTACATGGAGAGTTTCACGAGTTTTGCTTGCTAAAGGAAGCATTTTGCGAATGCAAAAATGATTCCTTTCACTCATAAGCATATAAATAATATATTGTTGAATAACGATTGTTCTTGAGTTAAAAATTTCAGTCTTTATCAATTTCGGTTGTAATTCAACAGAATGCCATGGCACGAAACATTTTTCTAGCTTTAGGAGCGACACCTTGATTTGAAGTTCCAGTCGATAAAGTTTTGATCCTAGTATAATTGCTACTGCATAGTTTTAGTGTTTTCCTAGATTTATAAGTTTTTCAAGCATAAGCAAGATTTTTGAAGCGCTCTTCGAATCGTCCACGGACGCTTGACGGAAATAATGTTTTTACATGAAGGAGAAAATGTTAGAAGGAGAAGGTGTAGTACATAAAATTTTGAGCCCCGAAAATTTTTTGTAACGCAAAAAGCGTATTTTTGTTACGACGATTTTCCTTACTATTACTAGGAAGGAAAATCAAGTTTTTATAAAGTATTCTTCTATATGGTAAATTGGCTCGATTTTGCATCCTATTCAGAAGAAAAATCGATTTAGAAATCAGAGCCCCTTAGTAATATATAACATCACTGAGTAAGAGCTTGATTACTTCTAGCCATACGGTAAGAAGACAACTTTTTAAGGTACAGCATCATACGTTATTCATTTGCGTAAAGGGTTTATTTTTGTGGCAACACAGTGTTCGCATGGGACCTGTGAAGTCAGTCAGCACAGCTACAAGCGTTTGAAAGGCGATAACTTGGATAGTTCTTAGGACTGCAGTTTTTGAAAAACTAAAAGCTCGTTAAAACAAAGAGTGCAATTCTACCACTAGAAAGCCCATAAAAGCTGAAGCATTCCCTCGGCCAGTAGATCTGATTACTTGCCGATATACTTCAAAAATCGAGAAAATATTAAGCCACCTGCCCACACACCACTCGTTATTTCAGTGTTTTCACCTCAATAAGTCGTCTCCTTCAGGCAGACAATTTATTTTGATGAAAAACGGCGATTTTGAATACATTCATCTAGAATCGTATCGAAGAGCGCCGCAGAAAAGCTTTTTTACAGAATATAAAAAACAGAGCTCCAATTTTATGTATAGCAGTTTCACCCTCGTACCGTTGTATCCTTCGTTTTAAAAAAATATTTCCGTGACAGGTCAAGCGACTTGTTACGATAACGTGATCGAGCGAAGAGTGCGTCAAAAAATCCTTCGTGCATTGTAAAAAAAATGTTATATATCTCAAAAAGCATTTTAAAAACCATTATCAATCTGCATCAAAATTTGATGCAGCTCTATCGCAAAAGTCTCGCTTCCGAGGTAATAGAGAAGTGCCGTGCATTCGGCAAACACACGAAAGAAATTATTCCCGTCTATAGGCTGCGCGTGAGCCTTAGCAGCCTATAGAAGGGAATAATTTCTTTCGTGTGTTTGCCGAATGCACGGCACTGTCCAACCTCAAGCATGATCCAGATTTGGACCGGATGTGATGTGATTTTGTGAAGGTTTCAAAGTGTACGAAGGAATAGGCAGTAAAACGATCATCCTCAGCAATAGGTGAGAGAAAGGGCCAAGCGATGCTTCGCTTGGGGTATTGGAAAAGCAGTTGAGCCACCTTCCATTAAATGAAGATGAAAACGGCTGATATAGTCTGCTTGCTATGGTGGGATTCTTTGTTTGCTGGAAAAATACTTAAAAGTAGCATTAATAAAATGCGGACCATTGGCGGTATGCTAAAAGATTTGCACAAATCTTGGAACAGAAGCTAGCCTCTTAGAACCGTCGCAAGATTTTTTTTAGTAGATAGAATAGAAGTCTTTTTTAAATTTTAGGTCAGAGGATCATTTCTGGTACTCAGTAATGTATTCCCTTCATGTGTTGCAGTAAATGAGCTGGTAAATAAGATCTGAGGGTCCCGATAGAGATGCGATGACAACGTAAGATAATCTGCTACAAATGTGTTCTGCCTAGCACAGGTCGCTCACACATCGCTATTTTTTCGGATTTTTTTTTTGAGAAAGCTTCCATAGCAGAAAACATTTCCTTTCCTAACTAAAATTCCAAATGAGGTTAAGATCATTTAAAATTAGAAGTCGAAACCGGTCCAACCCTTTTGTCTCACATAGGAATTTCTATAAGGAGTATATTACAATAAAATTAAACCAGTATCGTGCTTGGCACCGCGTTCAATTTTACACATCATAACTGCTGTCAGGCACACTAGTGATGCAAAGAGGAAGACATATCCTACTCCACGAAGCTCTTCCTACAAAGAGGTGTCATCTGGGGTGCTTCGATTCAGCTATAGCTGGGTGGTTCTTCTAATCACGCTCCCAACAGTGGTTTAAGGAACCAAAGATCGGCTCGACAATAAGGGAGAAACGTTGCCTCTAGGAAATCCTTTGAGACACGTGCGCTCTTTCGCAACTGTTGGCCTACAGATTTCAACCTATACGAAGTTATGATTAGGAAGTTAGGAAGTTAAAATGCAAGGGGAATGTGGACTCACACCGTCAGAGGGTTTTCAAGAAAGAGATGGAAGGTGCATAAGTGACAAAGGAAGATTTTCAGTCGAAATGCTTGACGCAGCTAGACATGGATGAATAGTGTTAGTGGAAGAAATTCGCAGAAAAACAGAAAATGCATTCAAACCTACCTCCTAGATGTCCTGTAGTAGTAAGCGGATAAAAGAAACACTTCATAAGGCTCCTGATGCGGCTTAATCTCCTCGGTGAAGAATAGGGACCTGAAAGAATCACAGTGGGGTTCTTGGAGATTTAGAAGACACAATCTATGTTTAATGACCGCGACCACTCGTCTTTCACACTTGATAATCCATGGCACTAGTAGGTGGTGAAGCATGTAACTCTAAGAAGGAACTCACCTCAGTCCGCTGCATGCGTAGAGGAAGAGCAGTAGCAGCAAAAGCAGAGGCAAAAGAACAGGAAGGCTCAGTGCGAATCGCAAGATGAACATTTCCTAAAGCGCTGAGTAGGATATTTCTTTCGATTATTTCCTATTTGCTTGGCCTTCAGGCTTTTAACGGAGCGAAAACAATTACAGATGCAAGTAGCAACTGTATAGTTTCATTTGGACACGTTTTCCCTGAAAACGATGTAGAAGCGCAACCCCTCAGAAAACTCCCAACGCATAGGATCCCTGTGTGAGCATCGCTGACCACCTACATTGTGTTGTGGAAGGTTGTGAGCACATGGAAAGTTTGACAGGGGCATGCAATGTTGCATCGAGCTATGTGAATACTACGGTCTGGGCTGATTCGTTCTCTATAGGAGAAAAGCAAGTGAGGAGGAGTCGAACTTTTCTATCAAAAATGGAGGGCGATGGAGAGTGATGAAACGTCCAGTGCCTAAGCCGCCGATCCATGTCGGGCGATCACCTATCGGCCACGGCCATCAGCGCTCTTCTTTCTTCAAAACTGGAAGTGCCTAGCGCTGGGCTACAAGAACTCCTCGCATGTGCATATCGAGTTTTGTTCTACGCATAGATACTATCCTTACATTATCCTTCTCAGGGACATGTTCCAGGAAGAGCACTTGGACATGGAACCACCTCTTATTTACATCACTTGTTCTTGTCGTTGAAAAGCTTCGGATGGCTTAGGTCCCAGTGGTGTTGCGAAATTTACTTTCAGATTCGACAGTGAAGGCTCTTGCACGCAGCGGGTTCAGCATTAGATGTCAACTATTGGTAACTTTTTTACTTTTGAAACACGTTACCCTTTTTGTTTTTTCTCAATCGAGAGTGCTACTATTTCAAACGCACTAAGCGATGAACAAGGGAAATCTACTAGAACAAGGGAGTTCCTGGGTAAGATGCCTTTCATTGTTTGATCCAGACAAGGTATAGAAACGCCTAAATCATTTTGTCATAAAAGGCGTAGTTTTTCTGGACATATGGGGTGTTTTACAGTTTGCTATCTTTTCTATCAGGCTTTGACATTGGGAAAGTCGCGCTTCTGTTGATTCGAGGGCTAGCCACTGTTTCAATGAGTTTGTCGAGATTCGGTGTGTCAGCAAGGCGTTTTCGCTGATAGAGAAGGTACCTAGAAAAGGGATTTTTGGTGTCTCGCACTTTGGTTACTTTATACTCATGCAGATACACAGAATACACGCCTACAAGAATTCGTCAAAACAAACTGTCTTTATCGGAACCGCTGAAGATGACGACATTCTTAAAAACGTCGGACGCTAAAGGAGCGTTTGTTCGTATGCGACTTAGCCAACCAACGAGGTTACTTTTCGAGGGAAATCTTCGAGTCGAGCTTCGATAAGGTTCGACTCCGCATTCGTCACTATACGTCCGCAAAGTATTCTACACTGCGGTTTCCAAGGCTCCTTCAGATACGCCAGCAAGTCGCCGTAGAAGTAACAGTCGTTGTGGACTTCTGAAAATTTGGTTGCGCTCATTAGTGCCGATAGTCACGTTAAGACATGGGGAGGTATTAATCCAAATGCGCGCCTCCAAATACTACAATTGGGGCGAAAACGGGAGGTAAGTCGGATTTTTCTCGTTGTGCTTGAGCTTTCAGGCTGGAGTATATTTCGCTGCGGCAGCAAGCCCGGCATAGACCTATGTTGTACTTTGATGACGCGTCGCCAGCGGCGTCGCCGAGAGCACCGCACGGGGTGTTATACTTCCGTCGCCGACGTCATCCAAGTGTGGCAGAAAATGCGCTCCGATGGAGTATTTTGATTTTGGGGTGTTCTTCTTTCACGGTACTGCCAATTACGAAATCGAGAAGTGCAAAAACGCCCGTCTTGCAGATACCAATAATGCCATTTTTACTGTCAACGGTCTTTTATGGTTAGTTCCACAACCATTGCCTAATCATGTACGAAAATCTATTGAGCTTGCTGGAACACTGAGTGTTTGGGGAGAGTGTGGGAGCCTAATCCTTAATTTTCCATTCCATTTGTCACCTTTTTTCGCTTTTCTGTCGTTCTCAGCCGTTTTATTCGCGTTTTCTAGGTCTTTTCGCTTTCTTACAGAGCAAGTAACACAAAATAAAACTGTGAAGAAAACTGAAAACGTGAAGAGAACGGTGAAGAATTGCGAACAACTGACACGGAGCAGCCAAAATATGAAAGACGGTCTTGAAACAAAGAAATACGAAACGGGTAGAGAAACTGATCCAAATAAGTAGTGCTTCCTCGCTTTCTGAAATGATATTGCAAACCTCTACGAAGAGCTTTTTCGAAATACAATTTCCATTAATTAAGAGTCACATTTTGAAAATTGCGCGCAAATTTAATTTCAATGCGATTTAACGGAAAAGCCCTTTGCTAAACTCCAATAAAGAAATTCAACCAAAATGCTGGTAAATTCGTTAAATAGGGAATTAGTAGTCGTTAAATACTCAACACTGCCCCGTACTTCTATTAGTACACCGCTCTTCGATGCGCTCCGATGGTCTCCTGCCGACGACGTCGCCGACGTCGCCACAGACGCGTCGACGAAATCGCCGATGGTAGCAACGACGTCTGTGGCGACGTCGGTGACTGGCTGTCGGTGACGGGTCCAGCGTCAGCGAGGCGTCGCCGAAGTATAAAATGGGCATTAAGCCGCTTGCACACTCGGCAGCGGCGGCAGCGGCAGCCGTGGTTAAGCATAGTTGCATTGATTTGGCGGGGATCGACGCCCCTATGCTTAATCACAGCTGCCGCTGCAGCCGGTGCCCAGTGTGCATGCGGCTTTAAGCAGCAAAAGAGAGTGCACGCTGCTTTCGCAAAGGGCGCGCGCAGCAAACAACAGTGCGCGCTTTTTTAGCGGCGGAGCGGCGTCGAATAATTTCTTTTTCTTCATGGCAAATGATTGAAAGGTTATACGCGATCATATTAAAAAGGTGTTCCACTACTGTCGAAACTGCCTGTTTGATATGTATTGAGTAGATAGGTAAACTATCACCAGATTTATTGTAAGTGAAAGAAAGAAATATGTTCAGCGAAAAGATATATATTCAACAATCAGTGCATGAAAAACACATTAAACATCACACATGCATGCATGAAGTATCATCTCACATTAAATCCTCTTCGCGCTCCATCTCTACGGCAAAAGTACGTCCCTAGATAATTACGAATTATCTTCGCCTCGTTGGCAACATTACCAATGGCGCAGGTGTTGTCATCGCTCTCAGGCGTTTCTGCAATCCCATATCTGTCACCAACCACAGCACCTCCTATATTGTCGACAAGAAGATTATGAGGAACCTAGAAATGCCACTCTAAAAGTCATAAACATATGTCCTTATTGGAGTCAACTAATTCATACCAACCATAATCGCCAGTGTAATTGTTTTAACATGGTCGAGGCTGAATGGACTTTAAGCGGAGTCGAAACCGAAAGAATCCCAAATTGTTTTCCACAGCTCTTCGAGCCCTACAAAAAATATTATAAATATTTTATTACAATTGTAGCTTCTGCTTTAAGCAACAACATTCGAAAACAACGACATTCTAATCAGATTACTTTAACAACTTCAAATTGAAATAACTGCAAGTTGAATCTGCTATCGCCTCCTTAGTGGAGTAAGGACGGATAAATTATCTCGTCAATCGATACCATTGGTCTACAAGGATATGCAAGGAAACTGAAAAGGACCAGTAATGCGTTCGCTTAATTTGGGATGTCATCTTCACCTTCTCTTCCTATTCCTGGCAGCGTAACAGCAGGTGGAAAATCGGCGTCGTGCTCTTCCAAAAGCATTTAATTTCACTGCTCAAGAAAACTGCGGCGTCAGATGAACGTGTAAGCAATTTTTATGTGCAGAATAATGCATGAGAGGGCAGGCAGCAATTCATAACAACGTTACCTAAACCATATAGAAGACATCGATAATAGGCATTGACGAGAGCTAATAGAACTATACTATAAAAACCTTTATAGATATAAAACTTCGATCCGCTACTCTTCTGGCTCTGAAACGGCAACACTACACCATCTCAACCACAAATGTCATACAAAGGTTCACTTACTATGCATGAGATATGCTTTCCATCCAAGTATTTCCTGATCTTAAGCTGCCTAGAGGGAGACTCACCCTCGACTATCGCTCGGGCCACCTTATACGTCACTTTCGCAGCGGTTGATTTGCCGATAGCGAACTCACCGTTAAGTGAGAGAATGATGTGCCGTGACCCACGAATATTAAGAGAACAAAAACGTAGTAGTCGGGAGTGCATAAAGCATGCAAAAAACGTACACATACATCAAGAAAGTGCATAATTTCTGCCTGGAAGACATAGGTACTCAATGTGTGTTTGCGTGAAAGAATCTTCTTGCGAAGCACTCATCAAGCGTCTCGAACTCACTCGGATATAATCTAACGAAGTTATGAAAGACGTCAGGGTTTAGTCCTGCTAAATACGCGTTGAAGTCTCGAAAACTTGTGTCAAGATACTCATGAGCATCGATCACGTGTGATTTGGTCAAATACGTCAGCAATCGCGTGTTTAATGTTCCAATGAGGGTCTCAATATCATCGCAATATCTGTCTATTGCGGAGGAACTATTCAACGACTGGAACTGAAATCAAAAGCACATATATATATATGTATATATGCATATGTATACATATATACAGGTATGCGAATCGATAGCGACAATCGATTTTTTTGGAAAATGGAAGGCAAAATGGAAACTTCATTCGGTCATTCATTACCTTTACCAGAACAATAACAACAGCAACGATTTAAGAGAACATTCTATTCTGCTCCCCCTCGAGAAGAAGGCGGGATTGTTTCATTTTTACAAATTTGGCAGCGAATGGATCCTTTTTCGACATGGAGCGAGGGTCTGACTAATGTAATCCCATGAATAAATAATTCACGCAAAACGGAATTCACTGATAATTTGCGCACGAAACGAATGCAGCATATACAAGAATCTAGATTACGGAAAATGCAGTGCCGACTTACCGTAATCCAAAATTGCGTAAGTTGTGCAGTCACGACACGCACTGTTTCACGGTGAACGCTAAGGAAAGGCACTCCACAACAGCTGTTACGAAACAGGGAGACAGTAAATGCGAAGGAAATGCACTTTGGAACAGCTCCTACGAACCGGAGTTGGTGCAATTTCTAACGGAGGCGGGGGGGGGCAGTACATTTCAATTTTTAAAGTAATGCAACATGCTCCACCCTCTTCATAGCCGGTGCCGTAATAAAATCTTTTTATATTTCAGGAATTTTTAAAGGAGGGTAACAGGTTAGGTACTGATATGTTGCATTGCATGTTGTATGTACAGAGCGTAGCTATCGTTAACAATTCATAATGGACCCCCCCCCCCCCGATAAGCATTGCACCCCGGGGTTGTGAAATTCAGTTCCTTATGTGTCACACAGTCGGTTTTGTTCATGCAGCCCTCGGTGTAGTCCTAGTTGGTGGGGGCCAGTCTTAAGCGATTTCATAAAAACCTGAGTGTGTTCAGTATTGAAGAATATTGAAGCTATCACTCTTTAGAAAACAACTGCACTAAAGAAATCAGGACAAATAACATTAAAACATGAGAATATATAACGTTTGCAGCTTGGTCGGGATGTTTGCAATTAATTGGGATGTGAAGTACATTGTCTTGTCACTGTCCAAAACGTTGGTTGATGGTGTCTTCGCCCAATTTTATTTTATGTTACAGATGTTATCTGTTTTAACTCCTTGAAATTGATCCTCAAATATAATAAGAGGGTCCTCCCATACTAGATTTGCACCGAGAATGACCCTGTTTAGCTTCCCCTCTCCTGACTTGCAACTGTGCCTAACCATGTTGGCGTAGTTTGTTTATTTCTACATGTTGTTGCCCGGTTACTATGTTTCGTTACATCAGAAAATCGTTTAAGAGTGGCCACCACCAACTAGGATTGCACCCAGCCCTCCTATATTTTCTTTAGGAATCGCGTCCACTTTGACGTTGTTGTTCTATTAGTTTGGTCAAAGGCTGTCGGATTTAAGCCGTTACATTCAAATTGAAGTATCTCTGCTCAGACTCAATATTAATGAAATCTATCGGAATCTTCAGACTTGCTAATAATGTCTACGGCGTCCAATGTGTGTAGGGGGCTCAGAAGACGTGCCGAACACGTTGTCCGATATGCGTAGAGGTTCAGAAGACGTGCCGAACACGTTGTCCGATGTGCGTAGAGGTTCAGAAGACGTGCCGAACACGTCATACAATGTGCGTAGGAGTTCACAAGACGATCAGTGTTCAACGTTTTGCTAAGATTTGGGGACGGTCGGAATTTGGGGACATGGAATATACTATAAGTAATGCGTTTCTAAACAAAAACTCGCTTTTCTGTGAAGAATGTGGGCAATCCCGGGCTATTATGAGTCTGAAATTGGAATTTGTGAACGAATTCCAGATAAGGAAGTCGCTGTTTAGGGTAGTGGTAACACTACCTGTCTAGAAACTCGAGTGGAATTATTCGGGCAGGCAAACGTCTTCTACTCGTCCACATTTTCCTGTTAAAATGCGGTATTACCATCATGTTCTCTTTCTTTTAGCGTTGTAAAGCGATTACAATTTGTTTATGAGAACTCCATAGCACAATGTGAAAGCCTTGAGGATAAATAAAACATAAAACACAGTGAATGGGACAAAAATATGGTTTTGATTTGCATTCCGGTAACTAGTCTTCCTTCATTTATCTAGTTTAACCTTTTTCGTCCTGATGCCAACAAACAAACAACGGTTCAACTGTGTTATGATTAAGAGAATCGAGATGTTACGATAACCTCAAGCTCCAAGAAGAAGAAACCGCGTTAAAGGAGGACTAGGAGAAACGTTTGTCTGATTTTGCACAAGAAATTCTACGGTTCATTGACAGTAACCTTAAGATACTAACAACTAAGTGCCTTTCCTCGAATAAAACCGGTTTTATACTAAAGATCTAGACAATTTCGCACTATTTCTTATCTTTAGTTAGATGGGGAATTATTCCCAAAGCATGCTCCTTGCACATCGTGTGAAAATCCCGTGAAGCAGGGCGTGTCGTAATTGCACAACACACCGCTTACGCAATTTTGGATTACGGTAAGTCGGCACTGCATTTTCCGTAATCTAGATTCTTGTGCAGCATATTCGTCATTTTCGCATCTTGCCATTTGTACGCCTTCCAGCGCATCACAAACTTTGTTCACAACTGAACACTGAAAACATAGAAGAGCAGCGAGAATAAAACAGCTGGTAGAAAAGTAAAAGACAAAGCACACCCACAGTCTTTTCCCCACCCGTTTTCTTAATTGGCGAGAAAACCGAGTTCGGCGCCAATGGAGATTCGCTTTGAAATCGGGGAGTGGGTGGCCTCGCTTCGAATTTAGCGTTACGGCAGTTTGTGAATCGTTACCTAAAAAGGTAGCTAATTTAAGGTGTCTCAACTAGCAACGCCCCCGTACTCAAGCGTTTCCTGCAGAAAATCAAGGCTTCCAAGAAATTCCATTTGACCGATAACATGCGTGCTTGAGCCTGTTGTCATAGAGTGCAATCCCCTTCGCCTATGCTTGTAGCTATCTTTCAGTGTTTTCCGTTGGCACTGGCATATACGAGCTGAAAGAAGCCATCACGTGCTTCATATCGACAGTTTAAAAAATCGGAGCCATGTTCCCTTATGTTCTTTCTCTCTTAGGAAAATTTGTTCCATGTTTTAAATTAACAGACGCCGAAATTCTTAGCCATCGTATTGTTTCGATTTTTGTGTTCGGGACAATTCAAGTTATAAGCGCGGGGTGCTCCATCGCGTTGTCGATGAGCGTGTCCGGACTTTCGTTAATCCAGGTAATGGAGCCACACTCTTTCTACACGGAGATACCTGTAGACATTTTTTATAAATGTGTTGCCATTTGATTACGTTCAGTTTGCTCAGCTTCTATGTTTAATGACAGATTACCGTTACCTTTGTTCCACACATCATTATCGTCTTCATAATTCGACTCTTTATCGAACTCCTCTTGTTCTTTAGCGACAACAAAGGGTAGTTCACATACACACAATCCAACGGTACCGATGCTTGCTGCTTGGACAGCATAACGTTCGTCTGAAATCAAGCGATGATTATGAAAGCCAGTATTGCAAGAATATTGAGAATGCGTTGGAAAATTACGTTGTGAGAATTGGTCCTGTCCATCTTCTCAAACGAGTGCACAACACTCGCAATCACTGGAAAATAATTTTTCAGAGCATCGTGTATAGTGTTCAGAAATATGGCGTGTGCACGACTGCAATACGGTAACGAATAAACAAAAACATGAAAGTAGTACGGGGAAGCAGTAAAACACGGGAAGCAATAAATTGAAAGTGAACAGGTTCGTGTGCTGAAGAGTTTCAGTGATTGGAAAACAAGCTCTGTCCAACACTACATGGACAAAGTAAGATTTTTCCTCGAGCCGTCAACATAGTGCTTGTGACGACAGCATCAGAAGAATTATGAATGACGTCAAATAGTAAATTAGGTTGACCAAAAACGGTTGTTATGGAAAATCAACTTTGCATGGAACAAGGTCAGTGATGATCCAATACAAACGTTCCTACTATGTCTACTCGTTGGCACTGTTGAATACACCTTCGGAGTAAAATTCGAAGGTATCACAGAAGGCAACACGTGATAAGGGAAAAAATTTAAAATGCCATTTTTGTCGTATTTTTGTGTGTATGCAAGAATACAGGAACAACGGCCTCAAATTCGTCAATTTTGGCCCAAGCTTAATAGCTGACAATCGTTGGCGCCGTAATGTTTTTAGTATACCTTTGGAATACGAGATATGAACATAGGCAGATCTGTACACATGAGAGAAAACTACGGAAGAGGATGTCAAAATCGTACGAACGGTAGGCATGGAAAGAACGAGATACGGCGCAATGTGAAAACAGAGGTTTAGTGAAATTCAACGAATCACCTAGGATGCGACTCAGCACATCCTAGGTATTCGTTGAAAGGAAACAATTCAAGCAGCTAAATAAAATGTAGAAAAACACTCACCTAAGTCACTTTACCGGAAACTTCGGCGGGCAGTTTAAAGGGCGCACTCTACTACTATCGGACGTGGGTCCTGCAGCGGAGATGATATTGCACGAGGAGAGAGAACGGAGGTGTGGAGTGCGCGAGACGGCGCGACGAAAAACCATTCCAAGCGGACCACTCCACCGGCGGGCGCACGCGTTGCACGGCCGCGGTGAGTTTTTATGTTTTTTTTTTGTTTTGAGTTTTTTAGTTTTTTATTTGTGTATGATGTGGGAGGGAGGGAGGAAGGGGAGTCGCGCCGAGGGGGATTCAGATTTGGGCAAGGGAAGGGACTACGGGATGTGGCAGAGTTAAGCACCCGTGTTTGAATTCCCTACACCCCGGAGTCCCTTCCGTTGCCCAAAATTTGGAAGCAAATTCAAGAGGAGTATCTGTTCTGGGCTCTCCTCCGCTGACGCGGAATTATTCTGAAGTTATTCTTGCTGTGTCAGTTTATAGCGAAGAAGTACCCAATATCAGACTAGGTTAGTGGTACCTCTATCTCCTCTATTCACAGTTATTTATGATTTTTAAGGTAATTTCTAACCCTCAGGCTTTAAGTTACTTGGGCGACCCCCCAAAACAACATGGAGAAGACACCATTCCGGTTAAATGGTAAGTGGTTCATAAATGTCTACCTAGGCATATATTTTTTTTTCAGTTTCACTATCCCCTCCGTTATCACATTGCGCCTGAGAGGCTCGAGAAATAACGCCGACAAATGAAGTGCAGCATACGCAGAATATTGCGGATGTTGCACTTCACCGCACGTGCTCTTGCCTGCAGCCGCAACAAGAAAAGTTGTTCGACATTTCTTGCTGCGGCAAAAAGGCTCCCTCTGCCGTAGCAACAAAACTTTTTCGCATCAAATTGGCACCGTCAAATTAGGTGTCTGTGGTGCAATCACGGACAAGCCCCTTATTTGACGTCTATCGACTAATAAACGTGCCTAGAAGGATTATTCGGATTTGAAGACATGTTTGCTGCAGTGAAATGGTGCGAAAGGGATAAACTACTGTCCCTAGAACTTATAAGAAGGGGTACTACATGAATTATTCGCATAATCGATGATACTTTAAGTTCTTCCGCGAATTGCGAGCAGTTTTTGCCATCCGATTCCACCTGTGATCTCAGACGGTTGTTGTCAAATTAAGGTATCTGATCTCGACCTATTTTATCTTGGAGGACTGTCCCGGATTTTTCGGAGCTAAAGTTGAATACTGCGAATTGTCATAAATTCTGGTCCTTACGCTTTTACAATAGTTTCATGAGCTTCCACCAGGGGTGTGCCTAATAACGATTTACGATTTACTGCGCCTATTAGCAAATTTTTTCGGCTTACCATTCACGACATTTTGTGTCGTAAATCGTAATTTTTCTGAAATGTGAACTTTAATCTACATCGGTCGTTCACAGGATAGCATAGAAAGTGCTATAAAATCAAAGCTTATGGGATATTTCAAGGTCGAGGCCGTTTCGGTCCTTTTAGTGTTCTTTTTATGGATGTGATTGAAGATATCACCCTGTACAACATTAAGAGTGTTGTACCTCGGCGGGATGGAAACGGTCGCTGCAAGCTAAGGGTAACCCGAGTAGGAGCAGATAGTGGTCCAATATTTTGAAGTTTTGAAGGGGCAAATGATGCAAATCCTCGCGCTTGGTGGTTGACAGATATTGTCCAACGACGCCCTTTCATTTCACAAACTGTGAAAGGCCTTTGAAGTAAGAAATGCCTTTACTACAAGCTCTCCACAATGAACAGAGCTTCTGAAATCAGGTACATCTCCCCTCAGTTATTTCTACGTACTTTCTAATTAACCAATAAATGTCTAACTAAATTCATAGGACCGTTTATCTACCGCCATTCCCTAGTAAGTTTTAAATGACTTAGTTTCAAATGAACTTTTTCAGTTCAAATCAAAATTTAAATTGCAATGCTTCTTCCCCCTACTCCCTTCGATTAGAAAACGTCCAAATCGAAGTTCTATGTTCTCTAAGCAAGTCTGCTATTAATTCGCCAACAGCCAGGATGGCTCGAGCTCGAGTCTACTCTAATGGTAAGACCGACGCGAGTTGCACACGACACAAGAGCCACGACGTAGCATGAATACGACGACGTGAAGGCTGTCGGCAGTGAACAATCGCACCCAAATAGATTAGAAGACTTCATTTCAATGAGCTAGAAGAGTGAGACAATGGCTTACTGCTATTCATGCAGAACATAACATACATGTCCAAATAATATAGGATCCAACAACTCTTACCAGCGAGCACCTCTTATAAGAGCAGAAATCGCAACACTGCAAGGCAAATTAATAAGAAGTAGAAGTAGTGTTAAGCAAGGATCATCGCAATGATCAGCTAGTTTCGTCCTCGTGAACACTTAAAGTAGAAGGGATGAAGTCCCCATCGTCAAAGGGACACAATACATTCTCGCCTTGTATGCAATCTTGGTGCACCCAAATTCCACAACGATTGCATTTTAACCAATGGGTAGTAGTAAAATCCGATGGTTTTCGGGATCTCTCCGGAAGCATATCATACGTGCATTTAATTCATCTTTGTCGTAAGAACTTGCTGGCCCGACATTCTCCTTCCCGCTGGCTTTCTTCTCGATAGCGCTCCTCTGGAAAAGGGTAGTGAAATAGGGCGCAGAATTGGAACTAAACGATTTTACAATCGCGACACACTGAACTACCCTACGAGAAATTCACTGCAATTTGCAAACCAGGAGAGGCCACACTGTTCTAACGGCTCCCCTTCCGACAAGTCCGAAAAATATATTGCTTATAAAACACACCTTCATGAAGGCCGTACAATATGCCGCTACCTTCTTTGTGTTTGCTTTTGTATACATGGGGTTCTTGAGAGCTCGACTGCAGCGAAAATACGTAATCCTTTTATCACCATAAGCTCTTCCGGTATTTGTGACCCATCTTAAAACGTGGCTTTCTTCCTCCTTTACACGCCAGTCCTAAAAAATGCATGAAAAAATATGTCATAGATGAGGTGAGGTAAACGTGCTACTGACCTCAATCATGACTATTGTCAAAAGTGATTGTTCTGACAGTATATGCTTCAGAATCGGTTGCGTGCTCACAATTAGCATGCTCCACCAGAGCGTGATGGTTCTAAATTGCTTAGTAGATTTCCTGCACCTCAGCACAAAATATAAACCGTTACCTTCACTACAACAAGGCACAGTGGACATTTCATGCGATGCACCACAGCAGAGCTGTCATGGTGCTCCCTGCTTCTGTGTGCCCTTAATGAATTTTCGGAGCTGAAGATTTTTCCACTCCTCACACTTCGCCGGTGTTGCGGTCTTTGATTTCACTTTCTCTTCCTTTATTTCGTTTTTTAACCTCTCAATGTCATCCGTCGAATAGGAGTGCACCGAGACTAAATGTCTATAGAAGTTCCATCTCACATCTGATCCACATTCCGGGCACACTGTCATAGTGGGTAAGAACTCTGCAACGAACAGAAGTTTCTTCATAGAAACATGCCATGCCTTTATGAAATCACGTCACAGCAAATTTAGCTACTTCGTATCACTTCAAGATAGCTAATATTTAATAAAGTACATATTTATCCGAGGATATTGTCTGTCCTAGCCATTTCTTCGAGACCTTCATTTGGGTGCAAGTTTAGAACGAGGGTCCACCGTCGTCCTCCTTCCTAACATCCCAAGAATTTGATGCTCGAAAACTTATGGATGGATCCTTCTCAGACAAGACTGTAACAATTCGTCAAACCACCGGAAGGATGGAACGCTTGGTTGGCCTGGGATGGGTAAAACTTGCATCCAGATTGCTTCCACAAAATGCCATGGAAACAGAGTGCGTGGCGCACCACTCAAATAGACTCACTAACGCCTACCCTTATCCTTTAGATTCCTGCATGGAGGCGGTTCCATGTGCCTACAAGGACGCTTTGGTTAAGCTATGTGCTCTTTTCCGCTGGGGCGGTCTGAGCAAGAGAAGGAACTCCAAAATGTGGTCAGTTTTGAAACAAGTGTGGAAGAGGTATCTAATCCTGTAGTTCGTTGCAGACGGACGGGCCCGGTTGCATGTAGCAACCTGCTAGACACTATACATTGGATCCGATCGAAAATCTTCGGATAATTGGTTGATTCGGATAACGGCAATTTCACAGACCTCCGATTTCTGGATGAATCCGATGACGGTGATCTTACGGACATAGGATTTTGGATGATTCGGAGTTCGGTTTTCTCCTGGCGGCACTGAGATGCGCGAAGCAGTTGAGACCGGTAGCGCCCGGAGAGACGATTGGTTCGCGGATCAGTCAGAGGTCGTTAAAGCGTCTTCGCAAAGCTCACGGCCCGGGAACGACACGCAAAGGATAGCGGGGAACGCCCCGCAGATGAACAAGATGGGACAGATATAGCTCAGGGATATTTGAAAGCATCAGTGGCCTCTGATCACGCACTGCAAGGGTGTCAGAATAAGAAAGGAAGACCACAAAAGATCGCAGATGGGCTAGTAGATTGGCTAGCGTTCAAACTTGATATGTTTATCTTGTTTAAAATCGAGCTATGCTGCTCTAGGCGAGAGTACAGGCGCATCCGGAGGAAGCGACAACACCCGTATGCTTTCACAAGTCAGAGTCAAGGTTTAAGATTTAACTCGCGGCCAGACCAGCCGAGCTTTTCACACTTACGAGATCACTGAGCTGAAATCATATGTACTTTTCTGGAAACTAAAAATCGTTGAATCGGCTGGCCAGCTCAACTCATAGCATAGGTCGAGTACGCATTCAAACCGCTTCAACGATATCACATAGGTAGAAGTGGAATGCGTGGCGCATCTCAAAAGGATTGAATAACGCCGTCCTTTGGTAACCTGGTAAACGGCTGCAACAATTTTGTAGAATTTTTTGAAAAAATTATCCTGAGATTGAATTTGAGATTGAAAAAAATCCTCTATCCATCATTTCATTGACAACTTGCACGCGATAAACAACGCTAACACTGACTGCGAAGGCGCTTTAACACTGACACTGACAATCCGCGACCTGAATTTTGCCATGAAAGAAATCTTTGAAGTAATCTTCCGCCACCAATAGTGAGAGTGGAAATAGATGACAATGTGTGAACGCCAACTTGTGCCAGGAATGAAAAACAGCCGTCCACTTCTAATCACGAGAAATGGGAATAATATGCTCTGGCTAGCTAAAGCTCGTGCTTCCTACTGTTCAAAGCCTTTGTTAGATAGTTTCGGTCTGCCAACATTTCACTGGCGCTGCCATATCAAATTGTAAGGGCCTAGCACAGTCTCGATTCCCATGTATTCGCAAAGCAACATGGAACCTAATGGTTTTAAAGAAGGTGCGAAGCTCTAACTTTGTTGCTACTCTTCACCAAGAGCCTCACCCTGTTTCTAACATTTAGAGAAAAATAGAAGGGGATGCCCATTAGAAGAACTGGAGAGCCGGCCTGGTCCTCGAGCAGCGGAAGCGAAGTGAGCGACCCTGTACGATTTCGAAATTCTTGCATCGAAAGGGTGATGAAACACCGCGGCCACTCCCCTGTGATGAACTTGTAATTGCTGGTGAAGCGTTTTGGGTAGAAGTATTAGGCGAGAGTTGAAGTTTTTTTCCACATTTGCTCTCCATACTGTAGGAAAAGCGTGCTTCCGCAGTCATTATCTCTCACAACATCTTCATTTTGAAGGAACAACGTCCTGGAAAGGCAAGGCGAAGCAGCTTTCGCAGCACCGAACCAAATGCAATGGCTCCGCATCTGATTCTCAGAGAGGCGTCGTAGATCCGCCATTTGATACGGAAGCATGACAAGGCAAGCAAAGACTTCGCAGTCTTCTCCACTGTGAGAATACGACTCGCTATCAGTTGCGGATAGTGCTGTGACGGAAATAATGGCCGTTTACTTTTCCTACGTTATTCGTTCCTTGTACTAGACCTTGTTTATATGCACAACTAATGAAGTTACAGAATGTGCTTATTATTCCACTTCCCTTCCATCGTTCTCACCAAAAAATGATCCTTAGCGGTCAGAAATTTTGCTCAAGTCTACAAAAAGCTCTACATAAACGAACAAGATGTGTCATCATCAGGGGTCTGCGTAAATGTCCCAAATAAAATTCCAAATTTCGTAAACCGTAATGAGTACCTGCCGTGTACTACTGGCACTATATTTTAAGAGGTATTTTCTGGTTACGGTAATTGAAGGTAATCCAGTATTCATTTATAGCATTAATTTCAGCTTAAGCGAGTTGTGTGTGTGCTGTGTGCGGTTCAGTGGATTTGTGCGATTGTGTACCGAAACAGAGAATGGAGAAACATGTTTATCTCTTGACAGACAGGACGTGAGTACCTTAGGTTGGCTGGGGATAGGCCCTGCCCTTGACATCGCCGTTAGCGGCGATACTGCCACCGCGACGACAAAACAGATACATAATACAAATATTTGGTATTACATACAGAATACAGAAATAAATATTTGATCATGCCCTCGGGTGGTGACGCTGGTCAACTGCTGCGGCTACTTGATCGTCGCTGGATAGCGTCGGCGTGTGAGTGGCAGGGCGGCGACGGCGTAGTAAGCTGAACACATTTGTAGCCAACTGGACACCTCTCAAATCAATTGATCACTTTCTAAGGGAAACTGGACACGCTAAGTTGTAACAAACCGTTGACTTGAAAAGCCTAATTAAAAGAAAGCAGATCGACAGCAACCAAATAAAAAGCGCAGCCATAAAATTCCCACAATTTCAGCTTGCATTTCGCTTACGTGTGGTCCTATCCACTACGATGCGCCAGAGGTCCCCAGTTTTCTGTATTTTGAGGTAGACTATTTTCCCTTTAAACAGGATGCTTCACATTGTTAACCGGACACTTTTCAAGCAAAATAGGAAGTTTGAGACTATTTAAAGTGTAGTTTTCCTTAGGACACTCCTTACGGCGAATGGTCAAACAATGTTTATTTCAACTCTAGATATGTATGACTTGGTTTGCAAAATGTCCATTTTGTTTTTAAATGTGGCTTCAAATTAAAAAGTGTCAAGTTTAAAATGAAGTAATCGACTCAAAATCAAAAGAGTCCGCTTTAGAATGAAGAGCGTCCAGTTAACAATGAACTGTTCGTTTGGATAAACCCTAAAGCAATTCAATAACATAACTTTTGGTATAAACCCTAGAACAATTTCATGTTTCTTTGTCCGAATTCGAAAAATTATATGCAGCCAACCAATTCAGAAAGAATTCTCGATCAATCCATGTTAGTAGCCCTTCTTCTAAGTTCTAGGGACAGTAGTTTATCCCTTTCGCACAATTCCACTGCAGCAAACATGTCTTCAAATCCGAATAATCCTTCTAGGCACGTTTATTAGTCGATAGACGTCAAATAAGGGGCTTGTCCGTGATTGCACCACAGACGCCTAATTTGACGGTGCCGATTTGATGCGTCCGCCCGAAAAAGTTTTGTGCCGTAGCAAGGCGTGCTCACGGGTGAAACGCTGCCTTTGCCATATGTTGTACCTCACCGGCAATAACGTCGCTGAAGTATAACATAGGCCTTTGCTGCGCAGCAAAAGGGACAGCAGATCGATACTCTCCGTAATCATTGCTGCCGCAGCAGAGACAGTGAAGTGTGATCCACCATTTTGAGGCAATTCTATTCATGTTAATACGTAGCGCCTCCAACAAAGGGATGATTATGGCCGACCTTCTTCATCGCTTGCTTATTAGTGAACAATTCTTGAAAGGCACCAGTAGTTGTGAAAAAAATAGGAAAACTTATATACTTATATAAACTTATAAGACAAGAATTTTTCGAATTTTAATAATAATAATCATTGGTGCATAGACATACCTAAGTAATTCTTTTTTCACTATCACACTTGTTTTTATTATACGCCAACTAGGTTTCTTTTACAATTATTTATTATGGCCTACGTTTCGGCAAACCCGACTTCTCCAAGGCCTGAAAGAGGCTCGAAACTTTTTTGTCCGCGAAGCCAATTGGGTCAAAAACACCGTGTCCCATCCTCCTGCTCAGTATCTGCCAATCCCAAGAAAGTCGGGCAGAGAACCCAAATCTAGCGACTCACCGATTCACTAGCACTGGGACGGTGCTTTTCACATGCTCTCTGGTGGCCATTGAATTGGTATCCCTGCGCTGGAGGAATATCGGTGAGAGAGCTCATTAGATTCGAGTTCTCTGTCTCAATTTCTTGGGAGTGGTTGATACAGAGTTCTCAGTACAATGAGTAATACAATTCACTCTCCAGTTCTTGAAGTAGCCTACACATCTTAAAAAGACTAGGGCTTGTGTAAGATTAAAGCTGGTTAGGTAGCAATTTATTTTTCTCCAAAACTTGCAGTAGGACACAACCCATCCTCAACAACACGTTTTATTGGATCCTACTAGTCAATATTCGCATAAGCGTGAGCCTGTATGCGTTTCATGCGCTTCTTTGAAGCCAAACTTGGCGGGATCCATGTTCTAGTGCTAACGCTTTCGGAACTTTGACTGCACATTGATGGTCACACTGAAGGTTTACTGACATGTCTCCTTGTCTCTCCTGCAATGAAACAATTTATTATTATAAAATCAAGTTGGCAACTCAAACGAGATGACTGCTGACAAAATCCACTGAAGCCGGAAATAACTAAAATTCACTGGATCTCGACCTGTTTGCTCGTATAGTTACAACATATCTTTTCTTGAAACCCTAATAGACTTTACCTTCTGAGAAACTGCTTTCAATCAAACAGCGTAGGACTCGAGAAAACCTGGTGACAGCTACCCAAAACAACAAATATCGAGCAACGAATACAGTAAGGTACTCCTCTTGCAGCAGGGAGGTGGGGGGGGGGAGCCTCTGCACAATTACGCAGATGAAATGATTCGCTGTATCAAGTCATTAAACCAAAATGAGTCAATGTGAGCTGTACTAGGGCCGACATTCGTCTTCTTCAGCAAACGACGCATCCGTGGCTAAGTGAAGGCTGATCCGTGAACCATTGATGGATGAGTAATATGTGGCCACAGAATTGTGACATGGAATTCCTCGAGCAAACTGAAAACGGACAGAAGTGCATATAGCTTCGATGGTTTTTGACGTCATGTCACTGTTTCAGCATGAGAAATTTCGCTTTTGCAATCTTCTCTCGAAGAAATCTTTAGCTTACAATAAATCGTTTCTGAGAGCAGAAATATAGAAACGGCGAGCTGGTAGAAAATCACGTCACACTAGCAGGACCTGAACTTTCATCGACCACAAATAGGACCAGCAATCCCTAGGGGCAATGGCCTTTACATATTATGTTGTCCCATAAGTCTTTGCAGTTTTATTCAACGATTCACTGCAGATTTCGCCGGCGGTCTCTTGCACTGAAGCGCTGCATAGCGTTCGAAAGAGAATGACTTGCTCTATCAGAACATATATTGCATTTATTTTTTAATCGTGAATATTGTTAATTTTTAGGTCGTTGAAGTGAAAAGTGAAAAGTCAAAAAGTAGCCATTTGCGCACATGTTCTCTCCGCTTAGGTTTGTAATTTTTTGCACAGTTTTTTACAGCATTTGGAAGACAATGTTTTGTGCTACAAGAATATGTGTTAGTGACACTTGCTCATCTGTCCTTTATTGATTTTTAGGTAACCATATTGGGACGTCCGACTTTTCCGTCCGAATTTTTACCAAAACTCCGGTTCTGTAGTTGGACTTTTTTGCTTGGTGTTATATGTCGTTTGGAGGAGGATGTCTTGCTCAGTAAGAATTTGTGTCGCGTTTATTGGCTCACGCTGATTTCTGTCGAATATCAACAACTGAAGAAGGAGAAGGAGTTGTTGGTGAAGACGATTTTTCTCTTTTTGGCATTTTGTTGATAATGAATAGAAACCAATAAACGCGACACATATTCTTATAGATCAAGACATTTTCTTTCGAACGACATATAACGCCTACCCAAAAAGTCCAACCACAGAGCAGGAGCTGTCGGCAAAAATAACCATCCTCTTTTGGACGTCCCAATTTGATGGCCTAAAAATCAATAAAGGACAAATGAGCAAATAGCACTAACACATATTCTTGTAGTACAGAACATTATCTTCCAAATGCTATTAAAAACTGCGCAAAAAATTACAAACCTGAGCGGTGAGAGCAAGTGGGCAAATGGCTTCACTTTTTCACTTTTCACTTCAACGACCTAAAAATTAACAAAATTCATCGTGTAAAAAGGAAAGCAAACAGTTTCTGATAGAGAAAATCATTCTCTTTCGAAAACTATGCAGCGCTATGCAAGAGACCGCCGGCGAAATCTGCAGTGAATCGTTGAAAAAAACGGCGGGGACTTATGGGACAACCTAATACAAAACATGAACACTCTTACTATAGGTAACTTTGGCGAAAGGTAATGTCACCAAACTTCTTTTTAGTTGGAGCTAGTGTGGTTCCCAAACCATAGAAGCGAGCATTCGCAAAGAAGTTTGTTACTCCTCAAATGCTAAGTAAGTGTGTTGAGACCAACCTAAGGGAACCTAGCACAATCAAGAAATAGATATGATCCCTGGCATTTTTTCGTATCTACTTCTACGTTGCAGTTACCCTTTTAGCTAATTCGTCTATCAAAGTATCGAATTTCCATACCCCTTCGACACGATCTGCGAAGTGTTTAGCTTACTGCATGTGGTCTGAAGCATGTGTGGTTTCTCCGTATGTAGTCATCAGATCTGCACAGTGATATTGAATTTCATTGTTAAAATTAATCTTCGTTACTCACCAGGCAAAGATCCGGTCCTGCACCTTTCAGCTCTTTTCCGCGTCCGCAGTAATGATACTTGTAATATGTGTCTTCAAAGCACTGAGATATCACTTTCAGATAGACGAACTTTGTTGGCAGTCTAGGCAGAATGCTCGCCACCCCCGGTTTTCTAGACATTCTAAACAAAGTTTAATACTAGCACAGGTCGTAACCTTCATAATATTGCCAAGGGTACTAGGAGTAAAAACAAAAGAATCTTCGGAGAATCGGCATCAGCTTGCAGCCAGCTAATGTGACTACGTTGCGGATTCATATTTTTCTTTAATGTCGGACTAAGCAGTCAACACATGCAAGCGCATGCCTGTGTCCTACTATGTGCAAAAAGCTGCTTTTGTCCGCCTGTCGTTCTGTCCATCTGTCCGAGACCTTTCCAAGACGAAGTGTCATCGACGCCGTCCCACGCTCCTTAAAATTCAGGACACGTGTACTAGACGCCGTGACAACGTCGTGCCACGTTCGTTCGGATTCAGAATGTTCAATATAAACGCCGTGAGCGAGCGTTTGAATTCAGAAGGCCTGACATAAACCTCAATGATCTGATATCGGTCTCAATTTAGCAGAAAATAGATTTCGACGTACTCATTTATTTGGAGCGAAGTCCGAGTCACTGGAGAAACCGGTTGTTGCATTGAGCATTCAGGAATAGTGATCGCGTGAATGCGAAGAGGGTTGGAAAGGCCTCAAATGAACCGCTTAAGGAGACTGCGCTATCCTATACGTATTCAAAAGCGCTTTTATCACATTAGGATGAGAAGACCTATGGAGAAAATAATAGAACTGTTGCAGCTGGAGTGACGGGAGTTCAGGCCAAGCCCCCCTCCTCGTCCTCCTCCATCCAACCAGAAGTTTTGCGGACAGTTGCAAAAAGGAAAGAGCAATCGCGCTTATATGTTGGTCGATTCAGTTTTCTTAGAATGGATTCCGACCTTTAATATCTTATAGCAGACGGAGTTTTGCAGCGGCGTTCTGCAGCGGATTCATGCCAAGTTGTACGCACATGATAACTTCATTCGATGCGGTATCTAAGTGTAAGTATCCTATTATATATAAAAGAGCAGTGTATGTGTATGTGTATGTATGTATGGGTGTGTGTGTGTGAGTGGTAGTGTGTGTGTATGTGTGTGCTTCCGTCCGTCACAACTGGAGTGAGGGATGCCTGGCGGTTCAGTAGACGTGCCGAACACGTCGGCAACCGTGCATGGCGAGCCGTAGACGTGCCAAACATGTCGGCAACCGTGCATAGGCATTAAGGTGATCATCGACGGAAGGCCTTCACAGCAGGCGGACCATCGATATCGATCGATATTATCGATTTTTGTGGATTTCGTTCAAGCGGCGCGAAACTTCAGCCCCGGGGGTAATCGAAGTCGCTGAACACGAATATGAAGTTCGTTTTTGAGCTGTCGATGGCCATCAATCGATATTTGGCATATTAGCGTTTTGTGGATGTCGTCCATTTTTTCGCTTTTTCTAACTTGCCCTAATCGATGAAGTTAAGATGATCTCCCTGAGGAAACGATGACATAGGTGGCAGCTACAATTGATGATGAAAAGTTATTGCCACGGCTTCTTGATGCAAAGCTTTTAGTGGAACGCAGTGCTCCACTAACAGCTTCTTGCAAAGCTGTAAGTGGAGCACTGCGTTCAAGGAGATCACTGTGGCATCTCTTCTGAATATATTGATGCTCCTTAGTACTAATTGACAGTAGTGCTGTAGGTCCTTTTGCGGGGCTCTTCTGCAGCATGCATTAGCTATCTACCGCTCCATGTGCGTTACGTTCGGATTCAGTCTTAAGGTCCGTTTTGAACTAGCTCCTTGGTGGCGTTCGATACGCGAAATTAGCTCGTTGTTGAAGACCTTAAGGTGGTGGCAATGTCCATTTCTCCACGTGGTGCCACTGGAAACTGCTCGCTTTTTTCTCTCGCCTAAGCACGGACAGTCGTGTGCAGGTGACAGGTCCTTTTGACAGGCCGGCCTTCGAAGATCCCATGTCACATCATATGGTTACACGTTATATGATTATCGAAATAGTATTACGGCAGTCGCGGGAGCCGACGCGCATTCGCAGAGCCCGGCAAGTGTGAATGCGAGGGTCCCTGATGCGAGGACGGCATCGAGGGGCAACTGAGCTAGTCCCAAAGTCTTGTAACGTAAGCAGCGTAGCAAGACCCACGTAGCTGAATGTGGGTACGTTGACGTGCCCCTCATGCGAATGGCAGAAGCAAAGGGGCAAAGAAGGGTTGATTTTGTGCGGTGCAGGAGACGAGGTGGTCCTGCTGCAAGCCAAGAGACATAAGACGAGGTTTCAAGGCCCTTCTACTCAGGCGTTCGTTATCTACGACCCGAACAGAAACCCAAGTCTAGCCTCACGACACCACGGCTAGTCGAGATGACGTTACAAAGCAGAAGTTGCTATCCTGTGGAGGCCTTCACCGGATAGGTGGATACTGTTGCTAATGTGTTGCAAGCTGCTGTAATTGGCTGGTGCTGTTCTATTGCAAGGTGGCCCACGCAACAGAACAGCACCACCTAGCGTGGGCCACCCTGCAATAGAACAGCACCAGCAGGGGCAATTAGCTGGCTGCCTTCGAACCCCTTACGCTCGTGTGGCCCCTAAAATGGTCTAGGGGCCACACGAGCGGATGGGGTTCCAACGCCACCGCTCATATCCAGCCCTTACCATGCCGGTGAATAATTGTAAAATATCAAAAATTTATTTCCTTAAAAACGTACAATGTGATAAGATGCGACAAGAAATAAGCGCATTACGATAATACGATAAAGAAGCGCATCGCATAAAATGTACATACACATAACACAACACAAATAACACTTCACAAGATGCATAAAGAGGATATGATGTGCGGGATCTTCAGATGAATGGTATAGATATAGATATATGTGTATCAAATAATATATATGTATATATTTTCTTAAAGGTGCAGCTCCAAAAGGGGTCCACTTTAGGCCGTCTTATGGACAGATTAAATCAAATTAAATAAACTAAATCTTAACACATAAATCGGAAATCATTTCATTTCATGTAATTAATTAATTCCTTAATCTCTCTAGAACTAAGAGCCTAAAAGCCGGCTATCGGAGGTGTCTAATAGCCGGCATACAAAACTTTACCAAACTTAAAACTTAAACTTTGGAGACACAAATATTCCCACCTTCCCCACACAAAACTTTTTAGCCACCCCTCACCACAAATTCCAAATGGGTGGACCCCCTTGGGGGTTGCACCTAGGATCTAAAATAGAAAATCGACACTTTAGAAAAATGGGAACACATGGAATAGATCGTTAAATTTGTTAACCGTGAAAAATGCACCCCTGGGTACCGGATAAGGAGTGGTTTAAATAGTTGAGTTGTGAGTGTGAGAATCTGCACCGAGCACCAGAGGAGAAGTGAGCACCGACAGTGAGATGGAGGAGTATGAGCGGAATGTATTAATAAGGTAGAGTGTAGAGAAGAAAAACTTATAAAAGAGAACATCTAACGTAAGTGAAGGAAGTGATAGCAAAATCCTACTATATATAAAAGAGTAAGCGGTTGTCCGTCCGTCTGTCCGTCCGTCTGCCTATCCGTCTGGCCTTTCCTATCCTAGACGTCGAGTAACAGGCGTCCGGGTTCAGACCATGTGTCACCCATGTCAGGTCGAGAGGGTCAGAAGGCGTGTCACCGATGTCGCGCAAAGGGCTTTCGTAATCACCATCAGAAGACATGTCACCGACGTCGTTCTACAGGCGTCCGAATTCAGAAAAGGTGTCACCGACGTCGTTCAACAGACGTCCGGGTTCATAAGAGGTGCCACCGACGTCGTGCAACAGGCGAACGGGTTCGGAAGAGCTGTCGCCGAAGTCGCGCAAAGGGGGAGGGGGGGGGGGGCAGGTACAGAAGACATGTCAGCGATGTCCTTCAAAAGACGTCCGGCTTTAGAAGACGAGTCAACGATGTCGATTAAACGATGTCCGGGTTCAGGCATGTCACCGATGTCACGCCGTGAGCGTGGGAGGACAAGTTTGGGGGGGGGGAATATCTTGAAAAGTGAAATTCTTGAAATTCGTGAAAGTGACCTGGAAGGGAGAGGGGGCTGGAGGTGACACGGAGACGGGGAACCAGTAATACGGGATCTCTAAAATGGACGGGACGGGACCAAGGGAATGGGGAAACCAATAATGGTGTTCAGTAGACGGTTACCAATAAGGGAACAAGAAAGGAGGAGTTAATTAAGGATGGTTACCAATAAGGGCAATCAAAAAGAAGGGGTCCAGCAGCTGAAGCGGGCAAGAGGGGACCACTAAAGGATGACCTGTTCGAGAGAACCAGTAAGGTGGGGTGGGGAGGGGGGGAGGGGGTGGCGTCCGGATTCAAAAGATGTGTCAGTGTTGTGGGGCAACGGGCTTCCGCGTTCAGAAGACGTGTCTCCGATGTCGGTCAAAGGCCGCTTGGGATTGCAAGACGTGTCACCGACGTACAGAGGCAGGCGCGTTCGCTTATCCGTTTAGTATCTCTTATTATTGACAGTTTTGAGGAAAACATTTTTCTAAAACATAGGAGAGAGGTTATCTCCTCAATGGATGATATCTGTGTGATTCTTTCCATCTTCTAACAGTGATGACTTTATTGGGAACTTCATTTCAAGAGAGCAGTTATATGAAACAGCTGTATCACAATCGCAGAAGGTTTCGGACATGAGCAAACCGAATCAGCATGGTATGCGTCTGTGTAAAGAAGTTTTTCAGGGTTTCAGGGTTTGGGGGCGAAGCCCCCAACCAGACGTTTGGCGGCCTCTAGGCCGTTGAACGTCTGGTGATCAATAAAGTGAAAACAAGGAACAAGGCCAAAAAGGAGTGATGATAAGAAAGAAATGGAAATGGGGAGGGGGAGGTGTGCATTAAAGTATTGAAAATCATTCGATCAAGTTTTTAACTTCGGTTCTGTCTTTTAGGATGGGGAGGAATGGTGGAACGACAAGGTGGAACGAAAACAAACGGAAGGTATATCGATACCACTGCGTAACCAAATCGGGAAACTGGCTAAGGAGCGAGGACCCACCAGAAGGAAACGTTCACCCACCAGTGAGATCAACAAAAAATCGGCATTCTAGAAGAAGTCTAATAAAATATTCGGTTCTAAAGTGCTCTTGCCTCCATGACGTTCTTTTCTTTCTTTCCACGCAAGCACTATGGTGAAGAGGGTACCCACCGGTGCGGGGACTAAACGCCCGTTCGCGTCGAGAACGTATTTGCGGATGTCGTTCCTAAAAAGGTTATAACGTAGATGGAGGTGATTATTTTCTTGGAATGCAGATTAGAAGAAAATTGGCGAAGACATACAGTCTCTCTGAAGAGCACCTCTGACGTGAACCGTCCAGCGAGTTCTTGCCTTTTTCCGCTCCTCGAACTCGGCCTCCCTTTTCTCGTATCGCCGGTGTCGCCCAGCGAAAGCCAGAACATCAATTCCAAATTTGAAGGAGAGACTTGAACAAAAAAATTTTATATTAAGATTAACACTTACGGAGTGGGATTTCTCAAGGCAGTCACAGACACTGGACAGGGGAGCTCTCGCATGCCAAGACGAAGTCCGTCGAGACAAACTCCTAGAAGAGGGGCGGAGATTAAAACTATTAACACTAGTTTTACACCGCATTATGGGAGGGGAAGAGCAACTAGACTGAGAGCTACCTATCAGTAGGTTCCACTAATTCTTCCGGGAAATCGCGGCTTGGCGCAGGAGTCTGAGATGCGCACTGCGTCGCGCTTCACCAATGTAGGAGGTTCGCAAGCCTAGGAAAGTAACTTCAAGAAGAGGGGACAAGCAACGGGGGCTGGCGGCGGAGAGCTACCTAATATATCCAACACTACTGACCTCCTTTAGGTATACGCGGAAGTAATCAGTGTAGGCGGTTACGTGGTCTTGGGGTTTTCCTCTCTTTGTCCGGATCCACTTCTGCATTTTCTTGTTTGAGTCCACACTCTGTAAGCACTGTTTCAACAAGCAAACTAGTCTTCGTAAGAAGAGTCGCTGGAAGCAATTGCAGCACACCGACCTTGAAACGTGCGTTGCTGAGGTCGGGCCATAGATATCGCCAACTGCGGTATTCGCCACAACTGTGTGAGATTTTCGAACGCAAGGCACGCCTCTTCAGGCAGCTTAGCCTCTGGCGATTTCTTCACAATAGACAAGACTGCCTCAGCAAGTTGCTTCTGAAGCTGAGTGAGCCGCACCATGCAGGAATCGACTTGACCAACGGGAAAGCTTATTCTGGGGTTTAGCTAAGAAGTAGGGACAGTAGAAAGCGATCCTCACCGCCATCGTGAGACCGACTATCATGTTGGACTGGTCTGAGACAACGTTCATCAGTTTTCTGACGATGAGGTAGGATGGCTGTTGAACGCTCGACAGCGTTTGCGCAATTCTCTTCCCTTCTTCAACATCGGGCCTTACGTCACCCAAGAGATGCAAGAGATGAACTTTTAAGGAACCACTTTTTAAGGAAAACCTGCAGTCTCGTAACGCCGATGGTGAGCGTATTCTTGAATATGTGGGATCGCATAACCTCACTATAGTGAACACCGTCTTCCGAAAACGCGACCCCCACCTCATCTCATACTATAGCGGGAGCTCTCAGATAGACTTTGTCCTTGTGAAGGATCGCGACCGAAGTCTTGTCACAGA
The DNA here is from genome assembly GCA_947396885.1 of Heligmosomoides polygyrus polygyrus. Lineage (NCBI taxonomy): Eukaryota > Metazoa > Nematoda > Chromadorea > Rhabditida > Heligmosomidae > Heligmosomoides > Heligmosomoides polygyrus. The sequence goes on along the minus strand of OX377205.1, from coordinate 36,190,419 downwards.
CGCGAAAATCGTACCATATGAGACGGTCGTCCCACAGCATCGATCGCTGGTCTGCACTTTAAAGACCACACCTCCGAGGTTGAAGCAAAGTGAGCGTTGCGGTGCAGCTAGAATCAAGTAGTGGCGAATGAGAGAGAACGAAGCAGCTATAATTTCTCGCGCTCGGTTACCGACAGTAACAACTGTCGATGAAACCTGTAAGAAGCTCGAGTCTCGCCATGGTGAGCGGTATTTGTACCGACTTGCTAAGACACGCCATCGCCAAACTGAGGATATTGAAAAGTTTTTTTGGCTTCAATGATGAGAGCGGCCATGTTCTGACAGACCGCTGGAGCGAAAGCGCGAAAAAAAGCGCTGAAGCGATGGCGTGATTGCTTTGAGGGAATTTCCACTATGGAATTTCCTCACCAAGCGATCCCTTCTGTGGAATCACCGTCCCGTCCACAAGATCACAGTGGATGAAACAGAAGAGGCTCTGAAGAATATGAAACGCGGCAAGGCAACAGGCCCCATGATCTGGCAGTATCCTACTGAGTGGTTTGCTGAGTTCTTCAACCAGGTAGTAAGGAGAAGAAACTACCGGAGTGTTAGCACAACAGTACGACGATTGCAATTTGGAAGAACAAAGGCAGTCCTGCAGACTGTTCCAATTACCGTCCGATTCGCTTGCTTTCGCACAGCATGAAGATATTCGAGCGGATCCGAAATTTAAATAAAAAAATTAAAAATAAAAAAATAAAAATCAGACGAAATCGTCAAGCTATCCGACAACCAGTGCAGCTTCGTAGCTGGTTGTGGGACCATTGATGATATGTACGTGAAGAAGCATCGCGGGAACCGAATCCGGTGCATCTTGCCTTCCTCACTTGGAGAAAGCCTTCGATTGCGTACCGCGTGAGGTTATATGGTACGCCTTGCGACAGCACAACGTACCTGAGGAGTTCATAGAGTGGGTGCGGATGCTCTATTCTTGCCCAAATAGTAGAGTGCAAGCTGCAGCTGGAACCTCAATGGAGTTTCCCATCTCTGTTGGGGTGCAGCAAGGTTCTGCACTTTCCCACTCCTCTTTGTTGTCGTCATGGATGGCATTGCACGAGATCTTCAGAAGTTCGTTCCAGACGTTGCTATATACTGACGATGTAATGCTAGCTTGAGAAGATAAAGGTGAACTCGAGCGGCAGATGAAAGCTTGGTGTGATCGATTGGAGCGTTCTAGACTCAGATTGAACTTGAAGAAGACCGAGTACCTAACGACGAACGTTATCGAGTCCGGCTCCATTAAGATTGACAGCATTGAGCTTGCGCGCACATGGGTTTCAAGTACCTGGAGTCAGCAATAGCGTCTGATGGCAATTTGATAATTGAACTCATGTAGAGTGCAGCTTGGTCCAAGTGGCGTTCGCTGACTGGCGTGCTCTAGAGATAGAAGGATACCAGAGCGCTTGATATTGAAGATTTACAAAGCCGTCGTCCGGCCAGTAGCAATGTACGGCGCTGAGTGTAATTGAAGCACGCCTCAGCGTCATGTAGACGAAAATGCTGCGCTGGTCGGCCGAGTCACGCGCATGGACCGCATCCGAAATGAAGTCATTCGGCAGAAGTTTGGTGTCGCGCCGATAGCTGACAAGATGCGCGAAGCTCGCCTGCGATGGTACGGCCACGTTCTGCATGGAAAAGAAGACAGTTTCCGCAAGATAGGCCTTGAGTTGGAAGTGTCAATAAAGCGGCCTAAAGAGTGCTCGAATGGCCTCATGAAACCAGAAAAGCGGCCCCAGCTAGGAAGCGGGACAGACGCAGAAGAAAATGAAGAAGAAGAAGAGGTTGGAGATCTTAAGGCGAGTCTTCCACAGAACTGTAGTCTATTGATAGGTAGGTTGTAGTCCTTCGACGCACCTTAGTCGGCTAGTCCTATCTTGATATGCGTCCGAAATGATATCCTCATCGTAAACGGCATTTCTGATCAAAAACTGATGTTCCAGCATTTGTCTGAATCGCACCTTCGCAGATAGAAGGCGATGATGTGATCGATGAACGATGGCACTACTGAAACATCTAGTAGATACTACCGTTAGTAAGTATGGTGTCGAGTTCCGCATGAGTCGTACCGTAGCAGGAGGTATTCCTTCTTCGCGAAGATAGAATTTCCATGGAAAAGGCATGTGGCGGATAATAGCCTAGCAGCGACACGATAGATGTTTCGCTCTGCTCTCCGGGCCCCAATCTTCCACCTATACTTCTCCTCGAGAGTCCCTGTTTTTAGATTGAAGCCTCTGACGACGAAGTAATAGAAGGACTTCTCCTTGCGTAGAACTTATTCCAGCTTCCAGTAGAATTCATCGAATTCGACCTTACCAGCTGTTGATGTTGGTGGGTGACACTGGATCTCACTGACCTACTTCCGACGCTGAGGATGAATACGAAGGATTCGAGAGGAGAAGCAAGAACAGTACGTCATTAAAAATAAGCTCTGAATAGGAGATTAGACTGCCACCCTTCCGGCAGACGGCTAGCAATTCCTACCGTTATTGAAAAACATTGCATTCCATAAAAAAGAGATCAAAGGCAGTTGTAGAGAAAAGGAGACGACCGTATTCTATCCTGATCCATATCCTATTTGATAACTAACCATAAGTCTTGTCAATTTGTTTATAAACGAATCATGCTAAGGCCGCGAAATATGTAGAACTGACGCAACCCATGGAGGAATCCACAGGGATTAGAAGCGGGGTCCAAAACACCTACTAAGCTCACATATAAAGTTTAAATCACTGATGCTTCTGCCAGATTCTCAGTGTACGTTATGGTACGGAGTAAACGGATATACAAGATGCTGTAAAAGCAAACGTAACATATTTCAAGTAAAAACTGAAGTAGATTTTTTGTTGTTGCCCTTTTCAATGTGTAGAGTGAGATCATCGAACTCCCACTGTCGCATCCGCTTCGAACGCTTTGGACTCACGAAGGGCAGGCATTCGTTACGGAGAGTAGCCCAAGGTGCCTTATGCCTTATTGATTATTGAACAGTAATGCTCTATTTTAAAATTTTCGAATTGGCACATAGAGAAGCAAGCTTTCGTAGGAAACTTGCGCGCTAGATAGACGACTGATATTGCCCAACGATGTTTCAGAAATAGTAAGTATTTTGAAATTAAGAAGGGCTTTGGCTACGATCTCTCTTGGATTAACAGAGCTTCTGAATTTAGGTACAGCGTGGTAAAAAAAACAATGATTATCTAACTACCTTACCATAGCGGTTTGTATATCGTTTTCATTTGCTGTCTTTAAAAATGATTTTCGCAATACCAAACTGCACCATTTTCGTTTTAAAGTGCACTACATATTTCCAAGTCAAATTGAATTTCTTTAAAATCTAACTAGACACTTTCAAAATCGAAGCGATTGCCTACTGAACGAAACTGGGGAGTTGTTACGTATGTTACACTTTCCATTTAAAATCGGCTGCAAAGGGTGTACATGAAGTACATATGGTGGTCACACTGCTTGAGTGGCCAATATTTCTGTCCCTATGCTAAGCGAAGGTTTCTGAACAACACGATAAATAAATAAGTACTGACACCCTTGAAATAACAATAGCAGAAAAAAAACTTGAGAGAGAGTTGTTACAGGATGTTTTGTTGCGATCAAAATTCTTGCGCCAGGCGGGACTCGAACCCGCATCTTCTGCTTTCCGGGCAGCGATGTTCGCCTTAAACCACCGGCGCTGTTTGACCTCACGTAACATCCGCGATATCCCTGAGGTCTATCAGCACCCACCCGTGATACGGAGATGCAACGAAACATCCTGTAACAACATATAGCCTCTACACCAGCCGCTCCAGGCTTAAGCAAATGTGTTAGAACATTGAGAGAGAGTTGTACTGCACTATGCGTCACGTAACCCTTGATTTATGAAATTTCGTATGTTATTTACGCACACCCCCCTCCAACTGCCATTATTTATCTTCCAGATTATGTTTTCATCAGAAGTTTTCTTGGCGTTCCTTCTGAAGGGGCTTCTTGCTTGCGATATCTCACGAGTACTACGAGGCAAGAAAAGAAGATGGCCAGCAGTTCCACATCCATCCTGAGAAAGGCGCAATACGAGAGCATTGAGGTAAACGATGAAGGAGGTGTGAGTGTGAAACAAGAAGAGGATCCCACATATTCGTCCTACATATTCAACTCTAATGATTCTCATTCTCTGTACCGACGTCTTTCGTTCGTGCGTTTCAATATGCGCAACTGCCTACTATTTATTTATTTATTTATTTATTCAAAGACGTGTCATACAATATACGTGAATTAACATAAAGGAAAGGAAATCAAACGAAACCAGGTCATATCAAATCAAGACTCAAGAAATGATCGCCAGATAAAATACAACGCCAGATTAGCTTAAAAGGAGAAATCTACGAGCAATAAATGCCTTGAGAGCCGGGAGTGACATCTGTCTGACATTTTCGGATTCACCAAGCAAGCAGTTAAGCTCCCTGAGATTCCTATAGGTGAGGAAGCTTGACCTAGTCTTCGTCCTTGCAACAGAGACATAGATTCTAAGTTTCCCTTCTCTATTTCTAGATAGCGGAGACTTGAAGAATGGCAGTGGGTCAACTGCAACGGTTTTAGTCAGAATTTTTAACAACATGAGCAAATCGGCCTTTTTTCTTCTGGAGCACAGACTAGGAAGACCAAGCAACTTTGCTCTAGTGGATCCAATTGGCAAATCACAATAATGAAGTCCATAACATCTCATAAACAGTTTACGTGCATAATTATTCTGAACGCTTTCCAACAAACCGATATCCTTCTTTTTGCTGGGGTTGAACACGGTTGTGCCACATTCTACGGCCCATTGTAGAATGTGGCACAACCGTGTTTTTAATATCTTGTAGAATGTGGCACAACCGCAGTTTTTAATATCTTAAATAAGTTATAAGTTCGGAAATTTGCTTTCTTAACTAACGCTTTATACTGCTCATTAAACCTGAGATCTGCTGATATTGAGAAACCTAGATCCCGAACGGCAGAGACCGATTTCAGTAACACTCCTCTTAGACTGTACGCTGATATTGGGAAACTTGACTTCTTGTTCCGACTGTAAAACTACAAGATTTTTCTGGAGCAAGAGGTAGCTCCCATATTTTTGCCCACTCATTCACGCATTCGATCGCTGACTGTATCACACGACAGTCTTGAACATTTTCGATCTCTTTATAAATTTTTATGTCGTCACGTACATTTTGCAGGCAGCCCCAAGTCGAGCAATTTTAGCTGGTAGCTCGAATGTATATAAGAGAAACAAGAGTGGTGATAGAACCCCGCCTTGAGGCACACCACTGCGAGCAGAATACATGCTTTAATACTCATGTCTTACTTTGACCTGATAGGTTCTTCCCGTGAGGAAACTCTGGATCCAAGCCGGAATCATAGGATGGATACCGGCCATTTCCATTTTTATAAGCAGCTTATCTACTGGAACCTTGTCGAAAGCTTTCGAAAAATCAAAATACCAACATCGGTACGATTACCTCTTTCAACGGCAGCAGTCCAATCGTTTAGCGAAGTGAGCACCGCAGTTTCGACTGATCTGCCTTTCATAAATCCAAATTGATTTTCAGAAATTACTTCACTTTTTTCGATGTATTCTAAAACGTGCTTTTTCATTATTTTCTCGAAGGTTCTCGCAAAAATTGACGTTATACTAATAGGTCTATAATTTCCAGGATCACTATACGGCTGCTTCTTAGGGATAGGAGTAATGAAAGCATGTTTCCACCTTTGAGGGACCTCAGCATTCATGTAGCTGAGGTTGAAAATCTGCTCAAGTGGGAAAACTATGTAATCCAATACGTTTTTGATGAATTTTAATGGAATGAAGTCCGGTGAAACCGAGTACGATGTAGGCCACTTGGACAAAATTTCATAAATTTCTTCCTTATGGAACCATAAAGAAGGCTTCATTTGAGATGTGACTACTGGTAGATTGTCATGAAAAACGGAACCACTATGACTTGAGAGATTAAAGACTTTATGAAATTCTTCAGCCAGGACATTGGCTTTATCCTTATCAGAACAAATAGAGAGGCCATCACTATTTATCAAATTAGGTATGGTCCCTGAATTTGTATCACCACTACGTGAGCTGACATATCTAAAGAAAGCTGTTTTGTCTTCTGAAGCAATAATTTTCTTTTCTAGGTAGAGATAATACTTATAGGTAAGCTTCTCCACTTTCTTATTTAGCGACTCGTATATTTTCCAATCAGAAGTCCTATTTGTAACTGTAGCCTGATCCAAAGAGAAGATCGCTGTCTGTGCAATCTTTTAAGGTATGGTGGGAGATTCAGCTGGTTGGAAACAGCCTTGCGTTTAGGAACGTATAACTCGATAACATGGTGAAGCACTGCAAGAAAAGTTTCGTACATGGTATTGGCTAACGTGCTGTTTAAGAGAATACCCACCCAATCAACATTAGCTAGATGCTCCCTGATTTGTTCATAGTTGGCAGCTTTGAAGTCCCTTACCCATCGCTGTGCACCACTGTCGCCAGGACCTGCTTTCAGCTGGATTTGGAAGAGAACTGTATTGTGGTCGCTATTTCCAATTGGTGGACTAGTTCTTACACGTTTGACAAGGCCTTGCTTATTACAAAATATGAGGTCCAGAAAGGATGGCCCTCTGGTGGTTCTAGGCACCAATTGATTAAAAGCATGAGCTTCTAACGCGTCACGGAAGGATTTACAAGTTCTCTGACTGTTTAGCATCAAATCGGGCAAGTTAAAATCACCTAGAGCAATGCTAGGTTTGCCGCACGCGCAGAAGTCAGTGATAACCTTCGATAACTGCTGGGTTCTTTCTCTGCTACAACCAGGTGCTCCGTAAATCCCTATAAGTCCTAAACTAGACAAAGAGTTTGTTATATCACAAATTAAGACCTCGTAAGAATCTTTGACTGATTCCATAAAAACTACTTCATAGCAAAGGAACTTCTTAAGTAAAAGCAGAATTCCTCTACTATCCTACTACCTCTACGCCTGAGGTGGGTGCCAGTTTAAAGGGGCCTTTAAGATATAGGGCTCACCCTGGGGTCGTGTACATATTAAAAATAATTCTTATGCAAGACGTCGTCGTGGGAAGAATTTTATATACGCTTTATGTTCTTTTTGCGATTTCAACAGCCCTTGCAAATTATTTTTCTTCATCTATGAGAAACAAGTACGGGCTACTCTTATACAAGCCTCTCTTTACATGTGTTAGTAAAAAACTTACCACAATCTCATTTTATCTTTTTTTCAAATTGCATTTCCCACATTACTCACAAAAGGATTGAAAAACACTCAACCCGAACATGTTCATGTAATCTGGCTTAATCCACATAATTGTTTTGATTATTATTTATGGCGCACAGTTTTTGTATTAATTAAACTTGTTAACAAATATTCATAGTAGGAAGGTGATGTGAAAATTCTGGTCATCGTTTCGCTTCGATGAAGTGAAAGTGTCGAAGGAGAAGACGAATTTTGCAAGATTGTCGTCGTGCTTGGATGTTCTTTTGAATTTGCAATCTTGTCCAGGTGGCTGAAGCAATTTTGCACCCCGCTCTACTGTAAGCAATAGCCCGCTCTCCAGTCAACTATGACGACTACATTGTGATTCATTTCGTTTTCAAAATTTTGCGCTTAAGTGGCTGTTTACGGCACTGATCATCTACTCTGGAGGGTGGTCGGATCATGGTTATCGATTTCGCCAAAACTTCGCTCAGAGTGGTTATTTAAGGAGCCGGTCACAAAAATATGGTTTGCTTTTAACCCATTGACGACCGCGCGGGCCGATTTCGACCCCCAGTTTTTCTGTAGTGTGGGACCGCGTGGACCGATTTCGGCCCGCGGTTATAACTGTTCGCTACAGCCCATTTCTCGCCTGTTTTGTAGTCTACGAGTAATTATTAGATATGTTGGATCCAGCAATGCTACTGCACTGTGATTCGGCAGTCATTTACTTCTAAACCCTTATCATAAAAACAAATAATCAACACTACACACTATTTGAGCAGCACAAAGATCAGCGCTATTCACAAACAGCTGCTCACATCTTGAAAATGGTCATGGAGAAAAATAACTAGTCACATTTCTTGTAAAAATTTTGAAAACAATCCAGACAAAGATATGTCAAGAACCTGCTACATCATGTGGTTATCTTATTCGGACAATTTGTGGCAAACATGCGCTCTTTTTACTTGTGGACCTTCTTACAGCAGCATATATATATATATATCTTTTATGTTTTACTTCAAACCTGTTCCGTCCTTCTCCAATATGTAGCTAACCTTTGGAGAAGGAGCTTCATTTGGAACATCGTGAAGTTGTGCTTCCACGAGATTTCAGCATCCGTGCGGTCCCAGCGCGCGGTCCCATGTGCCAGACACGCGATTTGCAGCGCGGTCGTCAGTGGGTTAAAATTGCGACTGGTTAAGGTGGGATACGATAGGTGTGGGTAAGTAAGGGTCACTCAATCATGCCCGCCAACACCTACGCTAACCTGCCGTTCTCAATCGGAAATTTTAAAAACAGATCTTTCGTGAGTGTCAGAGCCTTAGTTACCCTTTCTAGGCTTAGGCGAAGAAATTTTGCTACCTCTGGAGTCGTGAAAGTACATTAGTGTCTGTCAACCGGCTCTCCTTTCTGGCGACCTTTTCCTTTGAGATTTTACATAGTACTTTGTTTGGTTGTTGTAGATCTTTCCTAGTAAGTGCAAAAGCGTGCACAGGAGAGCTCAACAACAAGCCGCTCCGTCCTTACTCACAAGCTAAGTGCATTGGTACGAAACAATTTGCTGTATGTTACTCAGGTTCACAAGCTTTCATAAACGACGAGATCATTCCCTAATTCCCTAAAAACTTCATGTACAAGCCTAGTTGAGCAGAACTGGATGTGGAGGTTCACAACTTCAAATCCATTGCGAAAAACTAAAAGGAGTGAAGTCGTTTGTCATCTCTTCCATACCTACTGCGGCATGAGCTGCATGTTCAAGATACTAGCTAAAGAAGAACTGAGCTAGATTGTACGCAGCCTTAAACAGAATGTTACCTCTCACGGCACTTTTATCTTTTCTCCCGCTGTTTAGAACACTTTCGTGGAAAGTAGACAAGGCAAATAGGCATGCTAGTGAACGATTGTAATGGTGATTGAATGCAAATTTGATCTGGGAACGACTGCAATGCATTGGATCATGGAATATGTTTGGTACCACATCGTATTAGGACACATAGTGGCCAAAGTCATTTAAGAATAAAGCCTTTTGGACATATCTCACTTACGATTAGAGTAACTACTCCTTTACTACTCCTCCAGCACCGCATCGCCATGCACGTTGGGCGTGTCCGACACATCTACTGAATCAACGTGTTCGGCACGTCCACTGAGTGGTCAGGCACGTTGCACACCTACAACCCTCTACACACTGCTCCAGCACCGCGTCTCCAGGTGCATTGGTGAAATGTTCGGTAGCTCCACTGAATCGCCAGGCACGTTACTCAGCTACATCCCCATACTTTCTCCAATACACTCCTCCAGCACTCCTGTGCAAACAAACACACAGATAGACAGATAAACGTAGATTCTCGCTTATATATAGTAGGATTGCAACTGGTCAGTGGTTACTGGTCTTACATACATGACCAATAAAATAGTAGACACACAATGAAGCGAATAGTGGAACAGCAAGACATCGAAAACGCCAACCCTTCAATGGCTCAATGCGGTCGCTACGATAAACACCTTTGAGCACAGCCGCCGTGGTTCTGCTCAAAATAGACTCCGCCCATATGCCTCCACGGCTATAAAAGCCACGCGGTTCGGCGTCGGACGCATTCTTCCTCAATTCCGCTCGACTCGACCGGTCGGTCCTCCGACCGCGCGTCTCTCGCCTCCCGCACTGGGCTGTGGGCGATCCGATCGATACGCGTATCGTGGTCCAGGTCCTGCGCGCCGCTCTGCCGCGGCCTTTTGCCATGACTCCAATCCGCATCGGAGGAAGCCGAGGTGCCCTGCTACGTCTCACCGCAATTCCGTAGCTGTGGGCACGACACGATCACCTGCCCCCTTGGACGGCCTCACTTCAGAGAGACGCTCACTACATTTACTATTCCTGAAGTGGACATCATCGTCCCATTGCCACTACAGCACTGCTCCGACCGATGTGTTATTGTTATAGTATTCTATATCTATATGTGTTCCACTTGTGGAGGGATTCTGTGTCATAAATATGTAATGGTATTCCTGTTCGGCACAGGATGAGGAAGCGTATGGTAAGTCCCTCTGTATTGAGCGCATTGGCTGCGTATGTCTATACCGGACGCTGGTAGAGTTATCGACCGGCCGGCGTCCTGGCTCGGCGCACCCCGACGGGGCGCGGTGCCTCGCACCCGCTGATGGGCTCCGCCTCCGCGATCGATGCGCTTTGACGCCGGTCCGCGGATGGACTCCGCACGCCGGTGCGAGTGTGCTCCGCTCCCTGTAAAGTGTACGCAATGTGCGTCGGGGTTTGAGCCAAGCCTCACGTATGGCAGGCACTGACATTGCAGCCCTGGTTCCCCATTACATGCTATGTAGGGGAGCGCCCACTTGGGCTAGCGGAGCACCCACGCTGCGCCACACCAATGGGGCCCGAGGTTGGTCTGATCCCTGGGGTTGCCCATGCTACCTAGACGGAGGCTGTGGAATCTTAGTATAATAGTACACGGCTGCCATGGGGCAGTTGGATAGGACTTGTCATGAGGCATCGGCTTCACTACACTGGGATTACCGACTCGCAACAACTGTGGTGTAGGCGTATTATTACTTAAGGAGCAGAGAGCGCAGCACAATCGGATACACACACAATATGTAATAAATACTAATAATACTACTAATATGTAGTAGTAGTACTTATGTTAAGTTATAGCATGAGATCTCCGGAATTCGAATGAAGACCTTTTCTCATCGACAATGGTGGTATATTTTGGCAACGAATTCACAACCACTTATTTTCTTGCTTGTTTATTTACATTTGAGGGGGCAGCGCCACTCTTGGTCAAATCTGATATATAGCTTTTCAACTAAATAATCAGTGCCAAATCGTCTCCCAACGGTCTTCGCGCAGCAAAAGGCTACTAAATAGTTGACACGGCAAAGAAAACGTTGCAGCGCGCGATGAAACGGTAGATCACAGTTATTCATAATATGTATTCATACCTATATTATTGGTGCAAGCAATCAGCAGAGATGAAGTATGCAATGTCCACGGTTTTACTGAAGATCTACATACTAGCACCGCAGCAGATGTACTCAGTGATAACCTGAGAAGTGCCCTGACGGCGACCTTGCACTGCAGGGCAACAACAGATATCAAGATCTCATATTCCTATTGCATGTCAAGGTAATAATAAACATCAACAAAGAGATACGGACATTCATAGCGGCTAACCACTGCAAGTGCAAAAAGAAGGCTATTCAGAGGCTACTAATGTCAGATTCTTCAAGAAGGCTCCGGAGGCCATTTCGATGAAGCAGATGAAATCGAACTCGCTTCTGTTCGAATTTGCGATGAAACTCGTTATCCTGCCATGAAAAGCCGTGGTTCGCCGAGGTGGACCTTAAGTGAACAATTTAATTTTGTTTACAAGTCTTTGCTTTAGCCAACATTATTGTTTTCTTGCATCGTATTATTCGAAACCGAAAACGGCGTTTTCATTGAGTAAATCTAGCTAAGCTTTAATATGGTCAGAACAGCAACAGTAACTTAATTCTTTAACAACACGCTAGCAATAAGGGAGACGTTTTCCAACTCCCAAAAGAAACGCGCTCCAGCGAACACGAAAAAATCAAACAGAAATAGGATGTTTGTGGGAAACCTTAGAGTTTTTGAGTTTGGTAACCACATTTAATATGTAGCACCGTTTATTAAACAGCATCATTCAGCAGCATCACATCTTGTGTCTCCGAAGAAAAAAGTCTCAAAAAATGTTTGCCTACTTTTGTTGATGATGAAATTGTCCTCATTCCAGCTACAACAAAGTTATTGCAAAAGCCAAGAAAACAAAGCTTTTCACATTTTGGCAAATCTTGAGGTTTTGCGACGCAGTTGTACAGGGTTTCGCTACGTCCACTTAAGTAATAGCGCGGATGTCATTTTCTTGGAGATTTCTTTAAGAATAAAATGGCGCTTTGAGAGTAACTATAGAATGGATGGCCGCATTGTTTTTTGTTAAGAGATGATTTTCTTGACTGAAGCAGCCTTCCAGTTTTGTGAGAATTGAGAGCTACGGATTACTTTGTAATCCAAACACTGGCACCACCACAAGTCTTAGAAGCCGTTGCGTTATCCATATCTCCCACCTTCCGCAAGAATTCTGAGGCTGTTTCAGTGCAAAAGCTCTCTTAAACTAGAAACATTTAGCCACACAAATGTACGGTTCGTTCAAAGACAATCGTTAGCCCAAAGTCTTGGCCAGAAGGATAATTAGTTGATTATGATTCTAACAGCGTAAACATTTTTCCCAACTCTTTGTTTCAGAACGAAAGGTAAAGTTTTGGAATGATTGGTAAAACCCTTCTGGATCTGTTTAGGGTTGGAGACTTACTGTAAGTCGAGAAGTTGATCCGAACTGCACATTTCATCAGAGGAGACAAGCCACAAGCCTTCTTGCTGCAGTTTCTGCTTAGTCGTTTTCATCGGAAAGTGTAAGATGTCGGGAAGAGCGAGTTTTCTATCCCTGATGAACGATATCGAAGACATCCGTCTGAAACATTTTTCTTATGAGAAATACTGTTTTTGCTGACTAAAAAACAAACAGCTATAAAAAATCAAGTTGAGTTAGGAGTCAGTTACATAAGAGATGCAGAAGTTACTCCGTTGGAGCAGTAAACGGCCGGTATTCGTCGCAGGGATGAGCGGATAAGGATCGATCAACCTTGTATAACGATAAACTAGCCAAGAATCTCCGGACAAGTATTGAAGTCTTGCTGCGCAGTACCGCCGGTTTCGTACTTTTCCCTCCTATGGTGAAGACAGAAAGTATCTCTTCTTCCTGCGCTTGTTAGAGAGAAACAAATTTTGGGAGAACAATCGACAGAAGGGTTCATAGCGGGGTGATGCCTTCAACGCACCCGTAAGGCATGATGAACGGGTAAGTTAAATCAGCTAGACCTAATAATTCCCTTCCCCAGTTCTGTGCTCTCGTTTGCTAACACGGAGTAGAGCACAGAATCCGGTTGCGCATGATTGTTCTACAAAGGAGTTCTATCTCCGGAACCCGCTAATTATCAAAAAAAATATCATCATCCAAAATATTTAAATCTTTAGTTATCATCCAAAATAGTCAAATCTTACGTTCTTCACAGTGAGTTCTGTTTTCTTTTTGTTTTATTTTATATATTGCAAAAATTGTCGTCTTTAAAAATGAGCGATACAAATGCAGCGATTTAAATTTCTAATAGAGCAATAAGCCAGAAACAAACATATGCTATAGTCTGTGTGTTTTTCAATCCTTTGATATTAAATAGCAAGGAATTTTCTCTGTAGAATGGAGGTCGCAGCATACTCATAGCAAATGGAGAGTATGACAAGTGATGAATAAACGGTTAAAAAGTTTGGTGTACATGTACCAGTACCGTTGCCATCATCACATAAGCTTAAACAGTGTGAGAAAGCTTTTTAATGAGGAGAACGCATGAAAGGTTGAAGAAGAGACAATCAGCATTGCTACGAGCAGTTATAATTTACAACTAGAATCGAGAAGAATAAGAACAAACATCATGACGCAAGTTTTCTTCATCTGCTGGTTCTTGAAATTGAATTATGAACGTAGATAACAGTATAAAGGACGAAATCAAGCGAGAGGCTGAAAGTATAAACGGGTGCTACTTCTTTCAAAAAGCGCAACAACAAAACACTTTCCAGTTTTTCTTCAAAAATGACCGGTTTCAGCATTTTTTCAAGTTGCCATCCACCACGCAACTCTATAAAACAAAAAGTTTAACAATTTACTGAGACGACTTGTTTAAATTCGCTGATAGTGTGAATAAAACCGCCTGTCCTCTTGCTGCATCGCCTCAATAATATCCAACACATACTGAGTTAATTTAGGAAATTTCCCTAAGTAAAATTCCAGAACAAGACACACAAGATCTTACTCTGCACGCCTGCGTTGTAAACTTTTCAACCACGGCACTTTCAATCGATTAGGATAATCAGGTAAATCACAAACATTCATAGAAATGTTGGTGTCTAGTTTTTTGAAAGTCTTTTCAACTCCATCGATTTGCAAAATCTTTATTTTTGCTGGAGTTCCATAGGTGACATCAATACTCAAGGTGTGCCAGAACAAATGTTTCGTAAAATCTAGTAAGTAAACGAGGATCAGTGATATGAGCGTCAAAATAGAACACTAAATGCTTTCTTAATGAAAACCCTAATGTGTTCATAGAAATTTAACTTTGAGTGGAACAGATCACCCAGGTATTTTGGTGCATCAGTGGAGTGTTTCGTTAACACGGTACTCTGTAGCAGATCCTATTTCAATGTCCGTATTTTTCAGTACAACCGACTCATTGAGTAACAGTTATAAAAAAATTTCAACAACGTTAATTATCACATGAAAAATCTTGACGTATAGGGATCGACGGCTTAGCTTTTAAATTTTTACTTGAAAAAGCTCAATGCCTGTAACCAAGACAAATTTAAATCGGTTGGGCAAATTTCCTTGCTTACTGATACAGATGCCTCATCGTGTTTTTAGTGACAAAATATTTTGCTCTGGGGATACGCCTTGCGGGCGTCTTTCAATTCTTCCCAACTCAGCAAATTTTTAATCTTCTTCTGCCGTAAGCCTTCTCAGTGCACACCAGTTTTGTGAAGTTTTCTTCCACCGAACTGAGATTTCCAATGTTTTCAAACGCTTACATTTACTGCTGTGCTGCTGTGTTTGACTGGAATACAACACGGGTAGCTAGTCAGGCTCTGTCGTGCGGGCGGGGTACTCCGGGCAGCCAGCCAGACTGCCCGAAGGGACGGGGCGAGACTTAAGGCGGCCTCGAATCGCCTTACATGTACTCCCAGTCTACCGAGTGCAAGCTTTTGGCCGAGCCGACACAGTTACAATCCGCACAGTCACGGACGCATCCACACACACTGTGCACGAACATGCCGCTTCCACGCACAAGGAACGCATCGACCCGACACAGCAGGAGCAAGGAGTCCATCCCCTGCATCCCACCTGCGTCTCTGGGCAGTACACGGTCGCATTTGGTTCGCGTTTAATTCCCCTATCCACCACCCGGGGACGCGCCACGTGGCCCTGCGACAAGCGGCCCGAGATCCCTCTTAACAAGAGAGCCCGAAGGCTCTCTATCGAGGGAGATCCGTGGTATCGAGGGAAATCCGTGGATCTTCCTCGATACCACGGATCTCCCTCGATACCACGGCAATACTTGCGATCTTCAATCGCAAGTATTGCCTGACCGATGTCTCCGTTGTCCCCAAGTTCTACACGGGATCGGACCACCGCCTCCTTTGCGCGAGGATCCGCTTTTCGCGTCAAGGAGAGAAGGCCGCGAAGTTCAAGAAGAGGAATCCCAGAACGACCATCAACTGGGATCTCTACACCTCTCTTGTCGGCCTTTGGGAAGATGCCGTCTGGACAACGTCGACGAGGAATACGACCGCTTCGTGCACCATCTCCACGATAGTGCTAAGGGAGCCGAGAGCTTGAAAACCACCAAGAGACGTCTGTCTCCGGAAACTCTCGAGCTGATACGCCAGCGTGGAGCAGCACGAGCGTCAGGCAACTACCAACTGACGTCCGAGCTTGCGAAGCTATGCAGAGAGGCGATAAAGGAGGATCTGAAGGAGAGAAGGGCGGAAGTGTTGGCTGAAGCAGCAGAGGCAGGGCTGAGCATCCGCAACGCCCGCCGGAACTTCGCCAACTTCAAGATCAAGATGACCGCTCTCCGACGTCCTGACGGAACCATCACCTCTTTCAGAAGGACCATGGAGAAAGTCATTCACGACTTCTACTCCGATCTCTTCGATAGCCGACGTATCCATCCTGCGGAAGATGGCATGGGGTCCACCTACCCCCATGCCATCTTACGCAGGATGGATGCGTCGTCCCCTCTGTTCTCTCTTCCGAAATCCGACACGCCATCTAGTCGGTGAAGAAACGTACAGCACCCGGTCCTGACAGGATCAGAGCTGAACACCTGAAGAACCTCCCGCCAGCGCTCATCAACACCTTGGCGCGGCTCTTCACACGCTACCTGTCCGAATGCAAGGTTCCATCTCAGTGGAAGACCAGCAAGACCGTTTTGCTGTACAAGAAGGGAAACGTGCACGACATTGGCAACTATCGCCCGATCTGCCTGCTGTCCGTAGTCTACAAGCTGTCCACTCGAGTCATCCTGAATAGGATTAGTAGAACGCTGGACGAAGGACAGCCATGCGAACAAGCAGGATTTCGGAGAGGATTCAGCACGATCGACCACATACACACCATTACGAAGCTCATCGAAGTGTCGCGAGAGTACAAGCTGCCGCTGTGCCTTACGTTCATTGACCTGAAGAAGGCATTCGACTCCGTCGATACTGAAGCGGTCATGGAAGCCCTGCTCACCCAGGGCGTTCCTACTCAGTACATCAGAGTCCTTCGAGAGCTGTACAGTGGATTCACGACCAAGATCTCACCATTCTACAACGACGTCGTCATTGACGTGAAGAGAGGGGTTCGACAAGGGGATACCATATCCCCGAAGCTCTTCAGCGCCACCCTCGAACACGTCATGCGCGAACTAGAATGGGAAGACATGGGAGTGAAGGTCGACGGCCGGCAACTGCACCATCTTCGCTTCGCTGAAGACATCGTGCTCATAACACCGAGCATCAGTCAGGCGGAACGAATGCTGGCCGACTTCGATCGTGTATGTGGAAGCGTTGGACTGCAGCTGAATCTTACGAAGACCATGTTCATGAAGAACGGATGGGTTTCTGATGCCCCATTCTCGCTCAACGGAACGAACATCTCCGAATGCTCAGGTTATGTGTATCTGGGTCGCGAAGTCAACATGACCAACGACCTAGCACCAGAGCTGAGCAGGAGGAAACGAGCGGCTTGGGGAGCTTTCAAGAGCGACGAAGAAGTCGTGAAGAAAACGAAGAACGTCCGACTCCGTGCCCACCTATTCGACTCCACTGTTCTTCCTGCCCTAACATACGCCTCAGAGACCTGGGTTATACGAAAGCAGGATGAACACGCGATCAGCGTCGCGCAGTGTGGAATCGAGAGGACGATGCTCGGAGTGACACGACTCACGCAAGTGAGAGAAAGCCTCCGGAGTTCCGAGCTTCGCCGACGTTCGAAGGTCAGAAACGCTGTCGCATGGGCCAAGTCGTCGAAAATTAGGTGGGCCGGCCACGTAATGCGATTCGCAGACACCCGCTGGACGAGAGCCGTCACAGATTGGATTCCGCGGGATGTCAAAAGAACACCAGGACGCCCACCAACGCGTTGGTCGGACTTCTTCGTGAAAGCCCTGAACGACCGATATGACGCTCTTCGTGTCTCTCGTGCGAGGAGGATCCATTGGACCACTCTGGCACGCGACAGGGACGAATGGAGACGCTGCTGGCGCCCGCTCGAGCAAGTCGATGATCAACGGGACGACAGGTGATACAGGTGATACATTTACTGAGCCCTTAAATGCCCAAATAAAGTGTTGCGTTCTAATAAAAGTCTTTAGAATTCTAAAGAGTGTAAAGTGCAGTTATATTATGTTGATGCTCTCTTATTTCGTAACAATCTGGCACAGTTAGCCTCAGAAATTTCATAACCTACTTTCGCATGTACTCTTTTCTCGTAACACCTCCCTTCAGTAACCCGGCGCCTACATAAGCCGCTTTCTCAATCTCCACATTTCATTGTTTCCGCTCTGCCTGTGCCGCGACTGGCGGCTTTTCAATGCAGATCTTATATAATATGTGGACTGTCTATCCCCTGGACATCGATCGAAGTCCCAATTGGTTGTGAGGTTACACTGCAAATCACCCGTGTCGTAAGGTAGCGGCGCGACATAGGGAGCGGACCGGAGGAACGGCTGAAGAACCGCCCATAAAACCCGGGTTTGTGGCGGAGCGAAATCCTGCCTGAGATCTAACGCAGAGTGCGGTCTCCAGAGACGAATAAGAGGTGCTGCACCTCATCCTCGTTGGCGCCTGGTAGTCTTGGTTCAAGAGCCTATATTACCGATCGTATTTGGTCTGCGTGCCGTCTGACCGTTGTGCTCGTGCGTTCGTTCTATTGCTGCATTTGAGGGACAAAAACAACAGTGGTATAGAGGAAGTGTCACAGACAAGGTCGAGATAACTTCCGAGAGCATGATTATACCTTGGAAATGAAGCGTATGCTTCTGGGTGAATTTACCGAGTCCGAGATTGCCCGATATTCAGGACTAGTAGGAATAGACTACGAGATAGCGCAGAAGGCTGTGCTATACTTAAGACTATGTGCAATTACGATTGCTGATAAGGTGTTAATGTTGCAAGAGTTACCAAGTGACCTGCCAAAGCAACTGACATTTGTCCCATAACACCAAATCGGTACCTATTTGAGATTCTTGTTAGCTCGATATGGGAACTTGATGGTGTGTACTTGAAAATTTGGGTTATCATAGGTTTACATGCCTTGCGCGCGTAGTAGAACTTTGACCCGTATAATCCGGGACCACGATCCATCTCGTTTTGATCGCGCGCCAATCCGCAGCGCGCAAAGCCATATAAGCGGCTGGTGCACCTGTCCGAGAGCTGTTCTGTCTGCCACGCTGTTATTTGTCTCTGTTCGTGTTTGTCATTTACGAATCTTCCGTCTGGTTCGTGTCTTCACCCACAATTCACAGCACTTGATGTGGACCACACCTCCTAGTCATAGCTACACGTATCCTAGTAGATTCCCAGTGTTCCAGAGGAAATGGAAGGACTAGAGTGTGTGTGCAGGCAGCTTGCGAACATCGCTGCTCAAGTGCGTAAAAATCTTCAAGAGTTAATAGCAGTTAAAACAGGCAAAATATGAGGACAGCTGCATACGGGAGCTGACACAAGTGTAGATTCTACCGACGTGGTAGAGTGAAATGTGTAGTTGAGCAGTGTAAGGGCGCGAAAACTAGAGTGCCCGAAAGCGAATAGCAATTAAAGTTTCTATTAAAGATCCAAACACGACCGACGCAACATTGCACCGAAAACTCTGACAGAACATCTTATCCCAGATGAGCTCGAGGATTTGGCATATCTCGCGACGTTCGACCCGGTGCAGCAGCGCGGATTTTCAAGCTTGACTTGTAATTAAATAGGGAATTGTATCAAGCAAAGAGGAGCTAAGGTGAGATTCTGAGAGAAAACTCTGCAAGCAATCCAGAGTAGAATATACAGGGCGCGTCAAAATTACCCGTGCACTAAAAATTCAATGCCATTTTGAAATCTAACTTCGCAAATCAATTCTAACTATCAAATTTATCTACTACAAACATGACAATGCAAAGCATGCTAGCAGTCTCCAAAATGATCGCCTTCAGCCTCCCTACAGTCCTTCAGATGTTTGACAAACGCTTCGCATGCGGCACGCAGGTTCATCAATTTCGTCCCAGGATTTCAAACGCACTTCTTTAGGAGAGTCCAAATTTGGGTTTCTGATAGAGCAAGCTTTTTTCTCTAAGACGGACCACACAGAATAATCCAGTGGGTTAAGGTCCGCAGAATTCGTCGTGTGCGATGAAGTCAAGAAGCTGCTCATCGCACCGGTACTGGACCACCTTCGCTTTGTGTGCTGGAACAAAATCATGTTGGAAGCAGCAGTAGCCTCTCCAAAGTGGGAATCGGCCCATGGCTTGAGAACTTTTTCCGGAACGTCGTTGTAAACCGCTGTGTTGATTTTCAAGCCAGCTTCTACGAAGACAAGTGGAGATTTTCCTGAAGATGTGACTTCTCCCCAAACCATAATGGACTAAGATTTTTCGCACCTTCCTGAGGTCCTCCTTTGGCCGTGGCATCAACAAGCGAGCCCCCATTAATCCTCTCATTTTGGACGGTGATAACCGGATTCAACGTGGAAATTGTGAAAACAGTAGCAAAGAAGTACGTGATTGTGTCCAAATAAATGTACATATGCCCAGAAGAAACTAAAACAGTATAGTCCCTATAGCGAATAGCAAGGCTGGTGGAGGCGTATTGTGGTCCGACAGTGACTACATACGGGTGTGGTCTGCGATGACTCCTCAACAAGAGGTGCTAGTGAAGAATACCTTCGCTGGAGCGAAGGTCTTTCGCGTGAGGGAGAAAGTGGATTCTGTGAACCAGCACAAGTTGATGAGCGGGAGCCGGTAGTGAATACATGCTGGAACGTACAGGATCGTCGTTAGAAAACCGAGGGCAGAATCAGTGGAAACTAGTAAACAATAGAAAGAATGATGAAGATCTCAATGAACAGTTGGAGTGCCCAGTTTAGCACTACGCGAATGTACTTCCTGCTAGCGAACAAGAGCTGTCCAAAATTACTGTAGTAGAGCACACGATAGAGAAGGGTGATGCGAGCTCAATCCATCAGAAAGCCCGTTCAATACTGTTAGCTACTTCTTCGTATGTTTAGCGATCTAGAAAATGGGAAGGTGATCAAATCTAGCAGTTCTAGCTGGGCCTCATCAATCTTTTAGTGCAGAAAAAGGACGGAACATTACGACTGTGTGTAGATTGTCGGGAGGTGGATGAAGATTGGCAGCTATCCCCTGCCAACAATTGATACGATGCTACAGTGTCTTGTCTCTTATGGTGGTTTTCAACACTGGACCTTCCATCGGGCTATTGGCAGATAAGCTCGCTGGACGTTGAGGAGAAATATGCATTCGCAACAAGCGAAGACTTCTATCAATGCCTCGTGCCACCATCTGGAGTACCTTCGTCATCAGCAGTATTCCGGCGTCTAACGCACGTCGTTTTCGGTGCGCTTCTAGGATAAGAGATTTTCTATTACCTTGGTGGCGTACTGATGGCAACGTCATCTATTGAACGCAATATTTAATTGTTAGGGAAGGTCTGTGATCACTGTGAGAAGGGGAACTGAAACTAAATTTCAAGAGGTGCATATTGCTTGACGAGAATTCTGGTACATGTGATAGACTTAAACCGGTGCACATGGATCCCAGCCAGGTGGCAGCGATTCTACTGCACCTGTTGCTCCAACCACGCGCAGAACTCCGCAATTTCCTCGGCATTTGCTCGTAATATTCTTTGCACTGTACGATATAGACACATAGTTCCTTGGGAGTCAGTTCCAGAGCTGTGCGTGAGGGAGTTTATGACGTACATGAAGAGCTACGTCCAGGAACTGGCAGTAGGAACGGAAGTGGTGCGTAGATATGCACCAGAAATGAAATACAAGATGCGGCAAAGAATGAAGGCTATGGACGACAAGAACAAGGCGTCCGAGAGTTCTGTGAAACCTGCTGTTGTGTTTATATGAACGTTTTCAACGAAATACAGCTAGCCCAAAACTTACCATCAGTGGGCTGGTCCCTAAGCGTCCAATTGAATGGGAACAGCGCGCTTATCACTCTAATTGGACAAAACGAAGATCCACCGAGACTGAGAAGACCCACTGAGAGTACCTTATGAGAACTTACGTAATTTATTAATATGGCGAATGACTCTGTAAGAACTGTGCGAAGCCGAAGGAAACGTAAAAGTACTGCAAACTAGGCGAATGTGCAGTAAAATAGAGTCACTGTTTCCAGGATCACGTTGGGAGTCGACGACCTACTCCACCTCCACTTTCACTGCGACTGCTCTTTTTTCGGTTAGACGTGTTACTGCCAAGTCTGGAGCACCCAGAGAGATTAAAGAAGGTGCAGGACATGTTCCAGCTGGCTAACGTTGCATCAATCTCCGAGCAGGCTTGTTGGAGATACGAGCGAAAGGAGCAGGAGCCCAGAAAAAAGTACTCTCCATTCATCACAGCGTATCCCATGGACGCTCACCGCCGTCATTATCACTGTTGCGCCACTGCTGTGGAAGAAACGAACGGATTCGACAACTCGTCAGTCTTCGCATGATCGGTCCCATATGATCACGAAAACAACTTGACGACAGCAATTGAATTGCATTGCAGCATACACGTCTTCCTGGATCGAAACCGAGCACTGAGCATCGGAGGGCATATTCGGAATAGCCAACAGACACTCTGCTTTCTCGAGAAGCCGCCCCTCTCTGTCAACGATATCATCAACATCGGAGAATTTGGATATGCGTCAAAGATGAGAGGGAACGCAGGCGCAAAGAGAAAATGGTCAAGAACAGAGGCATAAGGAAGAGTATATGCCGAACTTCCGGATGGTCGAAGATCCTGACCGCCACCGCCACGAACGCATGATCACGTTCCACATTGCGACACACACGACATTACATGAACAAGGAGTCGTCAGCTGTATCGTCTCGAGGCCTAGGAACCTTTCACCGAACTGTCGTCACGAACGCCCGATCACGCCGAGCCATCGCAGACACCACATGAACAAGGAATGGTCCAAGAAGACGTGTATGCTGCTGCAATGCAATTGCTGTCGTCAAGTTGTTCTCGTGACAAGGAGCCGCCAGCTGGATTATCGAGGAACCACCCAGTCGATCGCCACTAGACCACTTTCGATGAGCCAAGCCGCCAGCGACGACTCGGGGGCAAGGAATCTTTGCCAGGAGTATCATAGGGTGAGTCGTGCTCCTGACCGCCACTGCCACCCGTGCGTCAAGCACCACAAGAAGTTCGACTGTCGTGAAAGACACTTTCCCGTGCTCTCCAAGCCCTAGAAAGGAAGAGTCAGGACGACTCTTCGTTGACCGGAGGCATGCAAAGCACAGCTATCTCATGTTGATGCTCTCTCATTTCGTAACAATTTGGCCTAGTTGGAAATTCACTACTTCCTTGTTGACCACATGTCGTTGTTTCTACTCTGGCTGAGCTCTCTGGCGGCTCATCAGTGAAGCTCATATAAGTGGCCTGTCCTCCCCTGAACACCAGTCGAAATCTCAATGAGGCTGTGAGATCAAACCACCCGCGTTATAAGGTAACCACGCGACATAGAGCTATTTGCTCATCTAGTGTGCGAATTGCTTTCTCTCAGCCTAAGAGCAATCCTAGCTTTTCGCGATATAACGATCTTTTAAACTTCTCAGTTTTGCGTTTTTGTCTTTCGACTCTCCCACAAGTCATTTTGTAAGCCAAAATTCTTCAGAACAGCTTACACTACTTGCTCTTATAGAACGATTCGTGGCGTTTTCCGGAAGCACTCATGGTACGTCGTTGCCAAATGTTCATCTACCTTAATCACTCACTGTGGCGGTATGCTTCGGCACAGATAAGCCTTTGACGAGTCGCACATGTAAGTGAGAGCTGCATCCGCAGAGACGAAACGGCGGCTGACCACCTCAGCGCTCTGAAACGAACGCTTAATGCGTCACTCGCACACGATTCTGCGTAATCAGAGAAGAAGCAGAAATAAGTGTTCTTCAAAGTTTTGTCACGATGAACCTAACTCGATTGCTGGTAAAGGATAAACGACAAAAAACTGCATCTATTCTAATCAGTTTCTTTAAGCCCCAATTGGCTGGTATCGAGGATGTAAGCTGTCACAACGATGTGACATCGTTGTGACAGCTTACAACCTCGATACCAGCCAATTGAGGCTTAAAGAAACTGATTTGAATTGTTTCTATCAAGACCATCAGCTTAACTGGCCCCATGCTGACATCAGCGGCCAGCTCATCCCGGATACGGGTGGGTGCTGATCGGTCCCACGAGGTGTGGAAGTTGCATTCGACCAAACGGCGCCGGTGGTGTAATGGCGTAGAGCATTCCCGCACGGTCAGAGGAGGTGCGGGATCGAGCCCCGCCTGGCCCTAGAAGTTTTGGTTGCAACAAAACATCGTCGTGACAGCTTACAACCTCGATACCAGCCAATTGAGGCTTAAAGAAACTGATTTGAATTGTTTCCATCAAGACCATCAGCTTAAGTCCCATGCTGAGATCAGCGGCCAGCTCATCCCGGATACGGGTGGGTGCTGATCGGTCCCACGAGGTGTGGATGTTGCGTTCGATCAAACGGCGCCGGTGGTGTAATGGCGTAGAGAATTCCCGCCCGGTCAGAGGGAGGTGCGGGTTCGAGTCCCGCCTGGCGCTAGAAGTTTTGATCGCAACAAAACATCGTTGTGACGGCATCTACTCTTTTGAGGGATGCGTCAACTACTCCACTTCTAAACAACATGGTGGAGAAACGTTGAATGCGTACTTAGGTTATTTAATGACTAATGGCGGCCAGCCGATAAGAAAGTCTGTGTTCTATTCTTCTCAGTACCAATTTGCGGAACCAGGAGGGATGGAAGGATTGGTTGCTGTGGGCGGGACTCTAAATAGGAACTTTGAATCGGTGTACTATTACGATACCTCCTGCACTATTACGAGCCCATGATCGATCGCTGAACCAACTCAAAATATTAAATCACGTTCAAAAACGAAGCTACAAGACCTATTGGAGATGCTCCAAAAACTCACGTGCTCGAAAATGCTTGCTCCCTCTGGAGCAGCTCCGCCAAGTACAAAAAACGACTGCAGGTCAATTGCAGAGCCGACACCCTAATAATAAAAAACATTAAAATTATAGGTCAAGATAGCAATCGCAGTGTCGTCTGGCCATTTGTAAGTGACCTCTTCGTCATCCGGTTCCATTTTTTGCACCGCTATACCATAGGCATGTCTGATCCTTTTGCGATCCTTGTGGTCAGTGTATAGAGGCCTTAATAAAAGACATAAAACATAACTGTAAGAATTAAGGCAGAGATAAGCAGGACAGAATCATAAGGATCTCAGTGGAATTGATACTACAGCACAAATGGCACGGTTCGTCACATGCTCATTGTGAGAAATCCACACGATTGCCAGTACCCCAAATTGTTTCGGTGGCTGGGCCCTAGCTACGCAGGACGACCAATCTTTCCAACCCTTGGCGAGGACAGATTGGCTCTGACTTGTTTAGAAAGGAAAAAGTACTGAGTCGTTTGTCGGCTAACAACCATAGTCATTGTCTGCGAGTCTCGATCCTTCACAAAAATCTGACGGATACAGTGGAGAGGAAGATTAAGGAAGCGCTTGAGATAAAACACTGGCAGCCACCCATTAACAAGAAGGAAGAAATGAAGTATGCAATGAGCCTTATCAGTCTCTGAGGTTACGCGGCGTGACTGACTGAGGATGATGGCGACTTTGGGAGACGAGAGACCGGTCACTGCTCGCGGATCTATATAAATAGCCCAGAGACCCTGCACTTCATTTCTGGCCAAATCGCACCACTGTAACTTCTTGGCCTCCCCCCCCCTTTCCTGTCGGTGGAACCCAGGTCTGTGATGCGTCGATTGCTGTTGTTGTTGTTTGTATAAGCATCATAGTTCTTTTAGACCTGAAGAAGGGCTTAAGGCCCGAAACGTTGTCAATAAACATTTCGCTAATTCGAGCTTCACTCTTAAGAAGAAGGATATGTAAATATGAAGCTCAGGGAAACAACGATATTAAGAAATCTGAAGCTCCTACAAAGCCGATATGATCTATGTAGGAATACGTTTCTTTTGATGCTTAACTATATTGCGTCCCACCAGCATGCATTGGAGATCGACCTCTCTCTCGAATTCCTGCTCCGATGCAAAGCGAGTCGATTAACACCGAGATTCGTTCGTTATATGTTGGCGCGATTTGACCATTATCGCCACGACTCAGTTCGCGCAGCAGTGAGGAACATTCGATGGTGCCTCCTAGATTCTGCGATTGCTGAGAAGAAGCGACAACGAAGTAAATGTATTCGAGACATCGTCTATCTGAAGTCAATTTTGAAGCGAAGAGTGAGTGGAGAATGCTGGCGTCGCCTCATGGAATACCACAGTGCGAGTTGCGACTTGCTCCGCAGATCCGTTGCACAAAGACTGGAACAGAAGTTCATCCAGCTAAGCTCGACACCGCCGCCATCCTTCATAATTCCACAGTCTATCCCACCATCACGATGCACCGTTATTGATGACGAACTGTGGACAACGATGTGCGTGCGATGTTGAATTTGGGACCAAATTTTTGCCCAAAGCCAAAACTTTCGGAACAAATAAAGAATGACATCGTTAGCGCAGTTCACAAATTTTGGTACACGCAATGTTGGAAGGAACAAGTTGGAGCAACTGTTCCCACTCTTCAAGAAACCCTACGCAAGTCTCTACCGTTCCCTCGCCCAAATATCCGTATCCCGAGTCGTTCCCCCGAACTTTCATCCAGAATTGCTGCCTTGAAGCATGAGCTCCTTCAAGTGTTTGATGAACATAAGAGCTGACCGATGATCGATAATATGACCACAGAAGAACGAAGATGTCTACGGAAGGCTATTGAATTGAAGAGCTCGCTACGATTTTCAGTGGGAGACAAATGCGGAGGCTTCGTTGTAATGTCTCAAGACAGAGACATTGCTCTTAGTGAAGCTGTCTTATCGGATACAGGCACATATGTAGTAAGCAGCCGTGAGCAGTACAGGACAGAATGTGAGCGTCTGAAAGACACCATTCGTAGAGTCCTGGGTACAAAACTGGAGAGATCACTTCTCGCTCAACTAGGGCCGAAGAATGAAAGCGTGCCTACTTACTACCAACTTGTGAAAACGCATAAGTTACCAAGAAAGGGAATGGTGCCCGACTGGATAACACTGCTATTAAGACAAGGCCTATAGTGTCTTCCTGTGGAGGACCAACAGATCGAATCACTTGGTTCCTACAGCGCCTCTTGTCGCCTTTGCTTTCGTATGTTCCGGCACACCTAAAAAATGTGCAGCAGTTTCTCGAACAGCTACGACAATGCGACTTCAACGGAGAGGAACGACTGGAATATCAGAGCTTCGACGTAGTTGCATTGTACACGAACGTAGACACTCGGAGAGCTGTTGAAGCCTGTTTGCACCATTTACGGCTGAACCACAGGAATATGCAGTTCTTTGGGTTACAAATAGAAGAAATTGAGGAGCTTCTACGAAGTGTAGTCGACATGAGCACATTCCGTTTTCGAAATGTGTTCTACAAACAAACAAGAGGTTTGGCAATGGGAAGCAGGTTGGCACCGTTGCTCGCCATTATTTTCATGGATCATCTTGAGCGGCCAGCCCTGTATCCAAGAGTGTTATACTACGGGAGATACATCGATGACATCTTTGTTGTAGGCAAATCGCGGGCAACACTGCGACAGACGCTCAGACGACTCAACTCAGCGTTTCCTACGATCGAGCTAACATCAGAGACTCCAGCTCCAGACGGATTTCTGCCATTTTTAAATACGAAGGTGAAAATATCGTAGGGTCAAATCAGTAGCATGTGGTATAGGAAACCGGCATCTCATAACATCCTTCTACACGCGCGGAGTTGCCATCCTATGTATATGAAACGAAATATCGTTCGTCATACAGTAACCACATCTACTACAGTGACCTCCACGAATTCTCGAGAAGTGGAAGATCAGGTTGAGGAAATCCTGCGGCAGAACGGATATGGCATGAGGTTACTACGTTGCTGGAAACCTCAACGATGCCCTTCTGGTTCTCCTTTGATTATGCCTTTCATCACAGATTCCTTCGCTCTGGACATCAACCGTGTGGTGAAACCATCGGGGCTTCCTATAAGCCTCGTATTTCGACCACCTCCATCTCTACGACGTCTTCTAACAACGTCACGTCCCAACGAGAACCGGTGTGAAAGGCCAGGTTGCTTAATCTGTGATGAGGACAACCAGGTTTGCCAAATGAGGTGTATGGTATACAAAGTGGTCTGCATGACATGTGAAGAATTTTACATAGGGGAAACAGCGAGACCACTTGGCAAGAGAATGGACGAGCATTTAAGAGCACTGCGTAGCCCTCAAAGCTACTCAGATAATCCATTCTCAAGGCACCGCACCCTCAGACACGCACGAGATCCACTGCCGCAGCTGCGAGTCTCGATCCTTCACAAAAATCTGACGGATACAGTGGACAGGAGGTAAGGAAGCGCTTGAGATAAAACACTGGCAGCCACCCATTAACAAGAAGGAAGAAATGAAGTATGCAATGAGCCTTATCAGTCTCTGAGGTTACGCGGCGTGACTGACTGAGGATGATGGCGACTTTGGGAGACGAGAGACCGGTCACTGCTCGCGGATCTATATAAATAGCCCAGAGACCCTGCACTTCATTTCTGGCCAAATCGCACCACTGTAACTTCTTGGCCTCCCCCCCCCCCCTTACGAGGCATTTTATACGAGACACCTCCTCTCATGTAACGAAGTATTAGGTTGGAAAAAAAGTCTCTTCACACTTCGAAATTTTTTTTACCCTTCCCCTTGTAAACGCACTAGCCAACGTTGATTGCTGATTTCGTAATCCTATCACACTTGTCTACCGTTCGCACGCGGACACAGGTTAAGACTCTTCTTGTAATTCGTTATCCATCCAATCTTCCGAACTCAATGCCAGATCTACCTCATGGCCGTTTTCAGCACGGCATCCTTCAAGAATTCATTAAAGAATCCACAGCACGTCAGGCAGCAGACCAAATTAACCACATATATGGCTTGGGATCTACTACTCATCGCGCCTGTTATGAGTGGTTCGGAAAGTCTTTAAAGGGAAATTATTCACTGAGGGCAAAGCATGGTCAGGAAGGCCAACTGGATTGGACGACAGTGAACTACACCATCTTCTTCGTGCCGATAGTTGGCAGACGACACGTCAGCTGGCAGAGAAGCTCGAAGTGTCTCATAGGATAGTGGGGATCCATCTGAAGAATCTTGGCTTTCATAGAAATTTGGAGCTTGGATTCCACATGCCCTGTCAGACACTCAGAAAGGTCGACGGCTCTCCATCGCTGCTTCTCTTCTGTACAGATAAGGAAGAAAATCGTTTCTTCCGCGGATTGTGACAGGCGAAGAGTCCTGGGTTCTGTGTGCCAACTTCCGAGGAAAAGGCAATGGGTACAAAAGGAAGAGAGCCCTAAGTCTGATCTCAAGCCCAATGTTTACGAACGGAAGATTCTCTTGAGTGTTTGGTGGATATCAGAGGAGTGATTTATCGGCAAACTCTCAGAAGTGGAGAGACACTTACTGCTGCCACATACAGTGGCCAACTCCACAAAGTCGCCGCAGCTTTCCAAGAAAAGAGGCCTGAGAAGTCGAAGGTGATGATCCTGCATGACGATGCAAAGCCACATGTTGCAAGACTCACAAGAAAAACAATAAAGGAGCTTTGCTGGGAGGTATGCCACATCCACCGTATAGCCCTGAACTCGCCCTTACCGAATGCCATTTCTTCCGTGCTCTCAAGCAAGAAATTGGAAAGAAATATTTTGAAGAGGATGAAGACGTCAAAAATTGGATTCAGCAATGGTTCGACTCCAGAACTGCAGTCTTTTAAGCGAGAAGAATTGGAAAATTACCCAGTCTTTGGAGAAGTGTAGTGGAAGAAAATGGAGTTTATCTCAGTTGATTTGACCTTGTAGTTGTGAAGTAATAAATCTTTGAAAAAAATGAAAAGACTTTTTTTCCAACCTAATATTCCAATCTTTTCTTCATCTTCCTTCAACTTCAGTTTTCATCCTTTTTCTCAATTCATCTTTATCCGCTGACCCTTGCGAATTACCTTTCGAATAACGATAAGCAGTTCAGGTAATGGCAAAAACATTTTTTAAAAATCCTTGTTACTGAACTTTTGTGAATTGCTATCAATCAGTTGTATTGCCCATTAGGAGAATCGCATTGATATTAGGTCGGGGCGGAAGATCTGCCTTCGCTCCAAACCTTTGAATGTTTCCGCCTTTCGCAAGTTATATAATCCATGAGTTGCTATGTAGTAGGTTTTGTCATCATTACGCACGCAATGAAATGCAGTCCTAAACACATTTAGAGCATGTAAGCTTCAGTCTACTTTCTGTGGGGACCCAAAAGCCGGCATTTTTATAGAGCTTCACGCCTTGAACCTCGGAAACGATTATGCATATCTTATTTAATGCTCTGGCACTAAGTCAGGAAAACATTGCCTGAAAATACAGTATTAAAGTGAAGAATGGTGTAATTTAAGAAAAAAGTGATAGCTTTACAATAAAAGAAAGCTTTGCTCAAATATGATCGTCTAGAAGAACAGATAGAACGGGACCCCATTAGATTTTCTTTCCCGTAACTCAGACAAACACTTGAGGCATCAAAAAGTATAATTCTTTACTCTGCCATCTCCTTACATAAGGAGAAAAGAAGTTCATTTAGTCCGTGCACTACAATCCATGGTTTTGACAGGTACGGGTAGAAATGGTAACCCCTGATTTCTTCTTTATAGGAACAACGAAAGCTTTTCAAAAGTATATATGTAGTATGATAAGGAGCAGACTATGGACGAAAAAAAAGATTTGTGAAAATATTCGAAAACGTCTTGCTTCCTGGAACCGTCGTGGAGGTTCTAGGTCATCCTTAGACTATCACTTTTGGTATGTGATAGCCTTTCACTGGCACACTTCAAAATAGCAAACAAAATGGTGAATTAGAGCAGAACGAGCTGATCTGAAGATAAGACAAAATCCCCCTAAAATGTGTCCTGCTCTAGCAAACAGTGTATCCTTGCTCATTCGGTCGGCAACAGATTTACAATTATTAATTGATTTAGCTGAGGGACTAAGTTTGTGAGCACTCGGGAACTGATACCACTTCAGGGACACCCTGTATAAATCACTTTACAAACAGAGTAGGCTGAGTTGTGAAACACACTTTTGCAGGGTCAATTGAAAGCATGCATCGTAGCATTCTTTAGGGGTACCAGGCGCTTACAATTAGTTTGAGCAGGTGCGAGCTAGTCAGGAGTGGACAAGATTCACCAGTTTTCCTACAACTTGTGTCACCACATAGCTGGTGTTAGATGCTGAAGAAATGTTCATGTGAATTAACGGCACCTGTCGTTTGTCTTCTCACCTCTCCTAAGCGATGGGAAACCTCTACGCTCGCCCTCATCGTCTCATCCAAGGAAGAAAAATAACAGAAAGGATGTGGAGAACAAAACGGAGGCCTTACTAAAAAAGGGTGAAAAGTTGCTTAACCGTTTGAACAAATCCGCTGTCCATATTTGTCTCGGCGAAGCGATAAGTACGTCCATCTGCTTCCTCGCCAAAATTGCTCCGATCCGTAGCCGAACAATATCGAAAAGCCGACGTCGCACCTCATTGTCGAAAATGCCAGAAGAATTTTCCTAAACATCCTAATTTGCGTTCTTAAGTACCAGCAATCACTAGCATATTGCTATACTATACTATGCTATATATATATACATATTGCTAGACTTCTCAAGTGTTAAGTGTCAAGAAATGATGGCGAAATAAAAATCATAGCTTATGTTGTCGCACGACTTTTGTTAGGCTTTTTACTTATAAACTTACGAGAATGCGAAACGATAACCTTTGTGATTGCAATAAGCTGAAAAAACGGGTAAAAATTGACACCCGAGAATCAAAGTGAATTTGGACACCTATCACGTCAAATTGGATGCCCTTATTAACAAGCCTAACGCTTTTGAATTAAAACGAGCTCCTACCACATTAAAATAAAGACTCTTTAGGAACGTTAGAATATTTATTTTTGTTGGATGGAAAACTTCAGTACGGCTTTCTTTAGTCTTTCAACTTCACCTACCGAATAGGCAAACACATTCTCTGAAATTTTATAAAGTCCTCATTATATTCAGGAAAAATAAAATAACTTTTAAATAAAAATAAAAAAATATTTTGAAAACCGTGAAATGTCGCCATTTTATTGCAAAAAGAAAAGAGCCCTGGCCTCGTTCAAAATAATTTTTATTCGATTGATAGCAAAATTTCTGTATGCAAGGAGTTTCACACGTAAAAGGTTCAACAAAAATAATTGTAAAAAACACACTTATCCTCACTTTAATGCTTCATGTAAGCAGCATTTACAAAAAAAATAAAAAACTTAAAAAATTTACACTTATTCGGGCAGCTGAACTTTAAAAAATCAAAGAAAATCATATCAAATTTTTCTTAAAAGTAAAATTATTTCAACCGTCTTAAAGAGTCTGCAGTTTAACCTGTAAGAAGCTCGTCTCGGTATGAAAGACGTTCACTTTTAGAGGCATTATGTTTGTATAGAAGAGTGCCTAGTTTGTCGTGAAAACTCTCCAGTTTATTTTATTTATTTATTTTATATTACACATGGACATCGATGCAAGGTAGTCAAAAAATAAGACAACATAGCGAAGCCAAGAATAATTATGAATAGACAACGGAACATGGTAATGTGTAATAGACAATAAATCTCGAATACATGCTTTGAAGCTACCGATCAGCAAGTCTTCTGTACTGATCCAGTGTGTTTGGTAAAGCGCGTTTCTTTGACAACTTCAGAAATTCAGTGCCAGTTTGACAGGTGAAGAATGCCGATCGTAAATATTTCTTGGTCTGGAAAACTGGATATTTGACTACCCATTCCTGGTGCTAAAGAGGCGGATGACTAAAATTCCTCAGCGGAAATACCTACCAAGCCATTTATAATCTTGTAAAATATAAATAGATCATTTCTTCTTTTGCGATATGTCAACGTGTTTAGATTAAAATTTTTATTTTGCACAGATGGCGACGGCTGACGTGGAATTGTCAAACTGTCGTCCAATTCGATGTGAACATGGTACACTGTGCTCATGGAATTTCGAAGAATGAAAGACATGGAGGCGGAAGAATTTCAAGAACCATAGGTGGAGATGAAGTAGAGGTAAATTTATACGTGAGAGTTAGCCGGCGAGAAAACACTTGCCAGCTATCGTTAACTGGTGCTCAGATACGCCTAACGGCGTCTCTCGCACTTGCCGGCTTCGAGCGACCTTGCAATATCACTACCTAAGGAAAGGCCTTTGGTATACTGCCGCGTCATGCAGGCGACGGGCCGTGCTGTGAGTGCCAAACCAATTTTTGTGAAACTTAAAATCCTGTTACGTACTTTTGTGTGAATCCGTTCTTCATTTCCCCGTAAGTTCATCATAGGCGTTCTCACGTTGGGCAACGTGTTCGGCGTGTCTGCTGAGCCGCCAGGCACGTTGCACAACTGCAACCCCCCCCCCCACCTCCCCAATCCTCTCACTTTCACCCAACACACTCCTTCAGGGCTTCTATACAACTTCTAAACAAACAAACACACGGACAGGCTAACAGACCATCATCGGTTCTCGTCTAGGATAGGATCTACAATGTAAACTGTTTGCACCCCAGCCTACAAAGAAAGTTGAACGCAAAAAGAATGAGTTGACGGGGGGTGGGGAGTGCTCCAATAGATCCTACTTCACATTGGTAGGCATCTGTCCTCCTTTTGACATTCCGCGGAATCACGGCTCTAGTACATCGATGGTCATCAAAGCACATTCAGTGGCTAACCCCATTCACCATTTGAAATTCCTCATGTAAATTTCACTTACCACAGGTTAGACCAGCAGTCAAGTAAACAATGCTCATCTTTACGGGACGGTGAAGCTTTCTCAACATCGAACAAACCTAACACTTCCGCTTTCCTGCTCTTCATGTCGTTTAGCTTTGTTTTAGGTGAAGGATTGAAATGCTTATAGCCATTTAAAGAGTGCTAAAGTGTTAGACACCCTACCTAGTAAAGTTGAATGTGAAATTAAATAAATAAATAGTGCAGAAAGCTGTTAAATGCGCAATTGTTTTCATAATGTTAGTAAAGGCAAGTATCTATCGATATGGCTGATAGCAGAGTGCTTAGAACAAGGAGGAAACTGTGCTACCCAAGGAAAAGGTCGTGCAATTAGACAGGAGCAAGCTAAACCCACTAGAAGCTCGTCGAAATTCAGCTCGCACATAGATAGCATCGGAAACCGGGTGGCGACCTGCAGCGTTGTTTCTCGGTCAGTAGTGAATACGGAGACAAAAGTGTAACGGCTGTACTCCGATATGCTGCACAGGAGGTTCTCAATCCACGGAAAGCTGCCCTTCTCCGCCTGCAAATCAAACGCACTGTTATCTACTGAAATTTAAAACACGCCCCGCAACCAGCTGGCTCAATAGTTCATTGCTTCTATCGAACTTCTGCTGGTAGTTTAGAGCGCTTGCTTTAGGGAAAACATTTATTGATTAAGAAAATTACCATGATCATCATGCTTGGTTTGGACCAGCGTCCGTCGGGCTTGGAACGGTCATAGATTTCCTTTGTGAATAAGGTGAAACGCTTGTGCTTCTCCAGCACAGGAATAGAGACCTGGAAGCAGTTGAATCAAGAAGCGTGCACGAAGACCACTCCGAAAAAGGGAAGCCACACTCCCAACTGACCTTCCATTCAACATCCTGAATGTTCTGCTGAATTGATTTCATCTTTCGAACAACTCTCTTCGGATATAGAGGCGAATTCATCTTTATACAGATATTAATTACGAGCAGAGTCAGTAGTATGCACGGTGAGTATTTACACAGAGAGCTTTTCATCATCTGAAACTAAAGATAAAAACAGAAAGAGCGAAGAATACGCAGCAACCACGCAAATATGTACATTGAACATGCCTTCTTATATTCGGAAGGAAGAAAGCGAACAGATTTTCGGATCGCCCCATTTAGAGTGTTCTTGGCCAGCGTAAAGCTTAAAGTTCGGAAATCGAAGAGTAATCGTAAGGGAGGCGGATCGCACACACTTGTCTTTAGGCTTTAGGGATTATCTCGTATTTTCACCATTTTAGATGAATTTTGTTGCTCTTTATAGATTGTTTCTCCAGGCGTGGCTTCGACAATGTGGAGAGTAGCGCGCTGTTTGTTTGTTAAAGTGGGATTTTATGAATATGGAAATGAATGCCATAACGTTTCGAATTCCGGTTGTTTTATGATGAAGATAAGGGTTTCCTAGAGCAGCTATCAAGGCGAGTTAACTTTTGGGGATTTTTAGCAGAATATGCACCACACATTATTTTCACAACGAATGACATCCTGATCTGTACTCTGTAAAATTTTGACGTTAATTGTAAATGGGGATAAAAACGCTCACTTTAAGATTTACAAGGTTTTTTTTTACAGTTTACAGAAATTTTGGAGCCCGCTAAAATCTTAAAATAAGCATTTTGATCTCTGCTACAATTTACATTGAAATTTTGCAGAGTACAGTTGAAATCAGAAAATCGAAAAAATGTATCGTGTCACGAAATTCTGCTAAAATCGAAAGTTGAACAAGTCCTGATTGATTCGAAGACTGCTTCAGGAGAACCTCTATATTTACTGTAAAGCAAGCAGCGTTCAGAAAGATGTATTATTCAATTCCGTATTCATTACATGTCGCCTACAGTAAACAAAGCTGCGCGCAATTTTCACACTGATAAAGCCACACCTAGAACGATGATTTTTAGGAGATACAAGACCACCTAAAAGCTTTGCTCCATAACGGATCTAATTCCCTCTTGAGTTCGGATCACGGTAGCAGCTCAGCTCATTCGCGATCGCCCTCGATGACCTCGACGACCCTTGTCCGCCGGCACTCTGCTCGACTTCATCATGGCATTGACCTCATTCATTAAAGCTTGCGATGACCGCGGTTCATTCGAGGTCGTAGAGCTGCTAGATGAATCAGAACCTTTTCTAGCCACAGCGACGGAAGATCAGTAATAAATCAGTGGAGAAATCGAAATAAACCTGGAGCCCTGACTGCCGAACAGACGACGAAACATTAGTATTTAGCTCTCTGACGGTGACAATTCCATTGAAGAAATACATAAACCAAACGATAGAGCTTGAGCTCCAGAGCTCGAATAACCTTAGTGTTCACGTAGGTGAGCTGTAGGCGAGTTATACCAAAAAAGACGCAAAAACCTGTTATTTATTCTTTTCAGAAGTAGTGCGGCACTGTACTTGGCCTCAAGCGTAGAAAAAAATTGGTGCAGAGTAGTCCAACAGCGAGATATTTTTTATTATGCGACACTGAACAGTACTTCCAAAGGCATTGCCTTAAACATCGGACATTGCTAACGTTAAGTGGGGACGTTAGCTGACAATGAATTAACTATGCAGCGCATAACCGGACTCTAGATATAATCCATCTATGTAAATGAATTCAATCTATTCAGACCATTTTAATGATACATCTGTACAACAAGCTCACTTTCAAATCGGTGGTACTTAATGCGGCAAAATGAGAAAAACTATGCGAAAATGTATGAAGCGTCAGATTTTCCGACAGAGGAAGCGATAAGAGTACGAGCGATAGGAATGGCGTAGTTTGTGTAAGCGGAAGTTTTTTAGGGGCGAAATATTTGAGGGGCTAAAACGTCGATATGCGTGGGCCGACAGAAGCTTATCGAGTTTTTCCTTTCTCGGCGCAGACAACATGGACAAGGAGGTATGGACCGCCACGGAGCGCTGTCCAGAACGGGAGCCGCGCGGTTTCGATGCTATCGCTGCTGTTCCAATGTCACCAGCACTGAACAATAGCTCACATCGAGTCTGGCGCGGGTTGCATGGCTACTATGGTCAGATGTCACCCCAAAGCGTACGCCGACGGAGCAGTGGCAGACCTCAGACGATGCTGTTTGCATCGGGAGCTTTTCTGAAACGTAGAAATCTACTGTGTACTAAGAACTGCACTCCCGAATAGCTGAACAAGTGTTAAAAACTGCGTGATAGCACGGAGTTACGTCTCCATAGCGCTTCTTTCGCAACGATTCTATCGTATACACCAATGTCAAGATGGCAAACTGCCCCAATCGTAGTCTTTTTGAAATTTTAATGTGCAGTATTCATGATCCTCGTTTGCATGCTTACAGAACACACCTGATATCGAAGAACCTGAGGTCAACCCTCTTAAGAAGAAACGGAATGTTGGGATGAACGTCTCCTGAGTGTGGGAGTAAATCAGCTGACCTTGAAATACGCTTACCCATTAAGTTCATACCCTACTATATATAAAAGAGTAAGCGGTTGTCCGTCCGTCTGTCCGTCCGTCTGCCTATCCGTCTGGCCTTTCCTATCCTAGACGTCGAGTAACAGGCGTCCGGGTTCAGACCATGTGTCACCCATGTCAGGTCGAGAGGGTCAGAAGGCGTGTCACCGATGTCGCGCAAAGGGCTTTCGTACTCACCATCAGAAGACATGTCACCGACGTCGTTCTACAGGCGTCCGAATTCAGAAAAGGTGTCACCGACGTCGTTCAACAGACGTCCGGGTTCATAAGAGGTGCCACCGACGTCGTGCAACAGGTGAACGGGTTCGGAAGAGCTGTCGCCGACGTCGCGCAAAGGGGGAAGGGGGGGGGGCAGGTACAGAAGACATGTCAGCGATGTCCTTCAAAAGTAGAAGACGAGTCAACGATGTCGATTAAACGATGTCCGGGTTCAGAAGGCATGTAACCGATGTCACGCCGTGAGCGTGGGAGGACAAGTTTGGGGGGGGGGGGAATATCGTGAAAAGTGAAATTCTTGAAATTCGTGAAAGTGACCTGGAAGGGGGAGGGGGGCTGGAGGTGACACGGAGACGGGGAACCAGTAATACGGGATCTCTAAAATGGGGTCAGTAGACGGGACCAAGGGAATGGGGAAACCAATAATGGTGTTCAGTAGACGGTTACCAATAAGGGAACAAGAAAGGAGGAGTTAATTAAGGATGGTTACCTATAAGGGCAATCAAAAAGAAGGGGTCCAGCAGCTGAAGCGGGCAAGAGGGGACCACTAAAGGATGACCTGTTCGAGAGAACCAGTAAGGTGGGGTGGGGAGGGGGGGGGGGGGGGGTGGCGTCCGGATTCAAAAGATGTGTCAGTGTTGTGGGGCAACGGGCTTCCGCGTTCAGAAGACGTGTCTCCGATGTCGGTCAAAGGCCGCTTGGGATTGCAAGACGTGTCACCGACGTACAGAGGCAGGCGCGTTCGCTATATATTAGAATTAGAATATATTAGAAGATATTAGAAGTTCCATATATTAGAAGTTCCAATTTCAGGGTTTGGGGGCGAAGCCCCCAACCAGACGTTTGGCGGCCTGCAGGCCGTTGAACGTCTGGTAAACCCATAAACCCCTACGCATCTCCCTCGAGAGCAAGCTTCGTCTTCATGTTCTGTTTGCAAGGACGGCAGTCACGTCAACACGTATGGAACTTCCACGCGTCTAGAAGTTTACGGGAGATCAGCAAAGACAACATCGAATATGTCAACCCAACAACGTCGGCGCTTTTCTATGAGGGTCCCTGTCCGCCGTGAGCTGGAGCAGCGCTAGAAAAGGAAATGTAACAGAAGAGCCAAGATATGGGCCTGCATTCATCAATCTTTCTTTAGAAGAGACTCTTAACTATCATAGAATATCGTGGGGCGGATAGAATATCTTGATTTCATATTCTGCCTTTACAAACAGCGGTGGCAAGCAACTCATGAAAAACTCACCAATCGATTCAAGCTTGATGCCTAACGCTCCTCAATTTTTTTCGCAAGCTCCCCTTAAATTTCGGTTTCTACCCGCGCCTCAAACTATGCTTTCTCGAATAGGAATTCCAACTGTCGTTCTACTGCTTCAGCGTCCTGCACAATGAAGTAGACGTGAAACGCTTAAGTCATCTAATTGGGGACTGAATTACGTCAACTCTAACAATCAACTTCTTACTCGGGTCTGTCTTCCCGTTCAGAAACAAGAAACGCTAAACACGCTAGACATCACTGTGCAACTCCGGCTGCTTAGAGCATGCTTTGCGACTGCACCGTTCCGCAGAACAATTAGAACAGTTTTATCAATGCCAAGTAAAAGTTAGTTTATTTAAATGCGATTATACCAAGGAATGAGTACAGAAGGCATCATGCTCATGGACTGTTCTGTTTCTCGTCTTCTTCGACATATCCTCTGCGGCTAGATTTTTTTCTTATTCTCTCACAATTCTCAGAATTTCGCCCTTTTTGAGCAATGATGGCTCTGCGTTTAGCAAGGCGAGGGGATGTTGGCGATGACTGAAACTAAATTTTGGAATGTGTTTGCTTAGGGACAGAGGTAAGTGGAATATGTAGATCTGTCAGCGCTTGTTAC
Organism: Heligmosomoides polygyrus polygyrus; assembly: GCA_947396885.1. Taxonomy (NCBI): domain Eukaryota; kingdom Metazoa; phylum Nematoda; class Chromadorea; order Rhabditida; family Heligmosomidae; genus Heligmosomoides; species Heligmosomoides polygyrus. The sequence goes on along the minus strand of OX377205.1, from coordinate 36,151,290 downwards.
TGGAATACGAGCTTTCAAAGAAAGGAGAACCACCCACTGTTGGCTTATGAACTGGAGTTGCGTCTTTCCACTCCGAATCGACCGAGCTGAACTGCAATGGATTTTATGTAGTATTCGTAGGCACTTCTCAGATAACAACTTTAGGAAGCAGATCAGTGGATTAATATGTGGCAACTAGACTGGAGCTATTTGAGGCGATTTTCTAAGTGAACGCCGTGCATTGAACGAGCTATGCACTTCACTCGTCGCCTCACTGGTGGTAGTTATTGAAGGAAACAATGAGGACCAACTGTAAATCCACAACTAAACACCACCGATTGGTGCGGATTAGTATATGTATCTATGGGTCGTCAATTGCATTCTCTGAGAAGTGTGGACGAGGAATCGAACGACCCAAATAAATCATGAAGCTAGGATAGGAATAAGATGGCTTTTATAATTCTTTTCAGTTACTGCTTTTCGGCTCCTAGCCTTCTATAAATTCTTAGTATAGGGCATTGCGACGAGGTTGTCATAGAACCGGTGCAGCCAGATGGCAACTATTAATTAGTGCGGTTTGTAGTTTTAATGTAATTAGCGTTCATTTTACTGTTGCTTTTTAACGGTTATTTTGTTTGTTCGATCATTTTGTTGACATTGTAGCGCACCATTGAGTGCTTTTTGAATAAATAAATAAAGCATAAAATGCAAGGTGGCTGAAAAGTTCGGGCAATTTTTCAAAGCAATTCAGCAGGACGAAAAAACTACATAAACGAAACAGACAGAGTTACAAACAAAAATATCGGCAACTTCACTAGATCAATAACAACAGAGTACCACAGAATAATCTATAGCACGTGCACAAAATTGCCTCCTTTGGCTTAAACACATTATCGCAGTCGCTTTGGGATGTCGCTGACGATGGTGGCACACTGATCCGCTGTAATCTCGTCCCAGAATCGCATCAGCGCCGCTTTCAGCTGCTCCACAGTGGCGTATCTTGTAGTAGAGATCTTCCGCTCCATCACTGACCACACCGAATATCCATCGGGTTGAGATCAGGTGAGTTGGGCGGTTAGATGTTCCTGCTCCAAAAGCCTGGGAAGAGCTCCTCGCAAGCGGCGATCGTGGACTTGGCGGAATGCGCAGATGCCCAGTCCTGCTGAAGAGAAAATCCAGTTTCGCCAAAATGGCACGTCCCTACGGCTCCAGTATGTCTCGTGGACACACTGCTGGTAGCTGTCCGAGTTTGTTTTGACGTTGTACTCCATGAAGACCAAGGCGTCTTCGAGTAGCGCACATCCCAGCCCACACCGTCACCGAGGCTGTGAAATGACTGCGGACGATGGTCCTAGCGGCCCTCGTTTTCTGCTGACCCTTCTTGAGCAGTTGAGTTTCAGCAGTCTGACGGTTGAATCAGGCCACGTAATGCGCTTCGCAGAACCCTCGTCCAGCGGGTTCTGTGAAGCGCATTACGTGGCCGGCCCACCTAATTTTCGACAACTTGGCCCACGCGACAGCGTCTCTGATCTTCGAACGTCGGCGAAGCTCGGAATTCCGGAGGCCTTCTCTCACTTGCGTGAGTCGTGTCACTCCGAGCGTCGTCCTCTCGATTCCACGCTGCGCGACGCTGATCGCGTGTTCATCCTGCTTTCGTATGGCCCAGGTCTCTGAGGCGTATGTTAGGGCAGGAAGAACAGTGGAGTCGAATAGGTGGGCACGGAGTCGGACGTTCTTCGTCCTCTTCACGACTTCTTCGACGCTCTTGAAAGCTTCCCAAGCCGCTCGTTTCCTCCTGCTAGCTCTGGCGCTAGGTCATTGGCCATATTGACTTTGCGACCCAGATAGACGTAGCTGGAGCATTCGGAGATGTTCATTCCGTTGAGCGAGAATGGGGCATCAGAAACACACCCTGGAACCCTGTACATCATTCAATGCCTTTTGAATTGCTCCATACACTCTACATACTTCCACAGCATGTCGTGGAGGCCATCAGAATTCGTAATCCGCCCATGCCCTGACTTCCGATGGACAGCCGATGGATGAGTTATTGTCTTATCCTTCCCAAGCATGTCTGGTACCATTTCACGAACACCGCAGGGATGGAAACCTTGATTGACCTGGGCGACTTATCCTAACCAAAAACCCGAAATCGGATACATGACAACCGGCGCCCGTGACTGCTCTCCATTTGTCCAATAACCTGAAAGTCTACCAAGTTGGCTTTACATAGAGTGAGATTCCAAAAATTGTATTTCCTGAGCCAGCATCTTCGCACAGGTCGCAAATTCTAGCGCCCTCACCAAGTTTGAGGTCCAAAGATGGACGTTTCAGACGTCTTTCTCAATCGAGAACACACCAGAGCATTGAATATGCGGAAAATTGGGAAAATCAGCATTTGGCTGCATCAAAAAAGGCCTCTCTGAACGCCCAGGAAAATTGCAGCTCTCCACGTAATTCGTTTCTGTATGCAATAAATAGCGGGTAGAATACAGTACCTTTGTTGTTACTGTCTAGCGCAGAACGTTAGTGAGTGTCTTTCTGTCTGATCTTTGCCACTACGGTCCGCTTCAGAGCCTCACTAAGTTGAACTGCTGTTGTTCATTTTTCGAACGATTCTGTTTCCATGAACTGATTGTTTCACAACTGGGTTGGATAAGATGACTTTTGAGCAGAAATTCGATAAAATCTTGTTATTCCCACAACTTAGTTGGATGAAAACACAATAACCTTGGTCGGTTATTTATTTACTTCAACTGAACGCAAGTTTAAGATTCCAAATATCCGTCGCATTCTTCCGGATAAGCATTCTTAACTTGCAGGACGCGGGAAGCGCAGTTCGATGTGCTGGATGCATGCAGATAACGAGAAATTCTTGAATCTGTTCGCGACGTAGGACACGCCTTCCATCCTTTTGGGACCAGAGAATTCTCACCAGTCTTGCCTGAGAACGGCAAAACGCCGACCTGCTCTTCGGCCATGACACTGCTTATATGTTCGCCTTCAAATGGCCTCTACTAATCCCGTAGAAGAAGTAAGCATTGCAAGTCACGCAAATTGATTAATTAGCGCCCTTCTTCATAGTTCATCCCTGATACAGAAGAGTTGCCTCTGGATCTTGAGGAAAACCACATCAACATTCCCGACCGTGTTCTCGGAGAACTCCACATTAAAGCATTGAAAGAGGTCGAATCCTAGAGTGTAATCCTTGTTGGAGAGAGACGCGTCCTAACGATATCATTTAAGGTGAACGTGTTCGGTATAACCGTATATGGAACATTCTCATTCCTTGCAAACAAAGGCGGAACCCAAACAAGCTATGTAGAAATGACTCAGAGCACATACTAGGACCAGAGATTTGAGTCCAAACGTTTTCAAATGAATCAAATCTGAATAATAGAGTCTTGTCGGTTTTGCGAACCTCATAGCTTACAAATATGAAATATATTGCATAAAATACATAAATATCTCATTCACATGGGTAATTGATTTTATCCTTTGAGACCCTGAGCTTTAGTTGATGGATTTTCACTTGTTTTTCTGCCGAAGAACCCATTCTCTTGCTTTTTTTAGTTGTCAGCGTATGACCTAGTAAACGCTGTTACTTCGAAGATTGCTCGAATCAAGAACGATTTTAGTGTGCCTGCCCAATTATGGATTTGAAAGCTGCTACCATATATAGACTTGTAAGTAATTAGGCTAGTGTACTTTCCTTATTTCGATGTGCTCAATTAATGTAATTCCCTTCATTGTGACGTCGCTAAGATGCTGCCCACTCCAAATAGGATTGCTCCTAGCGCGGGTTTCATTCGATCATTTCGTTCTGATTCGTTTAACTCACGTTTTCAAGTAGGTCGTAGTCCAAATCCCAAACTATGTTGTGCGTTAGAGACCGTCTTCTCGAAAACGCCGACAGGAAGCAAACGGCTGAACGTGACTCTTTCAGAAACTCAAAGCATTGAAAGCTTGCATTTTTGTTGGAGAAATAAAGCCTTGTCAACGCTGGCAAGAGCAAGCATCCTTGGCGCAGCACAAAGAATGTATAATGAAAACATTTTCAGAATTAAATTGTGTATAAAGCAAGAGATAAAGGGGGGAGGCGACCCTAACTTGAAAGGAACATGGACGGCACCAACCGAAGTCCGGTGTCCAAAACTTGAGAATACATACCGTTTGAGAGCTAGGTCGAGACGTTTGAAACATTCGGTCCAGACGTCTTGGACTGCTTTTTTACTGATGTTATCTGTTTTAGCTGCTTCAAGACGATCCGTGCTCGTTGCAAATATGTAGGTGGTCCTCCCCTACTAGGTTTACACCGATAGTGGTTTTTAGGCTCCCCTCTCCGACTAGGAACATAGAAACTGAGTCTCTCTGGAAAGCCAGGTTCGAGTAGTTGCCTTATTTCTATAGGTTGCCCATTTATTTTGTTTCGGTATGCGGTATCGTTTAAGAGCGCCCTCCGTCATCTACTGTAGGATTACACTGAGCAGTCTTACAATGAAAGGTTTCCAACTCAGTGTGGTCTTTTGCGATGCTGTTTTGACAGAATGTCGGACCGGTGAGCGGAGTCCAGAATTTAGATTCACAGTTAGATTTTGGTGAACGCTTTTTTAAGAGACCTGAAAAAGAGAAAAGACGAGTGCGACGACGTGAAAACGTGAACCACTGTGGGGGTTAATGATTGTTGCGAATGATCATAGGGGTGGGCCTCGGTGGCGCAAAGGGTAGGAGCGACGCCTCATAAATAGGAACACATCGCTAGGGTTGTGGGTACAAGTCGGCTTACTGCCAGTACTTTTGCACATTAGTTTGTTGTTATTACGCTCTCTCATGATCACAGGAGTAAGTTTAGACCATCGATGCTTACACTCTGGAAATAAAGTCTTAGTGCTCTTCCCTTTTAATCAACAGCTATGATACAAAACTATGAAACAAGTAAAACACAGACGTATGTCACACCAGCAGCATCTCACAAAAGCCTCCTGAAGCCTCCTGACAGTCATTAGGTGTCGAGTTCACATCCTCCTCCTCATCGAAACGGACCTATGAAATTGAAAAACACGAAACCAACTGGATGATATGCGTAGAAAAGTACCATTTTCGTTATACTTCCTCTAACCTGCACCGCTTCTTCTTCCAGACAGTCGATATCTCCACAGATGGCGTCGAGTTCTTTTATGACATCCGCAACATCTCTCTCCTTGTCGAAGAAGTGAAATTCCGTGTGAAGGTGGAAAGTACGCGGCCCACAACACGCTCAGGTGAGAACGACATTTTCAGTGCACTTATGCACCGATATGGCCCGTGTTCATAACATTCAACCGTAAGGTACGTGTATTTTTGTGTAGTTACGGTACTATTGGTGATATGGTGTGATATGGTGGTGGTGCAGATACGCATTGCTGAAAAACTAGCACATATGAAGAAATAGCCGCCTTTTTGGTTTGTTGTAAGGTGAAAAATGACTCCTGTGGTCATGAGAAAACGTAATATCAACAAACTAATATGTGCAAGGCACATGCTGTAGGGTGTTGACGATTGTTGCGCACACGTTTTCAAACCTCTTTCTCAGGTCCTTAAAAAAGCGCTCAGCAAAAACTAACTTCAACTCTGGACTCCACTCACACTGCCCTACTTCCTGTCAAAACATCATCACAAAACCTCACCTTGGGTTCGGAACCATTCCTTGTTAGTACAGGACATGGTAGACGTGTAGAGCGCAATGCTTGTGGGGATACACCCTCTTGATGAGGCATTTCTCACTACGGTTTCCAGCGGAATTCTAGAGCTAACGATAAGCTGGATTACTCCAAAGAAATCACAACATGTTGTTTTACCGCGGCCTATGTGTACACTAGAGAAATCTACAACTAGGAGGGAGTCTCCCCCAACCCGCATGGTGTCCTCGCGTAGTTGAGTGCATCTGCGATCAAGCATTTGTACAGTAAAGTATCATTGCCGGTGAACCTTCCTATGAGAGGGCGAGGCATCGCTAGCAATGCTGACTGCTAGGGTTGGGGAATTGCTAAGACCCCTAGAACTAGGAGCCGGATTCATCAACGATTTACTGCAATTCAACAGAAAAAATACAGCCGAAATCCCTGGTAGCGCGGCGAAACGTTCCACCGCATCGCTTGATAAGCCGTGCTATCAGGGATTTCGGCTGTACTTCCTCTGTTAAATTGCTGTAAATCGTTTTGATGAATAAAGCCCCAGATCGGAATAGATGCATGGTATCGCGTTGGAACTGGAACACACTTGATGAACGCGACGCACACGTGGGCTGCGTCAGCGTTCACGTGGGCATTCGATCGATGCGCATTGGTCTCTGGTCTCCTGTGGTGGCGCTACTGTCAGGCGGACCGTGTCGCAGTGGAAGGTGGCGTTGCCTCATAGGAAGGAGATTGGGGGTTCGGATCACCCGCGTCGCGGGACTTTTGCATTTCAACAGTCAGATTAAGATTTGAGGGGTTTTAACGTCTACACAGTTGTCTGGTGTTCTGAGCGCATTTTTCCATCTGTATGCGCTTCTGCAGAACCCAGCTGTGGACTCCAATTGGGCGGCGAAAGCAGCTTCCTCCCGAGCAGTTTGAGTGGACCAACCTCGGAGTCCCTTCCCGCTGGAAGAACGCAGAACAGAGCCTCAGTGTTAAGCGCTCGCGCGAGGGAAGCGCTCCAATCCAAGTTTCGCGTTCAAAATCTGTTCCGATCTGATTTGAGTGACCATAAATCCACTCGTAGGGTTCAATCTCCCGATACGGAAATGCAGAAATCTGTCATCGCAAAGATTAGTTCATCTAAACTGTATTTCTGGTAGTTTAGATGAACTAATCTTTGCGGAATGCAGAATAAATTCCTTCCTATGAGTAGGTCTTGTGTGCTTCGTTTCAAAAGCTATATGTTTTGTTGCGTCGGCATTGTTGTTGTTTTTTTCAATTTTCTCAGGCGTGTCTTCCAGGGGCCGGATTCATCAACGAATTACGTAAATTTAACGGAGAATTATAAGCTTATCAGGCGATATGGTGAGCGATAAGCCGCGTTATCTGAACTTTTAAAGCGGCTTATCGCTCACCATATCGTGCAAGACACACGTGATAATTTTTTTTTCGCGACTTACTAGGAAAAAAATAAGGACGCTTCAATAAATAACAAACCGAAAATTGTAGCAGCAACCAAGCTGAGCACTATGAAAACAAGCCAAAATGGGAAATATATTGAACCATCGGAGGATTTATAAACAACCTGAAACGATACCATTACGAACCTCTTCCTGCCTGCCGGCCGTCAAACGTCTGGTTGGGGGCTTCGCCTAAACCGGGAGAATAGAACACCCCGAACGTCTTCTTGTCCTCTTTAGGCCTTCTCTCATTCATTACAGTAAGGAACTGGTTTTGCTATATAGAATGGTGTAGCAGAATACGGTAGAGCAAAATCTTCAAAACTGCTCCTATGGTCCTCACCCTCTATTGCACGTACGCGATTTATTCTCTGAAGTGTATTTGTTAATTATGGTCCCCCTTTAATGGTTCTATTACTGGACCCTTCACTGAACTCCCTTAACTGGTGTTCCCTTTATTGGCTCATTTAATGGTCCTCCCTTGATTGGTCCTTCACTGGTACCCCATTTATTATTGGTCCCCTTCACTGGACCCCCAGCCCCCTTCACCGCTCTCCACTACTGGTCCCACCTTCACTGGTTCCCCTTTATAGGTGAACTCTCTACAGGTCCTCCTTCCACTGGACCCCTCCCTCCCCCTTCTTCACCGGTCCCTCAGTGGTCCCCTTTTACTGGTCCCTCTTCAGTGGTTCCCCCTTTATTGTCACCCTTTTCCGGTCCACCCTTCACTGATCCCCCCTCTCTTCGTTGGTCCCTACTACTGCTCTCGCCTTCATTGGACCTCGATTTACTGGTCCCCTCTTCACTGGTCTACAGGTTTTAGCTACAGAAACGATGAAAACTTCTGTTGAATCTGAAACTGAAATGCCGGATGCTAGCTTTATGACGGTTCCCCCGATTCTAGCGACGGTTTTTTCACCTAAAACACCAACTCGTTTTGGTACTTGGAATGTTCGCACTCTGTTTCAAACAGGAAGACTCGCTCAGCTACTGCGGGAATTCGACGGCTACCGCCTTGATATACTCGGAGTTAGCGAAATGCGATGGACTGGGAATGATCGAATCATCAGCTCTGGAAAGTCCATAATATTCTCGGGTGGCTCGTTGCACACAAATGGAGTGGGCTTCGTACTGAGTCAACGTGCCAGTAATGCTCTCGTCAGTTGGAAACCAGTCAATGACCGGATCATAAGCGCACGCTTCCGGACAAAGCACATCAGAGTCACGATGATACAAGTGTATGCACCGACTGAAGATTTTGAGGATGCGAAAAAGGACGAATTCTACGAATGCCTACAGCAAACGATAGATGAAACGCCTCGACGCGACTTGAAGATTGTAATGGGTGACTTCAATGCCAAACTAGGCGGTGATCAGGCAGGGCTGGAAAAAGTTGTAGGACCGTTTACGTCAGCTAGCGATACAAATGAAAATGGAAGTCGACTCATCACCTTTTGCAGCTACAACAATCTCTCCATTGGCAACACTTATTTCCAACACCGTCGGATACACAAAGCTACGTGGTCGTCGCCGGATGGAGGAACGGTAAACGAGATTGACTTCGTTTGTATCAGCAACAGGTGGAGAACATCCTTACTAGATACACGAGCATACCGCGGCGCAGATGTAGGATCAGATCACTACTTGGTTAGAGCAAGCATGAGACTGAAACTCAAGCAACAGAAACGACATTGCATTGCACGTCCCTTTGACATAGCTCGACTAAAAGATCCCGTCATCTCGACAAACTTCTCCATTAAGCTGCAAAACCGATTCCGCTTGCTAGAAGAGGTCGGCAACTGCACAGAGGCTGAAGTGCAATGGAATATCATAAAGGAAGCTACTCGTGCTTGTGCTGAAGAAAACATCGGGAGAAGGAGAGGCACTCGTAAAGAACAGTGGATAAGGCACGAAACGTGGGATCTAATAGACGAGCGGAAACGTACGAAGCAACAAAAGGACCGATCTAATTTGAGCGATGCAGTTAAATGGGAGTATTGCCGGAAGTACGCTGAACTCGATCGGTTAGTCAAACGATCATGTCGAGCCGATAAAAAGAATTGGCTGACACAAAAAGGTGTTGAAGCACAAAACGCTGCCGAACGTGGTGACTCGAAAACGCTCTACAGAATCGTGAGAGAGCTAACAGGAACACACAGCAGCTCAAACACACCGATAAAGGATCGAGGCGGCAAGTTGCTCGTCACGGACGAAGAACAGATCGAGAGATGGGTTGCGCACTTCAAAGAAGTCCTGAACCAGCCGGAACCTAGTGATACATATGACTTTCGAGATGAGGAAGAGGAGAGCGTTCTGGAAGTTTACATGGGTGACATAACATTGGAGGAGACGGATAGAGCAATCAAAAGTCTGAAAGGTGGTAAAGCGCCGGGTCTCGATGAAATCCCCGCTGAACTTCTCAAAACAGGAGGCATAGCAATGATCACTACATTGACGAGGCTATTTAACATATGCTGGCAGCGCTTAGAAGTTCCGGAAGACTGGATTAGAGGAGTCATCGTCAAAATACCCAAAAAAGGTGACTTATCAGAATGTGGAAACTGGCGAGGAGTTACATTGCTTTCTATACCCGGCAAGGTGTTCTGCTTAATTCTACTAAATCGACTGCGAGCCGCGGTAGATGAAAGACTTCGTGAAGAACAATGTGGATTCCGAGGTGCTAGGTCATGCAGCGAACAGATATTTACCCTACGGAATGTCATCGAGCAATGATGGAATTTCGGACGCAACTTCTCATCAATTTCGTGGATTTCCGGAAGGCCTTCGATAGTATACACCGTGAATCGCTATGGTCAATTCTCAGGATTTACGGTATACCCCAGCCCTTTGTGGAAATCTTCAAGAAGCTGTACAAGAATTCCTCCTGTCGCGTCAGAACGAATGCAATACACACGACATTCTTCGAAGTTGTTACCGGAGTGAGACAAGGATGTGTACTCTCCCCTCTTCTGTTCAATGTTGCTCTGGACTTCATTATGAGGAAATCCATGAAAGGTGATGAAACGGGTATTAAATGGAGCAGGACACACCGGTTAACAGACCTCGATTTCGCAGACGATGTAGCCATTATAGCCGAGAACAACGGTTTACTGCAGCAGGCAACCACAAACCTCGCGAACGAAGCCAAGAAAATTGGACTACGATTAAACCCGGACAAATCGAAAGTGATGAGCATAGGGAGAACAGATATGAACGTAGATATCAACGTTGAGGCATCACAGCTTGAAACTGTCCAGAAGTTCACATATCTTGGAAGTACCGTGTCACACGACGGGAATGTGGAATCAGAAATACTAACGAGGATTGTGAAGGCTTCATCTGTGTTTCGGAAGCTTGGCCCAATCTGGAGCTTATCGTCAATCGCGTCGAAGATAAAGCTGCGGCTTTACCACTCAATTGTAGTCCCGATTGTTGCCTACGCGAGTGAAACATGGGCCATGTCCCTGAAGTGCGCCAAAAAGCTAAACGCCTTCCACCAGAGATGTCTTCGACGGATATTGAAAGTACGATATACAGACCGTGTGACTAACTGTGAAGTCCTAAACCGGAGCGGTTCAAGTAGTCTTTCTGCATTAATCGCACAAAGACGTCTACGCCTCGCAGGACACGTAATGCGAATGCCTGAGTACCGATTTCCTCGAGTAGCCATGTGTTGGATTCCTGAAGGTGGTAGCAGAGCGCGCGGTCATCCGAGAAACACATGGAGGCGAACATTCGCAAGGGACCTTCAACTACTAAATATTTCCAGAGACGAAGGTGAAGAGTTGGCACAAGACAGGTATCAATGGAGAAGTCTCGTCGCCCGATATGCTCAACAGCATGGGAGGAACTAAGTCTAAGTCTAAGTAAGTCTTCACTGGTCCCCCTTTCCTTCACCGGCCCCTTTCACTGGACCCCACCCCCTCTTCACCGTTTCCCATACAGACCCTCCACGACATCAGTGACACCTCTTCTGAACCTAGGCACCTAATGAACGACGTCGGTGACATGTCTTCTAAACTCAGACGCCTGTTGAACGACGTCGACAATACCTCTTCTGAACTCGGGCGCTCGTTTTTTCACGACGTTGATGACACATGTTCGGAACTCGGACGCCCTTTGCGTGATATTGGCGACACGTCTTCTGACCCCTCTCAACACGACGTAGGTGACACCGCAAAGCTCGTAATTTGGTCACCAGGCTTATTTCTGTTTCATTCTTCGTCTTGCATTTGTGGCACGTCCCTGAGACGTATTTAAATGAATAAATAAATAAATAAAAACTACGACATCACCCCCCCCCATCCCCACACTTCTCCCAACACACTCCTCCAGCACTTCTGCGCAAGCTAGCAAACAAGCACACACAACGACAAACGACCGTTCTCGCTTATATATAGTAGGATTCTTAAAAGTTCTGGCTTTAATTAGTAGTACTTTCTATAGCAAAGTGCTGATGGACCGGACCTTCTTAATTTGACGCTGGGAAAGCATTGATAATTAGAGTGTGCTCAAACAGTATCTCACCTCAGCCGTGTGCACATCTTCAGGGTTGATTAAGAGCACAAGAAGCGGGGATAGCTGATGAGTAGACCGCTTTGCGGCCAGAAACGATAGCATATAAACCACACATTCCACTTGCAATTTCATTGTGTTTACGGATCCTAATCAGTCGGTAGCGTTTTGATTTTGACTGCTAGCTCCTTCCCTTTCGTGATATTAATAAGTATGCGGATTCTATGAGGTCCAAAAATTTACGAAATCAAAAAAAAACTACACCCTGAAGGAGCACCGTTTTTCTACGCCGCTGTATATTGTTGCTATTATGAACCAAGATACAGCTAGAACTTCATGTTCTGCAGCACTGGAGAAAGAAGCCTGAGGTCTTCACTAGTGTGAAAAAATGCGTATATCGGTTAGAGGAAGAGTGTGGGAGCTCAGATGTGCATGCTCGGCCGCTAATTCTTCTGTGTCTTGGAAGCTTACGCAACCTATGCGTGAAGTTTCTTTTTCATCACTCCGTCCGAGCCTTCCTTGCCCTGCTGCTGCTTTTCAAAACGCGCATGCTTTGAAGGTCAGTGTTTTGGAATTGCTTTCTAGTAAAAATAAGAGGGCAAAGATTGAGCGTTAAACAATCGCTTTATGGCACTCGTCATGCTTTCTACCCCTGCGGGATGTTGCGACATTTGGAATATGTGTTTGGTCGATACGACTTTCGGTGACCAGCTGGAGGAAAAATTATATTAAAAAATTATTTTTACTTACAGTGTATTATCCTTCCCAGAGATGTTCGGTACCAACTTTCCGTTTCAATTGCCGTCCGCTCGCGATAGTCGACCGAACGTTCTACAGCGCTACTTGATCCTCCGAACTGAGAGCATTTCCTGCTTTAGTTGGCACTAGCTATGTAGTTATCTTATTGGCACCTGATAACAGGATCTTGGTCCGGATTCCCGTCCAGATCAATCAACCTCCCATCTCTCCGGGGTCGATGAATCGGAACCAGACTTATCTGAGAAGCAAAATGCACTGACTCATTCATCGGCTGGCCACTGCAAGTCATTGTACAGGCCAAGTACGCGTCCACGACAAGGGTGTGCGTAAATGAAATCCGAAATTTCGTAAATCGTAAATCGTAATTACGAAAAAATCGTCGTAAATCGTAAATCGTAAACCGTAAATCGTAAGAGGTGCCTGACTTACAACGCATCCAGTTTCCTTGCTTTTTTTCTATTATGTTAAAGCTAATCGAAGAACTGTGTTTTATTGAGACGTTTTCAGCTCGAGCTGGACACTTCTAATTAAGATGGAAGCCATTAAAATCAACTAGCACCTTTCAAACCAAGCTGGACAAGTTTTTGGAGGACCAAAACGAACTGCTTGTTCAAAAACGCTATCTTAAAAGGCGCCTATACAGAGTTCCCAAATAAAAAGTTTACACTGCTTGGACGATCAAACACGTTTATCATTCTACTAGCCATTGGCTTGCATATAAAATTATGACTTTGTAGAAACAACCGCAACAACTCCGAGTAACCCAACAAAAACCATTCCATCCAAAACCAAAAAAATTTGATCGCTGGCCAACTCGACGAAAACATTATTTGCACAAATAAACCAACAAGCATCTCCTACTGAGTGAGCGCATGGCACACTTCTATTGGTATGGTTCTAAGCCTTCCCACATTTTGAATTGTACCCAACAGCATTTTTGTAGCAGACCGGAAGGAATTGTGTGACGAATGAAAGAGTATGATCACATTTTTGTACACTCATCATAGTCGGATTTTTGACTTAAAATTATAAAAGAAGATATTTTTGCGGCATTCTTTAGAAGTAGAGTAGAGAAGCAAGGTGCGGTTTGAATTGAAAGTGGTTTAACTGATTCGTACAAAGTGCATTTTAAACATATAGGAGAAACCCGTGGTAGAGAAGTCGGAGAAGGACGGCTATGGCGTGCTCCGGAGTAGTTCTTGATTCGGATCCTACCACGGGCAGTCAAGTATAGCATACCCGCTCGGTTGTGAATTGGTACCTGATTTGCCTATGAAGGATAAAACACTGATCTCTACATCGGCTGGCCTCTGCAATTTATTCTACATGGCAAACCCACACTCAAATGACCTCTACGATATCCCATAGATGTAGAAACAATGGATGGCGCATCTCAAACAGGGTCTGATTAACGTCATGCTTTGTCTTTCATCATTTTCGAACGCAACCGTAACTTCTGGAATGAAGGTTCGACGATACCAGGAAATTATTTTCGGTCGCCAGTTTGTTTGCACTTGTTATATTTCGGAAACTTCAAAACATTGCATTACTAGTTAATGACTGCTTGGATTCGCCAATCCTACTCTCCATTACCTTTGTAACAAGCGCTATCGTGTCTTTTGCCCAGTCTTCGGCACTCTGAACGAATCGCATAGAGCGAACGCAACAGCCCCAATCAATGAAAACGAGACCAAAAGTGTCAAACTTTTTCACTTTTATCATTAAAATGTCAGAAGTTTTGCTTAAAGCGCAACTCACATGTAGATACACTCCGCGCCATGACGTGCCGTGATAATCAGACTGAAACATGAGTGTTTTACTCTTCTCAACAGTTCAGCAGTTATTCCACCGCCTCCAACCAAGTCCAACATTCCTTGATGACTTTGCATGAGTTCTACTCGTTTGCATTGGACAGAGTCGTCTATGTGGTGAACAAGTGGTGAAAAAGTCACAAGCTGACCAGGCGGTGGTTGCAGCATAGAATATGGTTCAGCAGGTGATCTTCTTCATTCCAGGGCAAAGAGAATTTTCATCTTTTTCTGTGGACTGGAACGAAATGCACTCAGATCATTCGAATGTGAGATGAGACGTAGAGTGTGACCAAAAAAAAGGCTAGCCCAGTTTCATTGCCAGGAATTAACTCGAGCGGCCTATCCGCAAAGCTGCGTTGTTCTGTCACAGCGCCACAGCAGAACAAAAGTAATTAGGAAATGGCAATGAGCTATGAGGGAAGTCTTTAAAAGTGGGCACATCGTCATAGTCCGAATTGTGTCACGTTATGTGGACGTTTGTCATCCGTGGACCGACGATCACATTTACGAAAATTTACGATTTACGACCCAAAATGTCGTAAATCGTAAATCGTAAAAAATTCGCCAAAAATCACCGTAAATCGTAAAATCGTAAATCGTAAATCGTAATTACGCACACCCCTGGTCCACGACATCCCATAGAAGGAGCGTGGCGCATACCAAAAGAGGGTTCTGTCAAGCCGTCCTCTATCATTTATCCCTTATTTTTGAGGTTACGTCGGCCCTACGTACTATTGCATATAGAGTCACGTCAAATTCAGTGATCGAATTAATGGCGTAGAAGGAAAGGCACAACATTTATGCAAACAACAACCACCGCCTAGCTTAGGAAACTCAGAAGATGGCTTGAAATGATTGATCCGCCGGTTTTGGAATTGCAACACGGCCTGTTTCAGGGTAATGGATAAAGAACAGCATCAAGCTCTACATATTTTGGTGGCGCATTCTCCTCCTGCGGGATATCGTGGAAGCAATTTGAATGTGCATTTGATCTCTACAGTGAACTTCGGCGGCCAACCGCTAGATACGTTAGTGCTTTCTATCTTTACAGACAACTGTGGTACCAGATCACCGACACAGGAGGGATGGGAGGCCTGGTTAGGCCAGGCGGAGCTCAGACCAAGAATCTCGATTCGCGGTGCTAGCAACGACCCCTTCTCTACTGCTCTACTTCACGTCTAGAGACAAGACAAGAAATGTTCAAAGAAAATCTACGATTTGTAGTGTGTTTCATTCTCAAGGAAGGTATTGCTCCTCTCGAGCGTAAGGTTTCAGTCCAAACATACCCGCGGCTGGATGAATAACAACGAATGCTTAATTCTGTCATAACTATGTGTGACTGTGATTCACGCCTTCAAATCAACAAACAATTATTCCCTTTTGTCTTTTCGAGTCTTTTTACAGCAAAATTCTAACAGTCAGCGTTTTTTGTTGCACCTAGAAGTGAAAAAGGAGAGGAGATCCTGACAACGTCACCACTCTGCATGTTGATAACAAGCAACGCTGTAACTTCCCTACCCATACAACCTTCTTGCGTGCGCCATCAAAACATGAGCAGGGACTGGTTTTCATCACTGAGTAACTACTGCCTACAGATGTGCAACTTGTGGCCATTTGATTGCTACTTAATTAGGAGGAACTAATTCCTGATGGAAATCCTCGCAAAAGCCATTAGAACCGATTCCGAAACCTGCACTTCAATTTTATGGAGGCAAACCATTACTTTACTAAATAAAGTAGGGTTCTAGTGCGCGCTTCTTTGTTAGGCCGTCTCAGCATTCAAACCGCATATTATGTAGCCCGTAAACAATCTTGACCTCAGAGATCCATGTGTCGAGATAGGTCTTTCCTCATCAGAATTTGTGGAAATTCTGCTGGAATGAGTTCCCTCTATTTATGGGATACAGAGAAACATGCAAAGAGATATGTCCGTAATCATTGCACACTACCGATAAGAAGAAACTATAAAATCAGCGGAAGTCATTTATTAAGATCCTTCAATTTGACAGGTGCAGTGAGATCAGAGTCAGATCATGGATAAGCAGTGTTCTGGGTCCTCACATGTCAAGAAGGAGTCCAGCAAAAATCACTGACACCAGCTGTATGAGATATGTAATATCTACCCTACGTACCAGCTCTCATAACAACCTACGTCCGACAGACGGCGTTGAAAGCAGTGCATTTTATTCTGCTCCGTATCACCTAAACAGTCGCTTTGCCCGTTACCTACTATTATATTACAAAACTAGGCACTGCTTTTCCTCTCTGCTCATAATGTTTCACGTATGAATGCTTGTCATTTTCGAAAGGGAGCAGGTCCTGGAGACTATGTAACAATCTAACCAGCGTCATATTATTAACACTTGACGGTTTACTGCCTCTGTTTTGCCTAGGCTAGCAGTAGATAACAATGTCTTCCACAGAGACTTTCGTCTTTTTAAAAGACGTTCAGGGAGGAGCATGCTATGTTTCGCTTGCTGGTGCTGCACAAGCACTTAACACTGCTTTTCACGGGCGGAAAAGTGACCAAGCTATACCTACCAGTCATTAGACTTACTGTATGTACTGTACTTACTGAGACATGAAGTCCCAACATATGTTTTTGCGAAGCCACATCCCTCGGCCTTTTCATTAATGTTGCTCCTCATCGCCGCGGAAACATTTCTGTCAAGGAATTTTTCATATAAGCTACTTAAATACATATTTACTGTATTAACTTGAATGCTACAAATCATTATCAATGGGTGATGATGGAACTCTTCCCACAGAAATAACCTCAGATGTCGTTCAGTCCTGACAGAAATCCTCACTGTTTCTAGAAGACTTAATCCAAATGGGGGTTTGTTTGTTTTACAGGCTCACCGACAAGAACTCGTTTGAAGCCGGTTTCAGTGTGTATGTCTGCGGAAATCGAACTGGCGTCAGAAAAATCTTCACCTTGACCTTGACCGACAGGATTTCACGCAAACTTCATCTGGGTTACCACATTTTATTAAATAGAGGAAACAGCCAGATATCTGAGGCAACATGGCGGATAGTGAATGATGGTTCATCCTTGCTTCACCGTCTAGTGCTTAGCCTTCTTTGCACTGTAAGGTCTAGCGTTCCCTTGCTGGAAGCTCACAATGTTCTAGAATCAACTAGCGACATTAAGAAGGTCTTTCAAAATTCGTGGTTAATTAGGGTAAAAGTCTGTCGTCACTGCCGTGCCTTCATCTAGCAGTACCCTATGAACTACGACCGGAGCGCTCCGCCGAAACAAACGCAGAATAGAACGTTTCTTACGAGCACTTCGGGTTTTCGTACGTTTTCTACGTCGTCTCTCTTCCCTGTCCACTGGTCATGACGGTGTACATTAGGGAAGAATACCTACATTTTATCGTTAGTAGTGGTGAATAAATTGACGGACCAGATCTGGGTGCCTATTGAAGTGAATCTTTATGGTGGCTATAGTAAAGCCTCTTTCCCGCAACCCGGATGTTCCTCTGAAGTGCGGGGCATTGCCCATATTGGCGGAAAAACTCTTATTGTCCGCGAATTACCAAGAACCTAGGCATCAACTTAATATATTATGGAATGATAAGTCAACTTAGGATTAGTAGCAGAAGCCGAAAGAGTGGTTTAAGAAAAACGATATCGTGCAGCCAGAATTGCTCCATCATTGTCCGATATTATTGCGATGGTGTTAACTTCTGGTTTGTTTTTGCTTCATTGCTATTTAAAAAAATTACAGTTTTATTGAGGTTTGCTCCACCTTGCCGTATCCAATAAGAACCACGTAGCACTATACTATGATGTTCCAAGGATGTTTTTTGCTGTCAAAAATCTTGCGCAAGATCAGTGCTTGAGTCTGCACTCTCCGATTTTGAGCAGAGTACATAGGTATGGGCCTGGTCCCGATTTTGTGACGTCCTGCCGGAAAAGCAGAAGGTCTGGGTTCCACTCCCTCTGGAGTTAAAGATTGTACTGCGGCAAGTGTCTCCCTCTTTCGCAGTCAACCGAATATTTCCCATGGCCAGCGGCCAAGAACAACTCCCCATCAGCGTCTTCGGGTATACCTCTGCGTATGTACTCCTCGTGGTAAATGTTCAGTGGCTGCCATCTTCAGATCAATATCTCTTTAGGACCGCAAAAAAGCAAGGTTGAGACATGAATAAGGGATTTCTTCCGTAATAGAGCATTTTTAGATAGCTCATCGAAGCGTAGCAAAAGCCATTTATTGTGTCGAGTAGAAATGACTACTCTTTGGAAGGACGTGGCAGGTGGTTTCAATCGGTCGAGTCGATTTTCGCAAAGCACGCATCCATCTCCGTCAACGGCTTTTACCCACTCGCGGCCTGCCTCAAACCAGCTCCTTCCTGGAAGTGGTTTTGCCTAGCCGGACTTCGATGAATACGACCTGGCGGACGTTCCAATTAGCCTGCAATAGGCCGGCGACACTGCTAGGCCATCAGTTTTTGTTCGGTTCCTGTGCCAATTTCTTATTATTGTGATGACTCGTTTGCGTGCAATGCAGTTACCTCTAACTGAGAATAAAACTTACTTGTGCCTTGGTTAATCTTATTGATTATATAACGGATTATAATATAGGTTAATAGGCTCTCGCTGTTGAACCATTGGTTTCTGTTATTGGCATTAGTTTCTTTCCTCTCGCTATCATTTACTCTACCCGTTTTTTTCAATTTCTACCTTTCTTTGTCTTTTTGAGCACTAGCAAATTGTTACGGTGTTTGACGAAGCCTCTTGTCGTCTACTGTTAGGAAGAAGCAACGCGTATAATAAATAATTCCCTCTCAATACTGCAGACTACGATCTTGATTTCCACCATCAGTGGTAATGTGTTCGGCTACAATCGATCCAGAGGTGAAATAAACAGCATCGTGTCGCTGTCGAAGGTGTTTCTCCAGCAGTTACCATCTTTTCTTCGTATGTAACTCTGATCGCTAAGGTGTAGCCTATGGTGTAGGGAAGCCGCCGTTATTAGTTCGTAATTTTCTCAATAAGGCATTTCGAATGGCTGGATGTCAGAATTTAATTAGAGTTAAAACAACGAAGCATGGCCTGTTCAAAGATGACGTTATTTCAGGCAGAATTTCGATTAGCTCCAAGCATGAAAATCGTAGAGTCGAATATTGCTGATATGTAAATTGACAATTTCTGCGTCTTGAATTTCATCAGACATACCGAATTGAAGATCCAGGTTCACTGCGGTGTAATCGCTGCAAAATCTCAAAGTTTTTCTCATCAATACAAACATCAGTACCTAAATAATTTCTACTATCAGATCTGCATCGTCCAGATCATGAAATCCTAAAAACATCTGTAAAGGTCGAACAGTCTAAGCTTTCATGCTGCTTTAAAACCCGAAGAAATTACCTTGTCTACGCTTTTCTCGCCGAACTGAACACTTTTCAAATCAAATTGGGCACTCTTCTGAGCTAGCTTTAAGACTTTTGAAACCAAAGCAAACTCTTCTAAATAGAAATGACCTTCAAGCAGGTTTAACTACAGACTCAGTGTGATGGCCAGAAAAAAAACTTTGTTCAAGGAAAACTTGGTATAAGATTCTTTGAAATTTTTTAGTTTAGCTGCCCCAATAACTCTAATAATTTTATAAAATTATTGTTTTTAGAGAGAAAATAACAAACTGTAAATTGTCTTAATTGTTTGTCTCGTTCATAAAATTCTGCACCAACCTAGTGTGGCTGTGATTATAAAATTATATAGTTTAATGCCTTCCCGAACTAGAGGTAGTATAATGAAAATAGCCTTGTCTTGTCCGAGATCAACAGTTCGTGCTTGCTTCTTTACGCATAGAGCAGGTAGCGCTTACTTAAGAATCACGAAAAACCTGTCAAATGCTTACCCCATACCCCAGTTCAAGCGGTACGCATCAAAAATGTTGCTTAAGTTTGACGGACTCTAGTCATGGAGATCGACCACAACCAATTCTTGCTTGATTGTGCATTTTTCTGAAGTTTGTTGTTTATTTTTTCGTACTGTCCTACTTCTATCTCGAATCTGCCTTTCGCGACGTAATAAACATAAACATAAACATAAACATAAACATAAGGTGCAGCAAAGAAGCAAGTATATAGTTCATTGAAAGATCAAATCATGATATGCACTCCAAAGTTCGCTGCACTTTTATTTGATTAGTATGTATGTAGTGCAAACACCACTTACATGAATCGTCAAAGTGATGATATGTGTATTCTTTAGAGTCGTTAACAAGTGTTAAACACCATACAAACAGAACTTCTGCTATCAATCGAATAGAAATCGCGACGTCCTGGATGGGGACATGGCGCAATCTCTTTCATGGCACTGAAAAATGGCCGCCTTCCTTCTCTTTTAAACAAGTGAACTATTAATTTCCTTAAAAATAAAAAATAAAAAATTAAACACCCTTTGTGTTTACTTATTGTTTAGATTATTTAAAACTTCAAAAAATCACATTAACATTTTCCTCGATAAAGGATATAAACATTTTTGGAGAGTTCCTACTAGTATAATGTAGAAGAACCTTATTTCAATTTACGAAAATTTGCCTTGATTTCAAGAATCTTAAGCTAACTTAGAGGAGTGTCCAATTTGATTTGAAATGCATCTAATTCGACGTGAAAATGGCATATATAATCGGCATTACTCCTATATTCAATTTGCATTGCCCTACGCTCAATAATCCCAGTGATACCGGTGCACATTGCATCTGGTCTCAAGCTACGTAGAGTAAAAAAGAAAAATTACCTTGGAAGCTTTGGTGTATTATTTTGATGTATCTTCTTAATACTTTTCAACTAGTTCTTCATTGACAATATCCATATTTCTGAACAAGTTGGCAAAAAAACGAATCTGCATCTAAAATAAGTTTTTCTCCGTTTCCTATGTACCTTAAGGGCAGATGTCCTGGGCCATTTCGGCAACGAGTTCAGCGATCTACTAACTTCTTATGTCGTCTGATTTGACCTTGCAAGCTCTAAAACGCTAAGGCTAGCCTCCTGTGCCCCAGCGTCTAGGTGTCCATCTCCTTCTGTCCTTAATTCTTGAAGACCATTAACAGGCATTTCCTTAGGCGCTAAGCTGTCTCCCTTAAGCCTTCCGTAAGTCGAGTCGTGATGGAGACAGGTGACCGGCCAATTTGAGGGCCTCTTAAGGTCTGCATTCCACGCGTTGTACAAAGTACGTTCGTCGGCGTGGCGGTGCTTCTTCGCGTGTACGCGATGGTGTTTCGTTCCACCTCCGCAGCCGCATATAAGCTGGTCGCCCACCCCTGCCTAAACGGTCGTCCGCCACCCCCGATCCATCCCTTTCGCAGCGTCTTCCACACCACCTCTCCTCCACTGCCTCGTTCCTCCGCACGAACCGCTTCCTGGAGAGTGGAGAGTCTAGTATCCCTCGTACCCAACCCTCAACTAGCACTCGGATCGGGAGAAACCTTTAAGAGAACCAGAGCCAGTGTGACGGAAAACGGCTAGTTTGAATAGGTGTCCTATGATGGCCTACCTAAGGAGTATTTTTCTATATTTCTGATAAAGACATTACCACGCCCGCTACATTTGAGGTATCATCGGCTACAAAGCTTTCAATTCGTTGAAGCGCACATAGAACGCTAAACCCAAGATCAATGGAATTTAAGCACAATTTTTGTGGTCCCCGGACCATTCACATTTTCGTACAGCGGCTTCTGTTGATAGAGTGCTGATTACTTAGGCAGCCCCTGGCCTATTTTATCGAGGTGAACAAGAATGAGTGTCTTATTTTCAATCGCCAGCCTGCGCCCAAATGAGTTCATTAAGATGCTGCAGGCTTAGACCCTTTGATGGTTAAGCCTATTTTGTCCTAAAACTGCAGTAGTATTGCTTGAAAGATCGCGGCAACTCTATGGTAGTTCGAGGAGACTCGTCAGAAAGTCCGCTAGCGCCCGCTTCGTAGTTTTTCTGCTGCGCTCCAATACTAAGAAGATTGTTGGTGGGTGAAACCCCCAACAATCTTCTTAGTATTAGAGCGCAGCAGAAAAACTTAGACCTCCGAGGCTGCCCAGATTTCGCTCTCGGGAAGTCCTTGAAAGCCGATGAGTCATGCCGCTCTCCGCCCTCGCAGTATTGTTCGCCTGCCATTCACTAAAGCAAGTCCAGCGCAGCAAACTAGCCTTTTCCCTCGACTTGTTTGTGTTACTACGATACACGTTACCCTCCATCTATAATTCCAATAAATAAAAAGATCTTACAAGTTTTTTGCAGCAAATGGAGGAGAAGAAGGACTCGCTCAGAGGTGTAGCGTTTGCCGCCGTCGTCTTTTCTACAGTCGCCGTCTCGGCTTGCCTCATCACCTTTCCATTGGTGTTCCACTATGTGCAGACCCTTCAAGCCACCGTACAGGTAACTTCAGATTCTTGATTTTTGCTGGAATCACAAGTATCTGCAGCTCCCAGATTTCCTTAAATGGTATGTTCAGGGAGAGGTGGAATACTGCAAGTCCCGCTCACGCGATATGTGGCGCGAGATGGTTGAGGTCTCACCAGATGGCGGAGAAAACTCTCTAGACGTGCTTCTTCGTGCCACTCGTCAGGCAGAAGCTCAGTGCTGTACCTGCCAGCAAGGCCCACCTGGTCCCGATGGCATGCCAGGACCAGACGGCAAAGACGGGCAGCCAGGAGCTGGTCCAGGAGAGCCAGGACCACCAGGACCGGATGCCGAGTTGCACGACCGCCTTCTGCCTGTGCCTCCTCAGTGCCCATGCCAGGCCGCCCCTGGTATGCCTGGTCCGGCAGGACCACCAGGACAGGACGGAAATCCTGGACAACCAGGAGGAAACGGAAACGATGGTGCACCTGGTCCACAAGGCCCAGCAGGCCCACCAGGACCCCCTGGCCAGCCCGGCCAACCCGGACAACGTGGACCACCTGGAGAGCCCGGACAGCTTGTGCCTGGTGGACCAGCCCCTGCTGGTCCCCCTGGTCCTCCTGGAAGACCTGGATCTCCTGGACAGCCTGGAAAGGCGGGATCACCAGGACGAGATGGCGAAAACGGATCACCTGGAAACCCCGGAGAGCCTGGTATGTTTCCTATATTAGCGGCAACATTCATTAACTTTTTGTATCACACAAGCCACATAGCCACTTAATTTGCCTAGCGTTCCCTTAATATACTCATTTGCATTTCAGGTCAGCGAGGACCACCAGGCCCACCTGGACCAGGCGGCAGCCCGGGAACAGCAGGAGAGAACGGGTCGCCTGGAAGCTGCGACCACTG
Source organism: Heligmosomoides polygyrus polygyrus (assembly GCA_947396885.1). Lineage (NCBI taxonomy): Eukaryota > Metazoa > Nematoda > Chromadorea > Rhabditida > Heligmosomidae > Heligmosomoides > Heligmosomoides polygyrus. Next base: position 36,127,855 of record OX377205.1, on the reverse strand, counting down.
CCCTCCTGCTCGCCTCGCGCCTGGCTATTGAAAACATCTCGCACAATAAAGAACCTTTTGCATGTTGCGCTACACGTGATTTTTCAGATTTTGGTTTTTCAAGTTGCAGTCTTCAACAAACATCGAGTCACTGAGGCAATACTTACTGTAGCAGGACGTGGTAACGTGGAAAATGAGTAGAAAGACAGCCTTCGCTTTAAAGTCCATTATTTATAACTGAATGCGAACTGTAAGACAAGTATGCGCAAAACATAATTCTGTTTGTTTTCTGATACAGACAAACGTATGAGGCCCCATAAACTCTATGTCGGAGTCAAGGCTAACCCATATTTTAATTGCTTTAGTCAGGTAATTCGGTGACTTTCCTCTCAACAAAATGAATGCAATTTTGAACAGAATGTCAAGTCCGAGCATAAATAAACAACCTTTCCTCTGAGGTCTATAAAGAATTGGATTAGGTTTTTTCAACGCATCGTACAAAAAAGGCCTTTTTCTTCTTCGACGGAACTAAACTCATTATGCATCCCCATGTGGTGTAGGCTGCATAGGAGCCCTTGCGGCCTCGAATCGAGAACCGAACGTGCATAACGAATGAGCGCATCCGAAAGAGGTCTCCGCTGTTCGAGTAACTTCCATCACCGCGATTTCTTATCAATTTGTGCAGCCTATTCTATAAGCGCTTAAAACGGTGATTCAATCCTTAACATTTTTCTCACTTGTACAGAATCTGTTGCACAAAAACCTGCACTAATAAGTCAACTTACGTGTGAACATAGGTTGAACATAAGTTGAACCAGCTCAAAATTATCATGGAACATTAGAACTTCTTATTTGCTTTTGGAGAAGATTTGTGTTCGTCTCTGATTAGCTGCGAGATCCATGCGCGTTTGAACAAACACATCTTGTAGCCTATTATTATGTAGTTCTACGGATTTGTGACAGTATCTGCGTCATCCATGGTCTCAGACGTCCACGGCTATTTTGCTTGTCGTTTGATGCCTAAATCCGGTGATCGAGGTTAAAAACAATTCTAGACATTGGTTAGGAAGCTAATATGTATCTGAATGCGTGCTCTCACAAGCGTTGTCCGTCACGACGGTTTCTAAAGTCACGCATGACATAGGAGCATGAGCTAAGTCCAAGCGATATATCTCACCAAACGGTCTCAGTAGCCATGCCATTGAAGGAAAGCAATGGTGGGTGGCGACTATGTACTTTTCTCCTGTGTACAATGATTTAAATGCAGCAGATGGACCCCAAAGTTAGCAGAAGAGAGACAACCGACCACCTTTCCGAAAACCTACAGCTGGAAAATCGGTCCTGCAGATTTTCGCAGCGGCTGAAACAGGTTGTTTCTGTAACGCAAAAATGCATGTACAACCCTGGTGATCAATCATGTCATGGCGCCAGCTGTCGCAGCAACAGGCTGTCACGAGAATGTCTCGTTTATGGGCCGCTCGAGCTTTTCAACTCATGTCAGTTTTCTGCTCGCTATTTTTTCCGGGTTTCACGAGCGTTTTACCGCCCTGCGTCAAGCTTTCCGGCGTAGTAGGCATATGCCTATCGAGGAATTGCGTTCTTTTTGGAACTACCCGCTTATAGTCAGTATCGTTTCCGCTATTCTCTCGAAGAACTCTTTTGGCTCAACTTTACCATTCCTCATCCCTATACAGCCCTTAGTCATCTCTAAGCTCCTCCTTCGGTTCACTAGATCTTGAGTAAGAGCTTTACCAATGCCAGAGAAGGCTCCTAGTTTCCATGACTACGAGGCTAATCGTGCTGTCTTTATCTACTTTTAATGTCGCAGCATTCACCACCTGTGGCCACAAAATGTACAGCAGTCAATAAGCGAAGGACGACGTGATGAGCACTCAGGAAGACGGGTAACGGAGGCCAGCGTTCATGTCCTGACTCATCCTTTCTCTCAATTCCTTCATCTCACGAACTGTTTGTAAACTGAGCAGTCTAGCTGTTGTAAACTGAACTAACGAATTAAACTGTAAACTGTCGTAAGTGCATAGCTCATGCTCCTTACCATTGGTTTTGAAACCAAACTATAGCAATCTTACAGCCTTATTCGGAGCGAAAACATTAACATTGTAAAAAATGTCAAGGTTTTTCGACAAGAGAGCTTTGAGAACATGAGCTTTGAGCTGAACCCACGTTTCACTATCGTTGCGAAGCTAAAGCGAGTAATGCAGACGGAGCCACCCACAATATATTTAGGTGCTTATCTATGAAGCCAATTACTCACCTCGGATTGCCTTACATTTTTATGTCCGTTCCATGCTCGAATATGATACGACAACATTCAGTCCATCTGCCGCGTGCGACCTACCAGGCTAGAAGCGTTGCAGGATAATTTCGCTTGAAACTTTGGATGTGACTTTCTAAGTACGATTACACATCCATCCCACCTGCCAGCATTCGTGACAAAATGTTCGATCTCTATTACATACTTCATATAAAAAGAAAGATTTTTGGAGGTTTAAAAGACTAGAAAATTTTGATATCTCTTGACAAAAATTGCACGACATTCTCTTCGAGCACACGCGGCTGCAGGATAAAAATTCGCTTTCCTAAAAAGAGTTCTCGAAAACAAGCATTCTTTTTATTCAATCAGCTGGTTCGAACTTCCTGATATTTTCCAAAAATTACGCACTTGACATCCGTGCGGTCAAACAGCGTCTGAAGTGTAAAACACTTGCAAAAAATAGACGCATAATAAAGATACGAAAAGGCTCCTCTTCTCAACTGTCTTCAGAAGGGTCTTAGCGTTATGTTCTTCCCGTGGCTCTTCAGCAAAGAAGAGCAGCATATTTTAAGATATCTTAAAAATCTGTCTATATATATACGTAAGAAGATAATTGAGAATATGAAAATGGAAAATAGATCAGACGAACAAATCCATGAAATAAAGAAAACAAAGGCACTGAATGGATCAAGAATTAGACGCGACGAGAAAAGAAGTAACAGTGAGAATATAACATTTTTCACGGCGGGCTAGACACTTTTAAAATCAAATTGGATAACTTTTGAATCAAATGGAACGCTTTTCATCTCAAATTGGACACTCTTCCAATCTAGCCTAAAACTTTTGAAATCAAAGCGAGCACTTACAAATAGAAATGAGCTTCTTCTACTATAAACTAGAAATTTTCCAGAAAGGTTAGAATAAACTTTGTTCAAAAAAAAACTTAGAATGATTTCTTAGAAGATTTAATTCACCTACCCAGTAGATGCACACATTGTTTGAATTTATAGAATTCTCTTTTTTTTTTAAAGGAAAAACATGGCTTAAAGCTTGTTTTAACGAGCAGGAAGGCGGCCATTTTTTAGTACCAGAAGAAGAGCTTGTGCCACGCCTTCGTCCAAGAAATCGCGATTTTTAGTCGATTGAATGCGAAATTTCTACATGAATGGAGTTTCACACTTGCAAACGCAACAAAAACAATTGTAAAAAACACGCATATCCTCACTTTGGTGTACTTGTGCAACGTGCCTGGCGACTCCTTACCAGGAATCTATCTCAACGGTAGGTCAGAACGGCCCAAGTGTTGTATATGGGCAGAATGGCCTCTCTTTGGGAAACAAGAAAATGTAAATATCTCGACCCCAGTACAACTCTGCGCAGAGTTAGGGACGACAGAAGTTGGGCCGTTGGAGGCGTTAGCCCTATGCCTGCACGCGGAGGGAGAGCTCAAGTTGGCTGGAAACGGTGATCACGGGGATTACTCCGCCCTTCTACGCACTCTGCCACCATCGCACGCTCGTCATCGCTGTTCCCAGCCAAGTTGAGCCCGTCCTCCGCCTCCAGGCATAGGACTAACGCAGCCAACGGTCCAACTTCCGTCGTCCCTAACTCTATGCAGAGTTGTATTGGGGTCGAGATATTTGTGTTTTGTTGCTTCCCAGAGAGAGGCGATTCTGCACATATACAACACATGGGCAGTTCTGACCTACCGTTGAGATAGTTTCTTGGTTAGACGTTTCGAACACGTTGCCTAACGTCTACTGAGTCGTCAGGCATGTTGCACAACTACAACCCCGTCTACCCATTGTTTCTTCGTTCAAAATTGTAGGCAGGGGTGCAAACAGTTTACAATGTAGTTGTTGTAGTTGTAGTGTTGTAATTTACATTGTTATATCCTATCCTGGGCGCGTGTAGCGCAGTCGGAGGAGGCGCGACTGTCGCGTGCACCCGATACCAGGTTCCTGGTTCGGATTTCCCGCCCAGGCCAACCAAGCCTTCCATCCCTCCGGGGTCGGTGAATTGGTACCAGACTTGTCTGGGAAGGATAAAGCGCTGACTTGTTCATCGGCTGGCCACCGCAAGTCATTGTATGGCCAAATACGCATTCATGTCGCCTCCACGACATCCCGTAGAAGTAGAATGCGCTGGCGCATCCCAGAAGGGATTGACTAACGCCGTCCTTTATCCTTTATCCTTTATATATCCTATCCTAGGCGAGAACCGACGTTTTCCCTCTGCCTGTGTGTTTGTTTGTTTGTATAGGAGTCCTGGAGGATTGTGTTGAGGGAAAGTGAGGGGTGGGGGGGGGGGGGAGGGGGGCGTTACGTTAGGTGTCTCCCATTACTGTAGAAGGCGGAGCGACGCGCTCCATTACCATAGGCAGACCTGGTGCCGCGCCCACCACGGACGAGATGAGGCGAGTCAAGCGAAGGGCGTGTTGCCGTGTAGCAGATTCCATGGGGGGGGGGGTAGCTATACAAACGATTTATTGTCGCGTCTGCGGCATGAGGTCAGCCAGCGCGGCAGCTGTCAGAGGGTCGGCCGCCACTGCCGCAGAGGCCGCGTCGAGCGCGGCGGACGCGACGAGGTCCAATGTTGGTGTAGGGGTGCTGTATGACGTTGAAGGTAGGTTTAGTACTATGTATAAAAAGTGTAGGGTGTGTTTCCATCCGTCCGCCACAACTGCAGTGGGAGCACGGTGTATTGGCGGTACTTGACGATTGATGGTGATCGACAGCGACTAGGAACTTCAGCCCTGGGGGTAGTCGAGGTCGCTGAACTCGAATCTGAAGTTCTTTTTTGAAGTATCGATCGCCATCAGCCGGTATTGATCAAATCATCAATTTTCTGCGGATATCGTTAAAGCGGTCCGAGACCTCAGCCCTGGGGGTAATCGAGCTCGCTGAACACGAATCTGGAATTCGTTTTTGAAGTATCGATCGCCATCAATCGATATTGATCAAATTGTAGGTTTTTTATGGATGTCGTTAAGCGGTCCGAAACTTCAGCTCTGGGGTAGTCGAGGTCGCTGAACACGAATCTGAAGTTCTTTTTTGGAGTATCGATTGCCGTCAACCGGTATTGATCAATTTGTTGATCCTACTATATATAAAAGTGTAGTGTGTGTTTCCATCCGTCACAACTGCAGTGGGGGCACGGTGCATTGGCGGTACTTAACGATTGATGGTGATCGACAGCGGCTAGAAACTTCAGCCCTGGGGCTAGTCGAGGTCGCTGGAGGGTAGTCGATGAATGTTTGTATTTATAGGCTCTACAAGATTTTTAATACCCTCGCCCCGTTATAATGAAATGATGATTCTCTGAATATTTCATAGCATTCAAAAATGTTGGATTTTTTCGCTCTCACGGCTGGGAAGGATATAATTTTTACCATTTTGGTAAGTCCACTTACTCTTTTGGCGCAAATAGGGTCTGGGGTGTTACCATGTATTACAGCCCTATTTGCTTTTTGAAACCGGAACTTTTTGCAGCATTAGTGTGTTTCTACCCCTACAGTGAATTGAGGTAGGCCGTTTATGAAGTAACTGTACTATATATGCCTTCTTACCAAGGCGTACACCACTGAGTAAGGGGGACCCCCCCCCCACCCGGACCCTATTTGCGCCACTCCTTTTTTTTGCATTGCCGTAGGAAATCGACTAATGTGTGCCGATGCTAGGCACTAATTGACCTTTCGGACCCTCCATTGTGCGCTAAATAGCCGACGGTCTCTTGTTAATGACAAGGTCGCAAACGAGGTTTTTAACAGGGGGAATCAATATAACATGTGAAAGGATGTTGGAAGTGGTCATAAAATCAAGGCTAAAGTTTTGGACCGCTTTAACAACATCCATAAAATTCTACAATTTGATCAGTATTGATTGATGTCGATCGATACTTCAAAAACGAACTCCAGATTCGTGTTTAGCGACCTCGATTACCCGAGGGATGTAGTTTCTGGCCGGTTTCGCCAATACGCCGTGCCCCCACTCCACTTGTGACGGACGGACGGACGGACGGACGGACGGGCGGGCGGACAGAAACACACACACTACTCTTTTATATATAGTAGGATACAACAGAAAGGCATATAAAAATGCCGGCGTTATCTCTAGTATTTATAGTGAAACTATGAGCTGGCTAGTACTTACCTCAGGCAGTCGGCATCCAGGTGGCGCTTTGATGTATGTTCGCATATCAAATTGTGTTAGGGCAACAAGTGAGCCTGATCAGTCAACACTTCTTGCATTTATGTGTCTGTCCGATCGTAGTAGGTAATATCTCTCGTGACGCTCCTAATTTCTAGTTCATTGACGTCTCAGATACTGCCTTCTGCGGTGTTTAAAGCTGCCGCCATAGATTTCGTCTCTTTGTCGTTGTTCCTTGCAGGTATTGGATCGGTGATCCATAGATGTCGTTGCAAGTTTAATGAGGGGAAGTTGATATTCCGAGATTTGAACAAAGGATTCCAACTGGGAAATTTTATGCTGATTGCTGCTTTAACTTGCTAACCATGAAGTGTCCGTGCGACCTCAAGCACAAGGCAATCTCCATTGCTTCGCAAATTCTCTAAACAAACCACGGTCATAGCGACATTCGACTTCTACGCTTCTGTCACGGCAGCTTTACTGGTTATGGCAGTTTAATAAATTTCTTCAGCTTTCCTCGAATTCTAGGTGTCTCAAAAAATGTATACACTATTTGAAAGGTGATAATTTTGCTCGCAGTAAATGTACTGAAAAAGTTAAGGGCTCATATGAAAGCTTAAGAAAATGGAAGTTTTTTAACATATAAGTGGTATGAATTGCTCCATGCGGTTGTTGCTTGTTACTTTGTGCTGTGTTGTGCTTCTTTTAACGTTTTCCGTTGCTCAGGAGCTGCAATTATGGCGATTAACATCTCCATTCAGCTTGAATGTTGCTTCATCAGTCCACAAAATCCGTCTTGGAAAATGGGACTCCTGCTCACATTTTGTGCAATTAGCAACCTCGCATGTCACTTGTCTTTCTCATAATTGTCAAGTTCTAAACGTAACAAGCATTCACCCATGCACAATCGATCGAGTCTGAAATGCAAGATTTACGGCGGGGGCATGGCGCGATCTTGACTATTTACGCGCCACAGAAATCTCGTTAATCTTTGTTTTCATATGATTCTCAAACATCTTCCAAAAGCTTCATCAGCAGCAATTTTGGAACCTTTCAAACAGTACCTGCATTTTTTAAGATACTCTGCATTTTTTCGCAATCAGAAGAGTGTTTTTTAAGCTTTAAACCTTAAAAAGAGCACAAATCAATCGATACGATCACTTTGCGAAGAAATTATAGCAAGTATTCAAGCGAAGCACAATCAATCGAGTGTAAAACGCAAAATTTCAGACGAGTGCATGGCGCAATCCATACCACTCATATGTCAGAAAATTTCCATTTTCTTAAGCTTTCATATGAGCTCTTAACTTCTTCAGTACCTCTACTGTAAGCAAAGTTATCACCGTTCAAACAGTGTATACATTTTTTGCGACACCCTGTAGTTGGATAAAGCCGCAGCAGAATAGGCCTCCTGAGCGATAATTGACATTCGTCGCGTCACGGCGGCGGTCCCCGCCCGCGCGACGAGGTCAACGCATCGGCCGGCGTGGACGTCGCGCTGAGAGGCCTCTGTCGCCGCGCCGCCGCATACGAATCGTTTGTATAGCTACACACCCGATTCCATGCTGAAGCAGGCCGGACCTGATTCATTTCTATTTTTGGCTCTGTATTCTTCCGCACGTTTTGGGTCTGACCACATGGCACCTCTGAGATTACAGAGACGAAATGGAAGAAGGAGTAACACATCAAGTTTCTTCCTGTTTTACACTTCTTTAACGCACAACATCTTTGTAGCTTTCGCTCAGACCATTTCAGCTTTTCCTATGTGTTTTCTTTCGCTTGCTTTATACTTTGTTAGTTGAGTACAGTACTTACTAGCGCGTGGCTAACTCGATCTTTACTGCCTTCGTTAAGGTGTGCTATAAGACGAAACCCCTCCCCCAGAAGGAGTCACTCAGAGCCCAAAGCGTATGAAAACTATAAGGGCAAAAAGAAAAATAGCAGAAAGCGAAGAAAGTCGTCAATCATCTTACGATACGACAGGAAGTCTGCTCCACGGTGCATTGTCTGCTCTGTTCATCCGTTGCACCTCGTCCAAGGTCTCAACAACCCCCAATCGGTTGCGGTGGCGCGCTACCGTAACTCAGGGAGGCACCACGAAGTGCAACGGATGTACGGATCCGGGGGAAGGGGTTGCAGTTGTGCAACTTTCCTGGCGGCTCAGTAGACGCGCCGAACACGTTGCCCAACGTGAGAACGCCTATGATGAACTTACGGAAGTGAAGAACGCATTCATGCAAAAGTACGCAGCAGGATTCTAAGTTTCACAAAAATTGATTTGGCACTCACAGCACGATCCGTCGCCTGCGTGACGCGGCAGTATACCAAAGACCTTTCCTTAGGTTAGTGCGCGACCTTTTGCAAGGTCGCGCAAGTGTGAGAGGCGCCGATAGGCGTATCGGAGCACTGGCAGATATATAGGAGAGGAGTAGCTTAACAGCGGCTAGACGTGAGCAGGAGGGCACTCTCTCGACAGTGTGATCGCCTCCGCAACCTGTAACTGGCGGGGCGATACACGTTAGAATCGTCGACGACTTCTTCAAGTAGCAATCCCGCAGATTTCTCGACGAAAGGAACCAGCGATTTGCCAGGCAGATGGGGTAAGGTTATATCGCTCTGTGGCCAATATTTGATTCCTAGTTTGTATTTAGAAAACTATGCTGGAATAAAAAAAAAGATTTTCCTTGTTTCAAGACTTTTCGCCCAGCCTAATATCATCCGAGTTCTCGGGCATTGAAAACACTCAAACATCGCCATGATTCCGAAACATGTCTCCCGCGGACTTTTCCAGATATCTGTGGTTCGAATCTTTCACCGAACTTCTATTACGTCAAGATGTAGTATCCCACTCATGAAACGGGTGTCCCTCAAAGCACTCTTTAAGGGACACCCGTTCTGCTCGAGAAGAAATGAAAATACCATGGCTTATGTTTCAAACAATATTTTGGCACTATTACTTATAATAATACAGTGAGGGCCTAGTTGCTTTGTAGGGTGTATGTAAGATATATAATGGCAACGAGAATATATTTTTTCAAACATTCCGTGGAACACATAATTCACTACACAGAAGCAGCCTGCTCTGAAATGAATTCATTGCTGTAGACACGAGTGCACGTTCTCGTGCACACTCGTGACAACCAACAGCCGAGAGTTTTGAATTCATCGATGCACAATTGAAGTGCAATCCCTGTCGGGGGGGGGGGGGGGGGCAGTCCATTTCAATTCTTAAAGTAATGCAACATGCACGGCTACATATAACTATGTACAAATATGCTTGCCTTATAAAATACTGCCCTTCCAATACCAAAATCGGCTTTTTAATTTGCTTCCCTAATCGGGGGGGGGGGGGAAGAAGTAATGGAAACTCAGTAAATTGAACAGAACCCTGGAACAATTACAGTACTATAAAACCGCAAAAACTCGTTAAAGCAACCTTATTACCTTAATCATTTAGTGGATAGCGTTTCGCTATTTCTTCCCAAGGCAAATAGAGTTCTGGGTAGCAACCGTGCTGCCGTGCATAGTGCCCTCCCCCTCCCTGCACCGTGCATAGTCCCATAATGAAATCTTTTTAATGTTTCAGCGTAACGCTTGGAATTTCCAAGATAGGCGATCAGGTAGGTTAAGGCATTCATATGTTGTATTGCATGGCGCAGTCGGAGGAGCGCCGGCTGTCGCCAGCACCCGATACCAGGTTCCTGGTTCCGATTTCCCGCCCAGGCCAACCAAGCCAACATCCCTCCAGGGTACCAGACTTGTTTGGGAAGGATAAAGCGCTGACATGTTCATTGTCTGGCCACCGTAAATCATTGTATGGCCAAATACGCACTCAACTTGCTTCCACGTCATCCCGTAGAAGTAGAATACGTGGCGCATCCCAACAAGGATACAAGGATTGAACAACGCCGTCCTTTATCCTTTTATTGCATGTTGTGTATATTGACGTTTGCTAAAGGCTCGTGCACAGTTCGGCAGCGCAGTGAACCACCTATATTGTAGCATAGGCGGTTCACTGCGCTGTGCCACAGCGCGGTGGCACCGCGCGGTGAGGGGCCGTGCACACTCACCGCGCAGTGGCACCGCGCTGTGTCACTGCGCTGCGGGAATTGGAGCTCCCATTTTCACCGCGCTGTGCCGTGGTGTGGCGTGTGGCTCGCGGGATTGCGTACCATGCGCGCCTCTGCTGGCAACCTTCCAGCTACGCAGCGCTACCGCACCGCGCCGACGTGGGGGATGTGGCAAAAAATGAACCTCTCAGCGCGGTGCCACAGCGCTGTGAAACTGCACGAGCCTTAAACGTCGGAGGTAGAGGGAATCAAATTGCGAATGGAGCGCGCTGTTCTCAGTGGAGCACATCGTTTTTGACGGTGGCCTCCTCAGAACGCTGTGTCTTTTCTGCACTTCCGATATGCTTGAAGTTGTTCACGTTGAAGTGCGATGTTCAGAGAGGTTGTGCTGGTTCTATTTGTTTAACCTATAAGCCGTTTTTAAACTTTTCAGTTAACACGTAAACATGAAAACCTCTGCCGAATCTCACGTTTGTCTCAAAGGTCCACTCCTTCTCAGCAACCTTTATAAAGACGTTGGCTAGACATCGGAGCTGGAACGAAGACTTTTTAAATCAGACTTCTTTTCTTTCAAACTCTTCCAAATCGAAATTCCCTTAAACTACAGACTCAGAAAGATGGTTCGAATATTTCTTGTTCAAAACAAATTGGTATAACTTTTCTAAAATCTTTCAGTTCACCTGCTCCTATAAATAATTTTTTAATTTCTATTTTTTTGAGAAAAATAGTAACCTAAAGTTTATCTTAAAGCACAGCAAAAAGGCGCATCGAAGGACCAGCTCGCGCCATGCGCTTGGGAAGCTCGTCGCGATCTTTGTTTGACTGATAGTATAAATGCTGGTTACATGAAGCATCTAAATAAAGGTATTGTGTCTTCCCTGCAACTGTTCTTATTGTATCGTTTACAAGTGTGAAACTTCATGCAAGCAGATATCAATCGAATAAAAAACCCGATGTCTCGGACGGGCGAATGGCGCAATCTTTTTTGGAACACAAAATAGCTGCCTTCTTGCTCTTAGAGACAAGTTTTGACCATTATTTTTCCTCAATTTTTTTTAAATATTTCAAACAATGTGTCCGCTTACTGGGTAAGTGAATTAAAACTTCAAAGAAAGCTTTACTACAATTCCTTGAACAAGGAATCTTTCTAACCTTTTTCAAGATTCCTTAGTTTGATGTAGGAGAAGCTCATTTCCATTTGGAATACGCTGATTACTCTGGTTCGCTCTGATTACAAAAGTCTTACGCTAGCATAGAAGAGTGTCCAATTTGATTTGAAAAGTGCTCAATTCGACGTGAAAATGGTAAATATTGTGGTCTACACCTGACATTTTGACATGTCTATATGGTTTTTCCTGCCGCGTACTGAGAAAAATGACCTCCCACATTTTTCGTATGAAAGATCAGGCGCCGTGACATATTTCGCAGATTTGATGTCCTCCATGTTTTACCTCACTGTATCCCTCAGCGGTACTCACATGTTCATAAAGGTTGCTGGGAAGGAGTGGACCTTTGAGGTAAACCCAACATTCGGCAGAAATCTTCAAGTTTGAGTGCTTAGCTGTAAAATTTATAGCTTATAGGTTAAACAGATAGAACCAGCACAACCTTTGTGAACATCGCACGACAACGTGAATAACTTTATGCATTTCAGATGTAGAGAAAAGTTGAAATGCTTTGAGAAGGCTGCCGGCAGAAATAACGCGCTCCACTGAGAACAGCGCACTCCAATCGCAAGTTCTCCGGCAACGATTCCCTCTACCTCCGACGTTTAGCAAACGTCGTGTATATTGATACGCAGCTATCTCCGGCAACGACGCTGCAGTCTCTTCATAGCCGGTCCGTAGTCCCGTAATCGAATCCTTTTATACCAGGTAAGTTAGGGTATTGATATGTTGCATTGCATGTACAAATGCGTAGTTATCGTTAACAATTCATAGTGGGCTTCTCCGACTCGAGGATGTAATGCAATGCGCGTCAAATAGAGCGTCCCGCGACTGCGGTCCTGATTTCCACCTACAGTAGCCGATAATGTAGGCACAGATGGCTGGCAATCAATGGCGAGCATGTTCAGCTGACGCCAGTGACCATGTGATTTGACTCGACCTCCGGGTTGTTCCTTCAAAGGGACCGTTGTGTTCGCGCTAACAATTGGAGCAGATCGCCATTATTCGGCACCGGCGGCTGCCGCGCCGCGACTTCGCGTGCGGCACATTGCGGCGTTGCGCTTGCTGCGCTGCGCGCTCTTTTCACAGCACTGCTGCTTCGAGACTGTTGAATCTGCCGCAATGAGAGTAACTCCACTCAATAATTACTCAATTGTGTCCGAGTAGGCTAACGCTCATTCAAGAAAAGGAGAACGGGTGGTCACGGCACTTTGAGGTGATGCGTGTCAGCGGATGCAGCTTTGAACATTATGGATGTTTATTTCCTCCCTGAAACAAAGTTTGGGAAAAAGAATGACGAAATGTACTTCCACAGACTATTGTGAGGCGGTAATGGATACGTATTCAGATTACTACACAGACAGCTAACCAAAAAATCTGTGCTTTATGTTTTTCAGAGAAATCTGGTACGAATTCACCGCCCTCAGAGCGATAGATGACTAAGCTTGCCTGGGTGGGTAACGAAACTTGGATCAAACTGAGGTATACGCGACTGCCGGCGCTTCTTTCTACATTGCTGCACGCTCCTTGATTCCAGGAATATTTGTTATGCTCTCGCCCCTTCGTAAAATCACTGTACATATTACCTCCAAGTGTCACTGCGACCTGGTGTGTCCTTCTCTCATTAGTACAAATATGGGTATAGGTTTCTGGTGTGATTGTTGTAGTATTCGCTGACGATTTCACGAGTAATCGACGGTTGCTCATGCTTAACAATTACGAACAACCCCTTCGAAAAGACGATTAGTTGATCATGGACCCAAAGTCGCTGATTATCTGAGCTGCACTACAGCTATTTTCCCAATACAATATACTGCTCGTTCGAGCTCTTATGGACTGAAATTTCGTACTTCAGTTATCGACCAGTTAGTCAGCCAGCAAGCAAGGGCGGTAGCCACCATTCTGACAACCGTGGTATAGATGCGTAATGTTTTCGTGTAATCCACGCATTGTAATTTCCACCAATGTAGAGAGAGGTTTAGCCCAATGTTCAATTAACGGGTCAGAGTACTCGAGTGTCGGTGGATCGCGCGCACGAAACAGCTGAGCCATTGCGCGGCGCTTTTGCGTCGCGGCAGCCGCCGGTGTCAAATAATTGGGACCATTGGAGCAAAGGTCGACTGCTGGCGCTCCGTTGCTTCATGTGCCGCGTATTGCATTTTGTGTGACGTAGGTCGGCTAGTGGTAATGCATTCGTCTTGAGAGGTTCATAGACATCATCATGTGAACAAGTGAGGGTCTATCCTAGTCGGAGGGAGAAGCGAAGCGAAGCAAACGGAAGTAGTATGGCCTTTCTCGGCTTGGAAATTGCAAAGAAAGGCGCTCTCGTAGGCCAATTCACGGTGGTGTCCTTGTAAACCTATTTTTTTTTTTGTAACCGAGCCTATTTTGGCTAGGGTAAGGCCATCAGATTCAGAAGAAAAACATGGCGGAGGCATTTAAGCTTCCACCATCTATTCGCTAGCGTAACAGTTGCGCGTTTCCATTTATGGTTACTCCTTTATCTCAGAAAAAGGGCTCGTTGATGCTATCGAGAACTCCCATGTGTGCTCAAGCACGATTATCAAGCCGTTATGCAATATCAGGGCAAACTGGGAGCTAAACCTGTCGATCTTACAATGTCGTTTAATCATTTCGTGCCTTACTAGAGGTCTTTCGAGTCTCTCGGAAATAAATGTTAGGGACCAGAAGTCTGTGAAAAGATCGCTTAAGATTCTGTTTATGTGTTAAAGATTCTGTTAACCATCTTTCGTTATGCTATGATCCTGCAACTAGCGAGTTTCGGGCACGCTGTATCCATTGTCTGTGGGGGGGGGGGGGGGAGTGGACCTTGATAAAAGGATGGATTCATTCACTCTACAACCGAACAATCCAAGCGCACTCATCAAATGGGGACTGAATCGGCAGAGTCGTAGGATAAATAGCAAGCTCTTACCGGATTCACGACTTCCACCAAACGGTTTTGATGCGACTGCAATATTCAGACTTCTAGTGCACTTTTGTTATGAATACGAGAGTCTAAGGTACTGGGCGGGTTCGTTTCCTATTAAACAAAAGCAAAATAGTGAGGGTAAGTGCACGCATTAGACATTTTGCTTTGCACGAGGCTAAAATGTACATGCGGCCCTGCTGAGTAGGGTATTCTTATTGCTCCACTAAATATGTTCTGGTTCCCATCTGCTGGAACCATCAGCTGTCCTGTGCTTTTTCGCTCCCGTTCACCTCGATCCCCTCTCCTTTAAGATGTATTCATTTTCAGGCAAAAAATGTCATCCATAGAGATGCGCGCGTTTCCTGGCGACGATCAACCGTTGGTCGAGAACACCCAACCAGATATGCAGGAGGTTCGTTGAAGTTTTCTGTGATTATTACCGTGGCTTAGCTCGCCTCAAGGCAAATATTACCTCGTGTACGGCCTATCACCCAATCAATAATCGAATTGGACGAATAACACACACTCTAAATGAGTTGTGTGAGAACGCAAATGCAACGCCTTCCAGTTGAGACCATTCTATTTTAGCAAGTTGGACATATCCCTTTTATGGAACCAAACAGAAA
The DNA here is from genome assembly GCA_947396885.1 of Heligmosomoides polygyrus polygyrus. NCBI lineage: Eukaryota > Metazoa > Nematoda > Chromadorea > Rhabditida > Heligmosomidae > Heligmosomoides > Heligmosomoides polygyrus. The sequence continues at coordinate 36,112,659 of OX377205.1, read as the reverse complement.
GGGAAGGATAGGTAGTACTGACTCCATCATGACTCTTTGGTACACCGTTTGAAATATTCTGCACGTGATGCTATGATTCACTTTTCAGTCCAAGCATAGAATTTCCTCAACTTCGCTTCAGACCTGTTTCAGTTCTTTCAAGGTTTCCCAATACTCGGACGACTTGTTTATTTGTTTCGTTCTAATCTACCCTTTATTATCCCTCTTTTTCAAAAGCCATGCAAATTAACAAGGAACGGTAGGGCTTGCAGATTTCTTTTTTATTGGAACAAGCAGATCGTCCCGCTGGTGTAGAACATTGTTCGAATGTTCGAACCTTTCATCGGCTGAGTGGATAGTATTGAAGGAACCTAGCCAACCGATGCGTTGTTAACAATCAGTGCAACTGTCATAATTCGCTTTGGAAAAATCCCTTGTAAAGAAGAAGGGAGATTGAACATCGATTTATACCCCAAGAGCCGACACTAGATCCTAGTGATCCATAGGCTTTTATTTATTTATTATTTATTTGTCAGACATGAACATAGTCATGCATTACATAAGTAATGACACATAAACAAATACTAGGTCACACAACTTTACAACAAACAAAATTAAGCACAGCACAGTTAACATAACTTTTTACTTATCATTGAGGACTTTAACAAATTCACAGACATGTTCATGATATTCTGATCCTCACCTAATAATAAGTTCAAGTCCTTAAGATTTCTGTGAGGAAGTTTGATCTTGCCTGCGATTTTGGGACAGGAAGGTAAAGCCTTAGGTTCCCTCTCCTATTCGTAGCCAGAGGTGCACCAAGAAATATTGTGAGATCTATTGAAATTTTATTTGCAAGAATCCTAAACATCATGGTCATGTCGACCATCTTCCTTCAGCCTTATCTGGACCAAACAGCTAAAGTTACCTTGCCAGGATAGTTTTATGTTAAAATTGTCTTTTAGACTACTTTAACGTAAAACTATCCTGTATAATATACGATGTGAATCTTTTGTAAGCGAGGCGACGCAAACATCTTACCAACACGTGCCTCAAATTTCCGGATTTTGTGAAGATGAATGTCCAGCATTCGTCTGGGAGCAATCCCAAAGGGCGGGGGGGGGGGGGGGTCCACCTTATGAGATGAGCGTTCTATTCCCCGTCTTGTACGCAGTCCACATCCCTCCCCCCCCCCCCCCCCCGCTTTCCCAACCTTCTGTGCTTTCTCGAGAGTAGTGGCCGCCTCGCGTTGTAAATTAGGTTGCATGTGTTTCCATTTCAACTATTGTTTAAATGTGTGTACACAGTGAACCCCTATTGGGATTGCACCTTCGTCCGTTTGCATTTGTTGATTGTCTCTGATTGATGCAGGATCTTGCCATCGTATTCATTCAAGGTCTTCTTTTTAGGAAAGAGTGGACACTTCGTATGGAAAAGTAAAAGTATCAATCTATGGAAATCGCAGCAAACACCCTCTCATCACGTTTCACGATTTGGCACTCGACTGTAGGTTTCATTTCGCTCTGGAAGAAAGTTACGCGATGTTTGCGTTGCATTCCGCTACAGCATAATTATAGTAGTGCTTTGTTCTGGAATTTCCTCTGAAAATATGAGTATTTTCAGCGGAGAGCAACTTCCAGAACTTCTTCCAGTTTGTTTCGATAGCAGAGTTCACCGAGAAATTTTGCATCTACAATATTAATGCTCCAGGACAAGAAGTGGACGCTCCATCTCTTCCCGACACGTGAGTCATGGACATCTGATGATATTGGTCATATTGTACCGTTAAGAAGAATTCATAAGTTTGCTTCAGGTATGTGTATCCTTCCATGGACGGTCTTGCCAAAATAGTCGAAACAGTTGTAGATCACTTCGAGTGAGTGATTATCTGTTAGGCGTGTTGCTGTTATTTTTTGTTTGGCTAGTGTTGTGCCAATCCAGCAAACTCGTTTCTTAGGAAGTATGACGCATACTCAGTCTTCAAAGGTTTGGTGCTCGGAGAAAGGCTAACTCTTCGGTTTTTTTTTATGTTTGCTTTTGCAACCCTTCATAGAAATTACTCGCTGGAAGAAAAAGGACTTGCTTTTTTCCTCTATCAAAGAAGGTCTTTTTAGGATAAAGTCACTCATTGCCTTCGGTGTTGGTGTCGGAGCCAACGTTCTTCTCAGATATGCGGTGAGCTTGCTCCTTCACTTGGTATTTAAACCTGTTACTTTTTACTTTGGAATTATCTCATACGAAAAAATTAAGATTTTTCTCATGTTTTCTTCTCACCGCGCGAACATCTGTTTCTTAGGTGTCTTAGGTTACGTACGCCCTTTAGTGCTAAAAAAGCATTTTAAATGATGTCACTGGTCTCCTTTATAGCAGTAACCGCTCAGACTGCCTTCGTGTTAGTGTATGAAAGATTGAGCACTGTGTGTACATATATCAAGAATAAAGAGCGCTAAAACTAAGTCCAAGATGTCGCAATTTTTCACTGCTGTTTTTTTTCGCACACAATCTGCTTTTGTTGTATGTTTGACATTTTTTTATATATTCTTTCAGCGCTCTATTAAAGTTAAACCATTGCTTCCAAATTGCAGCGTATGTCTTTGAAATGCTTTCGAAATGAATGGAGATTATCTAGGGCAGTCATAGTACGGCATGGTGGTGGAATTTCTTGCTGCGTAATTTCCCATTTTCGTACAAACGAAAAACCCGCGGCGCGGTTCACTCCATTCCGGTGGGAACGATTTGTATGATGGCCTAAGAGATGCGAGATACTGGCCTTATGAACTTAGCGGATGCCATCAGCAGATCGTCTCCAAAACTCAGATTTTGTGTTTTCTTTCCTTGTTTACATGACGTAGTCGATAAAATGCAAAAGTACCCATAAGATGGCGGTAATTATTCCATGGTTGCTTCTATTCACCATCACCCAACATCCAATAAGCTTAACCAAAGCAAGTAACCTACTCGTCCAGTTATCAAGCGATTATTTCTTTTTCTTTTATCCTTGTGAATTGAATGCCTCGCGGCGGTTCATTTGTCATAATGCTAACAGAGAATGAAAGTTCCTTGCAACTCTTCAGTAAAAGCTGAGTGACAGTTGAAAAGGAAGAAATTGCAGCTTTAGCATCCCTAGGATCGTTTAAACTCCAAAAAGGGTATATCTCTTATATTTCCATGCTGTTGTTAACTGTTTGTTGCCTTCGACCGCCTACATGAGACAAGAAAAAAGGTAAACTGTCGACTTATTTCTTGCTATCATTGCTTAAGTGTACTTCTTATTGATGAAGTCAATCAACTTCTATGGAGATTTTCATGCTGACCTATTAAGGGTGGTAGCGATTGGCTGTATAGGAAATCTTCTTGCGGGTATCTGTATGCCTTAGCAATGACAGCAACAAAAAAGAACTAACACTCGTTTGCGAGGATCAAAACTGACACCTGGAAATGCTTTGCCGTTCTCAGAAATGAACCTGCAAAAGGCTTAGGGCTTCAGTTATTGCCAGACTGTAGTGAAACGTCAGCTTTCTGGGTCTTGTAAAGGAAACCGTGTGGTACATTAAAGTGAGCCGTCAGAAGTGTGGCAGGAACTGAATGGCTGAGTAGATAGCGAAGCGAACTTGTGGGTAGTGTCACTTGAGATATTTAGATGCTATACGTGTAGTATTCATTGATTCTAAGTGACCTCTTCGTAATATACAATATCAGTTTTATAAGTGCTTCATTGTGCAACCTCATTTGTGAGATCTTGTCGTACGTTTTTAGCGCATGTCTTAATTGTTTGTATTGTTTTATTTTGAGGTTTTTGTGATTTTCTTTAAATGCAGATTTCATCTAAAAGTAGATACGTGGAGCTAAAGAAATCGTACGCGAGTTTCAGTTTTTCTAGGCAGTTTCTTTGCCTCAGCAATGACCATGAACTGCTGTAATGCGTAATGCCGAAAACAATGCCTGATTCGTATTCAAAGCTCTCACAATCCGTGTAGAGGAAGTATGGGAGACAGGTTTGACTTTTTCCGACATTGGAAGGCATAGAGTGCTATATCGCCCGCGTCTGCAATGTCCACCTTCGAACGAATAGAAGCAGAACAATCGGGACACTGCGAAGTGTAGGAAACTAATAGTTTGAGGTGGACATGCCATGAAAATCCGAAGAATGATAGGCACATCATGGTCATGAATGAAACAATACCTTCCAATCGTAGCTACAAATGATGCCACATAAACATTTCGAAAGGTAATAGAGAGCAGGAAAAAAGGGTCGTATATGAACAGCATTATACGAGTGCTTCAGTGTGAGACAGCTATTGTTTTTGGAAAGTACGCAACGAAAACTAAATTGTTCCACATCTGACAACAACTTTAAATCTTGGATATAAAGTGAACGCAGCACTCTATCTAAGTCAGGACCCTCTACATATCGACAACAAAGAATGGGGCGCGCTTAGCAGCACCTGTTCTCTACATCCGCATCCGAAAGCCCGATTCTTTTCTCGAAGTCAGCCACGCTATCCACTCAGCACTTCACTCGCTGCACTTGCTGATGAATAGCTCATATCCAGCGCATGACAGAGATGATTAGACAGAGATGACCCGCCGGCATTTGAGCCACCAAATCTCTTGCAGTTCATTTCTGTGCACGACAAACAGGTGCAGGCATCAATTTCGCTTCACCTGCCCGCTCATGACGCTACAATTTTTTGACCTTTTTGACCAACCCAGATGTCAGCAATAAATTTTAGAATCACTGCGGTGCTTATATGCAGTCTCTTACATCACTGAATTGCTCAGTGAAAATCTCTACTCCACCTTCTTTTCAGTACCTACAAATCTCAATTTTATTTACCTCCTTGTTAGAACATAGCGATGCAGTGTTAAAATTGAAGAAGCTCGACATAGTCAGCAGTTACCGGAAATGCTATCACTCTTTCCATTTCTTATTTACGCGAACCTTGGTTAATATCTCACTTAGTGAATCGTTTTTCAGCATATCTTGCATCTTCCTCTGCCTTCTTGATGTAGATATAGTGGCTATGTAGCTCTGATTTTTGAAATACGCTTTGTGCAGGGCAGCAAATATCTCAACTACTTTCAGCTGCTGAATCAGCGCCGCTTGGATGCTTTGATCCTGGTGAACTGTGTCGCGAACACTGCAGGATGGATTGAGTGGGCGTATCAAAAGGTGTGTCATCCCATGCCCTATGAAATTGATCGAATTCATTTTTTTCTGAAAGAACATTCTTCGACGCTTTTGCAGTTACGGGAGATTCTTGTTTTGGTTAATTCTTTGCTTTAATGTGCTTTGAATTCTAGTATTCTTCAATGAGTACTGCTTTTTTCGACTTCGGTTTCGCTATGACACAGCTCTACTGACCGACAAAGGTCTTTATTGTCAACGTTGTGGGCTTTGAGTCGTTCTTCGGGTCTAAAAATAGCATACTATTCTTCCTACAACAACATGCATATATTACACAAAATGAACACTTCACAGACAGATCTGGATTTCACGAGGAATTTGAGGAATCATGGGAGGTGCAGTGACGGGATTGTCCGCAAATGAAGCGCAATGGCCTCTAGGATACTTGTGTATTATATTTTAGCGAGTAGTTGCCACTCTCTCATATCCAATTGTCGCCATCGCTGTCAGCCAGTTATGCAGCGTATAGGTGACGAGCCCTATTGCATTATTGACTTCCTGCCTCCGATTTTTAGGTGGTTCTCTGTGTTTTATCTCCAGCGGTTCCTTGATCTTTTCCTCTGAGGAATTCGCCATATTCCTGTGGAGAATTGAAACTCGCAGATGCGCTACCGGATCGCGTGCGTGCTTCAGGGTGCGATATTTCGAGAATGGATTGTCTGGGTAGAGCTCTCAGATGTTCACTATTTCTCTTTCCAAGTGGTCTTCCCTTCTCACCAATGTAGAATTTCTCGGAAGATGCACAAGCCACGTTATAGACCACACCCCTCATGTTGCACATTTTGTTGTCCCCTTCGCAGTACAGTCCATCATCACGAAAGTTGCACTCTCTCAGTTGTTCGAGAAATTGCTGTACTTTTCGTAGGTGGTCTGGGACGTACGAGAGTGATGACGATAACAATTCGATCAGTTGGTCCCCGCTCCGAAGTCTACTACTGACTTTGTAAGACTCGAACGCGTACCTCTTCTTAGCGGCTTCGATGCTCTGTGCCATTACACCACGGGCGCCGTCAAATCGAACGCAACATCCACGGTTCGTGGGGATCATTCCTGTCCAAAACCTTCTGTTCAACTAGTTCCATGCTGATATCAGCGGCTGGCTCATAACCATATATGGGTGAGTGCTGGTTGTTCCCATGAGGTAGGGATATTGCGTTCGATCAAACAGGCCTGTGGTAGAGTGGCATAACATCCGTATCATTAAGTAGGAGTTGCGGGTTCGAGTTCCGACTGCCGCTAGAGTGAGAGTCTTGATCACCATAAAACACTGCTAAGCAGTGTTAGTAATTTTTCGAGTATTTCACTTGATAACTTTTTGTTCACTATTACGTACTAGTGTCATGGAAAGCTTGTTGTCCCTGTGCCTTCAAAATGTTAAACTCGTATAGGTTGTGATTTGCTCGATTTCCGGAACCATAACGCTCGTTACCATATGAATGATGTTGCAGATGAACCTCCGTTACCTCCGTGGCAGTGGGATGAACACCTTTACTGTTGACTACCTGATGTGGCATCATTTTGGACGGAGATTAGATGAATGCAGCCCTGACATAGTGCGACAGTACCGAGTGTACTTCCAGCATCTGCCGAACCCAACGAATCTGGCGATGTTTATTGAGTCATACGTGAAGTGAGATATTTATTGTTTTAGGTGAATTGCTGTGAGATAGGAGCGCCTTTCGGAACTACAACTGCGCTTTATGCATAGCAGAAGGTGAACTATCAGTAACCGACTTGTTTTCAGCCGCAGTCCGATTGCCATATCACGGGACGGACAAACCGGTCCTCAGCTGAATGTCCCGGTATTGCAGATTGTCGGTGCAGGTAGTCCATTTGTTAATGACACGGTCGACGTCAACACGAAGTTGGATCCGGCACATACTGATTGGATCAAGGTGGGTATAATTGCGTTAGGGTTGAGCGATGTCGTTTACACCTGTTTCACTTAAGGTTTCTGATGCATGCGGTCTGGTCCTGGATGATCGTCCGGAAGTCGTAACTGAGAGTATGATGTTGTTTCTCCAGGGACTTGGTTTCTGTGAGTTTCCTCATGACAAACGATTGGTGGCTGGATTCATCATTACACTGTACATGCATACAGCAACGTGACCCTTAGCTAAAGAAATCAAAGGGTTGGGATTTATTATGGCTACTAAGGCTTTCTCTATCGTTCTGTTGTGTCCAAGGATCTCACATTGTCTAATAGGGGCTATTATGATGTGTTGGCTACACCCATGCTGGAGTATGCTATTTGTGTTTACAGCCCGTACGGGAAAATAATCCCTCAAGACCGGAGCGAGTTCTAAACAACATCATTATTAAGGCTTTCCTTAGCATTAGATTCACTAATCTTACTCACAGTGACGTTGTCAGCAGAGCTATCAGAAACAAGAGGTTAGGGTTTCAGTGTCTGGAGTTAAGGAGGAATGATTAATTTCTGCTTTGCAAGGGCCTTCTTGGAGGAGACTTTATAAGCTCGTAAAAAATTTTAAGCTAGTTCCAAAGTGACATTTCACTAGACGACGAACCACGCTGGGGACGGTTAATGGTCTAATGAATCTGAAAAAAGGAAAAAAAACTGTTTTAGTTTAGTAGTGGTAACAAAGGAAGTTTGATTGTTACTTGCGCCAGAGGTATGACTGTATGTCTGAACATACGATTTTTCGCCGGTCCTACTCATGGAATTCCCTCTAGAAGTAACCATTTTCTCTGATCACGTGCACAGGAGGGCTCTCAATTAGCCGAGAAAAGGCGGCAGAAGAGCTTTATGCAGTTGCAGGAGCATTAGACCCCGTGACTATTGCAGCTCTCTATAGTAGACGTCGCGGCCGCCGCGCTTTCATATGTTCAGCTTGGTTCCCAGTGACTATGATACTAAGCTGGTAGGTTCATATGGCAGTTTAACCCGTTTGCCGTTGTTTTGGTTGTCTACCGTTTTGTGTTCTTATTTTCCTTTGACATGGTGAAGCACGTAACGAATAAATAGAAGGAATCTTTCAGACGGGTTACTGTTTGCACCATAAAATTGGCAATTTCTAGGCCAATCTGGACACTCTTTAAATGGTATTCCAGATTAAATCGATCTAAGATGGCTAAAAATTCTCAGCCACTTCGTTTGAAACGCCGCTGTTTGTCTGTACCAATGAATGAACACAGTGCTTGAGATTTCGTAACATGCTTTTTGGTACAAAGTGGTCCGAGGCTTATTTCAAAGCTCCAAAAGCATAAATTGTTTTGTGTACTGCAATAAGAGGTTGCGCAAAGCTGTCGTGCAGCGCGTTGCTCTTCTTCTTAGTAATGTGGATACCGACTGCTTGGAGCAGCAGCGCAGTTGAGATATTTCATTTTTTCTGCAATCGCTTCTTTTATGCGCAACTGCACTGAAACATAATTCTTGCTATCAACCAGGTGAAAATCGCCACCCACGCGCTAGATGAGTGCATTACGCCATGCCTTTTAGTAACACAGCGAATAAGAAAAAAAAGCAAATCCAAATTCAAACACCTGGTTCACTTTTTGAGGCATATGGATAATGAATTTTCAAAGAAGGCCAAGATGAGTACATTAATGAAAAGTCCATCTTGACCTTATTACAGACCGATCCCTTTAAAATAAGCTCAAGAAGCCTTATCTGTAGATGTACAGCTTTTATGGTCATGCTAGTGTGTTCTGTCTGTTTTTTATTGACGTTGTATAAAGTTACTCTTTTGCAATAGTAGGTTTAAAGAATTGTATTGCTCATTTTATAGGACATAAGTGCCTTTTTTCCTATGTGTCCAAGAGATAGATACCATTGCCTCTGCAGGAGGGCATGTTTAGGACTTGGTACTGGTAAGCGGAATGATTCAATCCTTTATGGTTAACTTCTGGAGACCTCCGAAGCTGTTAGCATAGCTTAACTGCGGCATTGTAGTTCTAAAAAGATTCGTTGATAAGCAGGACTAGTAAGGTAGTTATCTAGAACAAGAGAGATTCCTTAGAAGCTTATAAGGTGAGCATGTATGCTAAGCGTGCCTGCTAACTCGACGACATCCCTGGTGCGTGACGCATACTGGAAAGGAGGCGGTTAACACCTTCTCATGCCTGTATTTCAGTTCCGACAATGAATGTTGTAAAGCTCATGAAGAAGATCCACGACACTCAGAACGGTTCGTACTCGGCCATGCTGGACAGTGTGGATGAGTGCTGAGAACGAGACATGGCGTCTACAACTGCTGTTATTTCGTAGTTGCCCTCGTGTTTGGTTTGAGTCTCGCGCCTTCGTTCGTGCTTGTTATGCTACTCAACAGTTCTAACTGAGCTTATTGTGCATACCGTTCTGTGATTGAAAATCGTCTTCTCTCTGAGCAGTCTCAGTTGTCCTCTAGTTTCGCTTTAAAATATTCAAACCTGTCGTGCTGTATTACGATGCCCACCTCGCTGCAGGTTGTGGACAATGTCACCATGAGTTCTCGTTCAACGATTGTGCTACGTCCCTTTTGTGCTCATTCCTAGATTTCCGCAACTCAGTTGTTACGACGTCTGTTGATACTTAATATGATCGTTGCGTTTCTGGTCAAGTTTTCGACAAGTGATGCCTTTATATGCAACGTTTAAACATGACATGTGATGTTCAAGTGTTTCATAGTAGAGTGCGTTAATAAAGAGAGATTTATGTGGACGTCAAGTTCATTATATCCCCGTTCTTGGATTTGGTAGCTCTATTGTGCCATGAATGAATATTTATTCGTTGAGAATCACTTAAAGGATCACTTATACTGCTATGTGTGAAACTCGCTTCCATGTGAACGCAGTACTTGGTGAAATACGACCAAGATTTCTTTCCAACCTTCGAACTATTAACGCCTCGAAAGCAAGCGTGGGAATTGAAAGGTGTAGCTTTGTCGTCATTCTTAGAGTTGCGAAGCACTTTGTTCTCTCCGCAACGTGATTACTCACGATGAGATTTGTTTGTGAGAACGGACAGTTACAAGTCATGATAGACTCGACTATATCTCTTCTGTCCTTACCATGATGACTGTAGACTAAGTGCCTGTAGTGTTTCTCTTTCATTCGTCCTGTTTTGCCAGATAGACACGACGGAGCTTCCGAGGGGAACTGCGGTGAGAGGCATAGGTAGTCAGCCTTTCTCATTCCAATTTCCTGCAAATTACTATTCTGTAGTGCTACAGAAACAAGAAGCGAAACCGATATGGCATCTTGAAACGCTGTATAGGCCAAATGAAGAGTAAAAGCACAAAGGACGGCGTCAATCAATCCGTTTGGGATGCGCCATGCATTCTACTTCTACGGAATGCCGTGGAATAAGTGTTTAGCCAATAGAATGAGTTGCGGTGGACAGCCGATGAAGTCAGTGTTTTATCCTTTCCAGACAAGTCTGGTACCAACTATTAACACCAATGGGGGAAATTAGGACCTAGCGTCCAAGGAATCGGGGTTCAGTGGTTTTTAGGAAGACGAGCACGAGATAGTCCTGGCAGAGAACGTCTTTATCTGAAGACAGTAGCAAGAGTGCCGGGCCCACCCTTGACTCCCGGCGGGCCGACAAAGGTTCGTGGGCGACGACGAGCTGGCGACGACGATATTCCGCCGGCCAAACGAAATACATTTTAAACATTCAATTAATCATGGCATGACATGCAAAATTCGACGACGATGACCATGGTCGACGGTGCAAAATATACCCGTTGTACGGATAGCGAAGTGTTAGAGGAGTAACGAGTTTCTACTTCTGTACACAATTCAGGATGGTTCAGTGGTTAATCATTTATATGTAACCAGCGTCGGTTGCGGGCTTCGCCCGCACCCGACTCTGGCCGGGCGGGCCACGCTAGGCTAGCCGGCTTCGCCGGCGTCGTGTGTGGTGAGCCATGTGGGGTCAGAAACCCAACCCAACCTCGAGCCCGCTAGGGTCCCCACAACCCAGCGTCGGTCCAACCTCGAGCCCGCTAGGGTCCCCACAACCCAGCGTCGGTTGCGGGCTTCGCCCGCACCCGACTCTGGCCGGGCGGGCCACGCTAGGCTAGCCGGCTTCGCCGGCGTCGTGTGTGGTGAGCCATGTGGGGTCAGAAACCCAACCCAACCTCGAGCCCGCTAGGGTCCCCACAACCCAGCGTCGGTTGCGGGCTTCGCCCGCACCCGACTCTGGCCGGGCGGGCCACGCTAGGCTAGCCGGCTTCGCCGGCGTCGTGTGTGGTGAGCCATGTGGGGTCAGAAACCCAACCCAACCTCGAGCCCGCTAGGGTCCCCACAACCCAGCGTCGGTTGCGGGCTTCGCCCGCACCCGACTCTGGCCGGGCGGGCCACGCGAGGCTAGCCGGCTTCGCCGGCGTCGTGTGTGGTGAGCCATGTGGGGTCAGAAACCCAACCCAACCTCGAGCCCGCTAGGGTCCCCACAACCCAGCGTCGGTTGCGGGCTTCGCCCGCACCCGACTCTGGCCGGGCGGGCCACGCTAGGCTAGCCGGCTTCGCCGGCGTCGTGTGTGGTGAGCCATGTGGGGTCAGAAACCCAACCCAACCTCGAGCCCGCTAGGGTCCCCACAACCCAGCGTCGGTTGCGGGCTTCGCCCGCACCCGACTCTGGCCGGGCGGGCCACGCTAGGCTAGCCGGCTTCGCCGGCGTCGTGTGTGGTGAGCCATGTGGGGTCAGAAACCCAACCCAACCTCGAGCCCGCTAGGGTCCCCACAACCCAGCGTCGGTCCAACCTCGAGCCCGCTAGGGTCCCCACAACCCAGCGTCGGTTGCGGGCTTCGCCCGCACCCGACTCTGGCCGGGCGGGCCACGCTAGGCTAGCCGGCTTCGCCGGCGTCGTGTGTGGTGAGCCATGTGGGGTCAGAAACCCAACCCAACCTCGAGCCCGCTAGGGTCCCCACAACCCAGCGTCGGTTGCGGGCTTCGCCCGCACCCGACTCTGGCCGGGCGGGCCACGCTAGGCTAGCCGGCTTCGCCGGCGTCGTGTGTGGTGAGCCATGTGGGGTCAGAAACCCAACCCAACCTCGAGCCCGCTAGGGTCCCCACAACCCAGCGTCGGTTGCGGGCTTCGCCCGCACCCGACTCTGGCCGGGCGGGCCACGCTAGGCTAGCCGGCTTCGCCGGCGTCGTGTGTGGTGAGCCATGTGGGGTCAGAAACCCAACCCAACCTCGAGCCCGCTAGGGTCCCCACAACCCAGCGTCGGTTGCGGGCTTCGCCCGCACCCGACTCTGGCCGGGCGGGCCACGCTAGGCTAGCCGGCTTCGCCGGCGTCGTGTGTGGTGAGCCATGTGGGGTCAGAAACCCAACCCAACCTCGAGCCCGCTAGGGTCCCCACAACCCAGCGTCGGTTGCGGGCTTCGCCCGCACCCGACTCTGGCCGGGCGGGCCACGCTAGGCTAGCCGGCTTCGCCGGCGTCGTGTGTGGTGAGCCATGTGGGGTCAGAAACCCAACCCAACCTCGAGCCCGCTAGGGTCCCCACAACCCAGCGTCGGTTGCGGGCTTCGCCCGCACCCGACTCTGGCCGGGCGGGCCACGCTAGGCTAGCCGGCTTCGCCGGCGTCGTGTGTGGTGAGCCATGTGGGGTCAGAAACCCAACCCAACCTCGAGCCCGCTAGGGTCCCCACAACCCAGCGTCGGTTGCGGGCTTCGCCCGCACCCGACTCTGGCCGGGCGGGCCACGCTAGGCTAGCCGGCTTCGCCGGCGTCGTGTGTGGTGAGCCATGTGGGGTCAGAAACCCAACCCAACCTCGAGCCCGCTAGGGTCCCCACAACCCAGCGTCGGTTGCGGGCTTCGCCCGCACCCGACTCTGGCCGGGCGGGCCACGCTAGGCTAGCCGGCTTCGCCGGCGTCGTGTGTGGTGAGCCATGTGGGGTCAGAAACCCAACCCAACCTCGAGCCCGCTAGGGTCCCCACAACCCAGCGTCGGTTGCGGGCTTCGCCCGCACCCGACTCTGGCCGGGCGGGCCACGCTAGGCTAGCCGGCTTCGCCGGCGTCGTGTGTGGTGAGCCATGTGGGGTCAGAAACCCAACCCAACCTCGAGCCCGCTAGGGTCCCCACAACCCAGCGTCGGTTGCGGGCTTCGCCCGCACCCGACTCTGGCCGGGCGGGCCACGCTAGGCTAGCCGGCTTCGCCGGCGTCGTGTGTGGTGAGCCATGTGGGGTCAGAAACCCAACCCAACCTCGAGCCCGCTAGGGTCCCCACAACCCAGCGTCGGTCCAACCTCGAGCCCGCTAGGGTCCCCACAACCCAGCGTCGGTTGCGGGCTTCGCCCGCACCCGACTCTGGCCGGGCGGGCCACGCTAGGCTAGCCGGCTTCGCCGGCGTCGTGTGTGGTGAGCCATGTGGGGTCAGAAACCCAACCCAACCTCGAGCCCGCTAGGGTCCCCACAACCCAGCGTCGGTTGCGGGCTTCGCCCGCACCCGACTCTGGCCGGGCGGGCCACGCTAGGCTAGCCGGCTTCGCCGGCGTCGTGTGTGGTGAGCCATGTGGGGTCAGAAACCCAACCCAACCTCGAGCCCGCTAGGGTCCCCACAACCCAGCGTCGGTTGCGGGCTTCGCCCGCACCCGACTCTGGCCGGGCGGGCCACGCTAGGCTAGCCGGCTTCGCCGGCGTCGTGTGTGGTGAACCATGTGGGGTCAGAAACCCAACCCAACCTCGAGCCCGCTAGGGTCCCCACAACCCAGCGTCGGTTGCGGGCTTCGCCCGCACCCGACTCTGGCCGGGCGGGCCACGCTAGGCTAGCCGGCTTCGCCGGCGTCGTGTGTGGTGAGCCATGTGGGGTCAGAAACCCAACCCAACCTCGAGCCCGCTAGGGTCCCCACAACCCAGCGTCGGTTGCGGGCTTCGCCCGCACCCGACTCTGGCCGGGCGGGCCACGCTAGGCTAGCCGGCTTCGCCGGCGTCGTGTGTGGTGAGCCATGTGGGGTCAGAAACCCAACCCAACCTCGAGCCCGCTAGGGTCCCCACAACCCAGCGTCGGTTGCGGGCTTCGCCCGCACCCGACTCTGGCCGGGCGGGCCACGCTAGGCTAGCCGGCTTCGCCGGCGTCGTGTGTGGTGAGCCATGTGGGGTCAGAAACCCAACCCAACCTCGAGCCCGCTAGGAATGCTTCCTTACCCAGCGACGGCTGCCGGCTTCGCCGGCAACCGACGCTGAGTAAGGAAGCATCCCTAGCGTTGATAGCGAAAAAGTGCAGAAAAGAGTAACCGGCCGTCCTTGTGCACAATGGAGAGAGATTCGGTATTTGAGGACAGATTCGTCCACAGAGTGGGGTAATGGTCAAGGTAGGGCTGTAGACATAGAGGAAAATTGAACGGAAGAAATGCCATCTGCGATGCAAAATAATAGTAAAAATGTGCAAAAAAGAGCAGCCGTTTGTCATACTGCACAGTGGAAAAGGATTCAATTTATTATGGAGTCGTAGCTTCCCTGGTAGTGGGGTAGTGGTAAAAGTATGGTGGCAAACATAGATGTAAATTGAAACAAAAAACGGCTTATGTGAGGCAAAATAGCAAAAAAACAATACAGAACGGAGCAACCCGTTGTCATACTGAACAGTGGAAGAGGATTCAATTTCTGTTGTAGCAGCAACGCTGGTAGTGGGGTAGTGGTAAAAGTATGGCAGCAAAAATAGTGGAAGGTTGCACCACACAGGAGAGCTGGGAAGGAACACTGAGGTGTGACCACTAGACACGTATTGGGAAGAGACCTCTTTCGAAATCACCCTACGTCAGGCAGTCGATGGTAGTCGATGGTAAACAACAGTGGTGGTTGGGAAGAGACCTCTTTCGAAATCACCTTACGTCAGGCAGTCGATGGCAGTCGGTGGCAGTCGATGGCAGTCGATGGTAAACAACATTAGTGGACAACTGTCAAGCGTCTTCGCTTGGACAACTGGCAACCGCACCGCAAACTTGGGTGATTAAACCGGCTAGCTAGCCAGTGTACGAATTGCGGGTGGCTAACATCGGACAAAAAACCCTTCCTCTTTTATATATGGGGGATGAGCAGGAAAGGGAGATAGGACCATTCGTCACAACCGCATAGGAGCACTCTGGCGTACGCCGCTATCGTCTGGCCATGGTGACCTGTTCCGCCCATGTACAGTGGGCTGGTGCCTCTTCTGGTAGAGGCATCGTCGTCGCCGACGATACTGCCGCCGGCGCCGAAACAGAGACATGTCTACATACAAAAATGTGCGAATAGCAGATCATTTAGTAGCAGTCGAACGGCTTTGGTAGTAGAAGTGACAGCTTGAGGGCGATTGGAGTCGGCTCGAAAGTTGACGATGGGTAACGGCTTGTTGATCGTTGAAGGCGGTGGGACTGGTGGCGGAGTTGGGCTTGTGGAGGGTTGAAGACATCGAAGAGGCGGAAGTAAAGACAGCTTGGTATAGACTGAAGAGCTACGACGACGAGTAAATGGCATGGCTCCGGATTTTTGGTTCCGAGTTATTGCCAATGTTCTGGTGACCATTTTTGGTAGTTTACGGGAATTATTATTCATCCCATTGTTTCCTAAGACTGATGTCATCGCGTACCTAATACTGCTACTTCTACCATTTTGCGAGTTTGCTGGACTATTTCTCCCCGATCTTTGACTGGTACTCCATGAATGTGGAGGGGAACCTCGGAAATTTCTGCTCCCCTTCGTACATAGAGTGCTGTGGTGCTGTTTACCGCACTGAGAACAGTCAGGAATTTGACACTCATAGCTGGAGTGGTTGGTTGAACAACATTTCCAGCACCTTCTGCCATCTGTTAGTATCTTGCGGCGTCTTACTTGATCGGTGACCGTTCTGCAAGTCATTGAGTTATAATTACCCCTATGGCAGAACAGACACTGATGAGTGGCAGAGTAGCGTCGCCGCATGGTCCACGTATCTCTTGATAGGCTGAGCGCACTGCTCTCTCTGTGACCCAGCCTATTCTCCACGTACGCTTTAGCGGCAATCTCTTTCTTTAAATGAGCCATGAGGTCGCCGATTGTTTGCCTATCTTGCGGATAGCTTGATAGCAGAACTGGTTTGACCACCTCGTGAGGAAATTTCGCTAGGATGATCTCACACCACATCGGGTCACAAGTTCTACGAACATCATAGCCTGCGGACACCATCTGATTAATTATTATTTGGATGTGATTGAAAACAGATGAGCAGCTTTCCGCAGAACTGTTAGCTGGCTTCAAGCTGATCATTTGTGCACTGTATGTGACCTATTTACAGGATGATTACAATACTTGTCTTGTAGAGTTTGAATAATCCATTCACAGTTTTGGGGCACAAGTTTTATCCCCTTTACTGAGTCTTGTGCCTTTCCTCTTAAGCTTTCCTTGAGCAAGAGTATTTTTTCCATAAGATCAAGCTCCTTGCTCTTGTGGACAATAGTCTCGAAAATTGCCCAGAATTCCGAGAAGTTTTCAACGTTGCCATAGAACTTCGGCAACTTCACTATCACTTTCACTTTGCTTCATTTTTGCTACATCTCTAGTGCCTCAGGATGATTATCAAAATTACTGCCAGTTCTTACAGCCGCCCCCATTATGTGTCTATCGGGCGTATGGTCTATCACATATATGCATACAGCTGGCTTAGGATAATTGTCTTCGTTGGCACTAAGTAGCATTTATTACACAGGCCCTTCCTTTTTGCGGTGCGACATGACTCCTGAGCATACTGTGGGCAAGTTTCCGTTTGGTCGTTTTTGTAGTGGACGTGTTGCTTGTGTGTTGGTGCTCCTGCCCTACCTGGGCCCTATTCCCTTGAAGTCCACGCTCACTGATGGCGATTCTTCTTCTCGACGCGCTTGCTCTGTTTAGAACGCACTAAGATTTTTCATATTTTCTTTGGTTTTCTCTTTCATTGTTGTCTTGGTTTTTGCGTTTGCTTACACGCATGATGTTTAGGCACATCCTTATGGGTGTATTCATAAATAAATAAATAAATAAACTTCGCTTGGGGTGGTTTTATCGAACGACATGGTCGTGCCTCGCTTTCAATTACAGCCTTAGGAACCGAATCCAACGGTATTTGTGAGGGATTACTGTCCTCGGTTTCAATCGGCTCTGTTTGGTCAGCCTTACCTTCCCGCGAAGCAGGACTGCTCGATGATGCGTTTTGCAATATTAGGGCTCTCTGTGAGATATACCCTAATTTTACGCTCATCGTGTCCCTTACGCACTTGAATTTCTCATAACGTGCCATAAGTTTGTAGATCAAATTATCCGCACTAGCTAGCTCTTTATGCAGCTGTGACTCATTCTCTATCTGCTCAATTTCTAGCATAATGTCTTTTTTATCGGACTTATTTTTACAAGTTTTGTACTCCTCGCGAATCTCCTTATAGAGCTTCTCAAGCTTGTCTTTTCCCTGTTTTACCTGCTTTATACTGCTTTGCAAAAGTGCAGTGGTAGACTTACATTTTTCGTAAGTATTTTCATCCGTTAACGGATACTCTACTCTTGCTGCGTACTCTGTGTACGTTATCACAAGGTCTTTCAGCGTTGACCCGCTGCTCATGATCGGGGCTCTGTGGAAGTGCAACGCCATTTTATGCGGGACTTCTCGTGGGTCTCTTTGAATTTAAGAGATAGTGTTCCTAGTGTCTTAGAGACTGGGAATTTTTTTCGGTGATGAAAGAGATTTTTGTAGTGCTATATGCACCGAAATTTGCGGCTCTAGGCGTAGTTACGCGAGAGACTTACGATTCTCTATTATAGAGAATGCGATCTGCAATAGATCGACTTGCGGCTCTAGGCGTAGGGACGCGAGAGACTTACGATTCTCTTTATTATAGAGAATGCGATCTGCAATAGATCGACTTGTTGCTCTAGGCGTAGGGACGCGAGAGACTTACGATATGGCTTATTAGGCCGATGCACCAAAATATTAACACCAATGGGGGAAATTAGGACTTAGCGTCCAAGGAATCGGGGTTCAGTGGATTTTAGGAAGACGAGCACGAGATAGTCCTGGCAGAGAACGTCTTTATCTGAAGACAGTAGCAAGAGTGCCGGGCCCACCCTTGACTCCCGGCGGGCCGACAAAGGTCGCATCGTGGGCGACGACGATATCGCTGGTGACGACGATACCAACCAATTTACCTACATTGGAAGGATGGAAGGCTTTAGTGGCCTGGGTGGGAATTCGATCCAGAAACCTGAAAATTCAGTGACTACCGATGCCTCCTGCGCTTGCATTGGCACGCAACATACAGGACAAATACACATTCTAGTTGCTTCCATGGCATTCTGTTGATGTAGAAAGCATGTTGCACCACAAAAAATTGATATAGGCTGACCTTTATTCTTAATCCTTCATTCCCTATTGGGACAGTTCTTGGAAGAATTCGTCAGTGCGATGCATTCTAGATGTAACACTGGTGCCTCGGCATTCACCTTCTACGTAGCTCTCCGTTTTTGCGCGTCTCTTCACTTGTAATACCAGTGGAAACTGGGGAGTTCTCAACCCATTAGGGTGACAGAGTTTTTCAAGCATTTTCTCGAATAGATTTCCTAGATCTTCTCAGTGCCATGCTGTAGCGCTATGTTGCTAGGGACACCTTTTCCAATAGAGATCAGTTCTTCGCAGCAGAGCTGCTTGACGCTGTGAGCTTTTAGCTAGAAGCACCTTATATGTCTCACACGTACTGAAAATAAACATTTTTGTCACATTTATTACGACGTACAAGATGAACATCAAACACTAGCAAAAGGGAAGCAAGAAGATAGAAGTTCGTAACAATGACACCAAAATATTGAGAACTAGAACGCAGACGGACAACTAGCTGTATCGCGGGCAAATATGTACGGCTTCGTTAACTAACTTCTGAATCTCAAGTCTTATCAAAGTAATGACATCCAGCTTGCTTGGTATATCGCACAGTTTGAGAAATCTGGAGTGACGCGGGTTGAAGGAGTTATTAAAACCGTCCAACGTGCCCAGTAGGGAGCGAACTATTGTTTCTTCACTTTGCACGACCTTCTCTACCCAGCTCGCCGATTGTCACAATCCGCTGCTTGACATCGTCTTACGTCTCCGTCTACGTCTTACGTTGGACACACAAATCTGTCAGAAACCCCACACACTAAAACCTTACCCATAGCTTAGCTTGGAACATGGTGACAGCGTGTTTTCATTTCCTCTAACTGAATGAAGGGAAAGCAAGTATGACAAAAGTGCAGTGTAGGAAACCTTATGGTATGCTTTCCATGTTTCCAGTAATTCAGCAATTTAATGATCCTCTCATCCTCCATGTTTCCAGCCTCTCTATTATTTCTGTTTCGTTTCTGTTGTAATGTTGTTGTTCATATTTCTGCAAGCGTCTGTCTTAAACGGCGTAATGAATGAAAATGAAAATGAAAGTGTTGGTCGCTTTCCTAAATCACTAGTAAGTAATAAGGTACTCGTTAGTGTTTAATTTAAAAGGATAGATTTCCTCGTGCATTTCACACGCTTCTGGTTTCCTGTAGCTTGATAAAATTTTTTGAAGTAACTAGAGATACATTCAAAACTTTTTCCCCTTTAGCTTTCAACGTTACATCCATAACGGGTACTTCTACCAACCTTGTAGGATCGAGTAGTTTTTTCTTCTGTGAGTGGTCAGGAGGCGTAGTGAGCGAATCAAGTTAGCAGGGCACATTAAATAGTCTTATGTTACCTGAGCTTTCCCTGGAGCATGTCACCTACTTCTGGCAGCTTTGCGGTTTTCGTATGTCGTGTAGGATTCCACAACCCGATTGGTCGTTTTCCTTAGCGATGGCTAACCCCGAAGTCACATTGCTGTTGCTGGTCATTCACTTTGTTATTACAGCATATTTTCAGAATGGAAATGGCGGACACCCTACAGAATTTAGTGGAGTGCTGGGGACCTCCATCTGCCAGCTGGTTCGACTACTTCATAAATACCGACAAGCTGGTGGATTTGCTGTCGGTGAATGGAAATGGAGGTAGAAACCGCTGTAGTGCACCTTTACCCTCCACCGCAATTTAATCCCAACTTATAGAAGAAGTGGCTAAACTAGCACTGCAGTTTGTCGAACAAGCCGTCTCTGCACAGAAAGAGGGGGAAGTGATTATAGCGAAAGGCTTTCCAAATGGTGAGTGAACTCCGTTTTCTTGAGCCTTCCAGTATCTGGTCCAACAACTTCATTTCAGAGGACATTCAATTCGCTCAAAGAAAATCTGGTTGCTTACTCCTCTGTGCCATGTCGTGTTTTGCCTACCTTAATTATGATATGGAATACATAATCGAGAAAACGTGAGTTTTTGCTTGAAAGGGGGCTCACCTAACGGCAGCTTTTACATGTTTTGTTTCAGCAACGACATTCTTTCTGTACGTATTTTGGTTGAGAACTTTCTTAGTTTGTGTCGTACGAGCGATACACCTGCAGACGCTCTGGTGGGTTCCTCACAATTTCATCTTCTCCATTTTTATTTTCTGGATCCATTTGCATTAATACTCCATGTCGAGATATCTAACGAAAACGACGGCGCTTTCTTACAACCAGTTTAATTTATTCATTTGTAGATCTTTTAATTATATTATGTCAGGCCGAAAGTTTCCACCATTTTAGTGCTTTAAGTGGTACAGCCTGTATTTAAGGCCTATGGCATACCACCGGCGACAGTGTTGCGCGGGTAGCTGCGAACTGCGTATCTACCCGCGCAACATTGTCGTCGCGACCCGTCGCCGGTGGTATGCCATAGGCCTAAGAGTTTCCTTACGGGACCGGATAGACAATTTCGACACCGTTAGTTAGAGGAAGCAATATAGTTTTAAAAGCGTGCAAATGTAGAAAACAGCTCGTTCATTTTGAAGAGTTCAAACATCTTTCCGTAGCAACGACAAGGCTAGGTTTTCGTGTCATGCACCTTTATGGCTCGAATCTCAGAAATGACATGTCGCTAACCTTGGGATCTGCAATACTGGGGAATTGTTTAAGAAGACAGCTGAAATCCTGACATGAGGCGCTTTTAAATGGAACATTGTGTGGAAGAAAAGGCTTGTTCAGGATAGAGAATTTTCCGGTGAAAGAAATGGATGCAAAGTCCAACTGATGTTTGCTTAATATGCGTAATATAAGGTTTTATATATTTAAATATAGTTTCCTAATCCATCTTTATGCCTAACCAACAGTTGGAACCATCTCCGTCTATGATCTGAAATCTTGACATGTGGGTGTTCCAATGGCAATCTTGCTTCTATCTTTACTGAAAAGAAAAGAAAACGAAAAATCTTCATCCAATGGTGTAGACACCTTTCAAAAAAGCACTAATCATACGCAACAACGTGAAGTGGTTTACGAACGATTTGGAGAGACTTCTTGGTTCCCTTAAACTCTCACCAACTCCTAGTAAACTCCCAAGGAATCATTTTTGGTATTTGACAGTGGATAGTGGAGTGGAGTTATTTAAGATGCAAACTACTCTATCAGTGTTAAGGTTGCTGGTAGGATTGTGAATGCAAAATATGTAAAGTTATTGAATTATTAGAATTTGGAGCTTAATGCTCCACTATGTTCTGCTTGATTCACAGGCACATCGCTTGCTTTATCTTGACTTTTCGATTTTCAGAGCATGGTAGTGGGGATTTGCATACAAGGGTATGGCAGAGTGCATCCATAAATAGAAGGCGGGTATCCAGTACTTCACCAACTTCGGCAAGATGACCGCTCTCCGACGTCCTGACGGAACCGTCACCTCTTCCATGAGGACCATGGAGAAGGTCGTCCACGACTTCTACACCAATCCCTTAGCCACGTCCACCTGCCCCATGCCATCTTCCGCAGGATGGATACGTCGTTCCCTCTGTTCTCCCTTCCGAGATCCGACACGCATCTCGTCGGTGATGAAACGTACAACACCCGGTCCCGACAGGATCAGATTCGAACACCTGAAGAACCTCCCGCCAGCGGTCATCAACACCCTGGCGCGGCTCTTCACGCGCTACCTGTCGGACTGCAAGGTTCTATACCAGTGGAATACCAGCTGGACCGTCTTGCTGTACAAGAAGGGAGACGTGCACGACATTGGCAACTATCGCCCGATCTGCTTGCTGTCCGTAGTCTACAAGCTGCTCACTCGAGTGATCCTGAATAGGATCAGACGAACGCTGGACGAAGGACAGTTATGCGAAGAAGCAGGATTTCGGAGAGGATTCGGCACGATCGACCATATACACTCCATTATGAAGCTCATTGAAGTGTCGCGAGAGTACAAGCAGTGTCTTACGTTCACGTGAAGAGGGCATTCGACTCCGTCGAAACTGAAGCGGTCGTCGAAGTCTTGCTCACTCAGGACGTTCCTACTCAGCACATCAGAATCCTTCAAGGGCTGTACAGTGGGTTCACGACCATGATTTCACCGATTCTACAACGACGCTGTCATCCACGTGAAGAGAGGGGTTCGGCAAGGGAACACCTTATATCCCGTAGCTCTTCAGACTACCCTCGAAAATTTCCTCGACTACAGCTGAGTTCTACGAGGACGATGTTGATGAGAAATGTTCGTCCTGATGCGCAATCGCATTGGGTCAAGGTGGTCAAGTGGGTCGACCACTTAATGCGTTTCGCTGATACCCGCTGGACGAGAGCCGTCACCAACTAGATTTCGCGGGATGTGAGAACGCCCACCAACTGTGGATCAAACTTCTTCATAAAGCTTTTTCATGAAAAATATGCATTACGCTTTTCATGTCTCTCGATCGAGCCCCATTCTCGCTCTACGGAACGAGCATATCTGAGTGCTCCAGCTAAGTGTATCTGAGTCGGAGAAGTCAACATGGCCAATGACATACCGCCAGAGCTGAGCAGGAGAAAATGAGCAGCTTGGGGAGCTTTCAGGAGCGTCGAAGTCGTGAAGAAGACGAAGAACGTCCGAATCCGTGCCCACCTATTCGACTCCACTGTTCTTCCTGCCCTAACATACGAGCCAGAGACCTGGGTCATACGAAACGTGATTAGCGTCGCGCAGCGTGGAATCGAGAGGACGATGCTCGGCGTGACACGACACACGTAAGTGAGAGAATGCCTCCGGATTCCGAGCTTCGTCGACGCTCGGAGATCAGAGACACTGTCGCATGGGTCAAGTCGTCGAAAATTAGGTGGGCCGGCCACGTGCGCTACGCAGACATCCGCTGGACAAGAGCCGAGAACGATGGATTCCGCGGGACGTCAAGAGAACACCAGGACGCCCACCAACGCGTTGGACGGACTTCTTCGTGAAAGGCCTGAACGAACGGTATGACGCTCTTCGTGTCCCTCGAGCGAGGAGGATCTATTGGAACACTCTGGCACGCGACAGGGATGAATGGAGACGTTGCTGACGCCCACTCGAACAGCGCGTTCACTGAGATCAATCAATCAATCAATCAATCAATTTATTACGCTGTATAAGACAGACGTGATATAACATCAATTAGCAACAACATACATTCCAAATTCGCTTCGTTATCAAGTAACAATTCTGAGTGCGACTAAGATGCTCGAGCGCTTTGGGATATAAACGCATTCTACTTCTCTGTGCTGGCCCCAATCCGAGGGGAATACGTTTTTCTACATTCTTATTTAATCTTAGGGTGGATCTTATAGACATTACATTTCAGCGTGTTGATTCGTTCTTGTGATCAGAATCTCTTGCGTCAGGTGGGATACGTCTTTACACCGTTGGCGCTATTTTATGCAGCGACACTTCTACGATATCCTCGAGCTTGCCTATTGGAGAATGTTGTGTTCGACCAAACAGCTGCACTCGTGTGGCAGTTTAAGTGTCCTCTTCGAAAATATACGAAGTATACGGATTAGGGTTCCTTTGGTAAACACTCGAAATTGATGATTTTCTAAGCCTATTAGTCCTGTAAACTGCGCTATGCGCCTCATCTTCCGTGTGATTTTCGAAGAGTTGGTATCAGTCACTAATGGAGTAGAAATTCTGAACAAAAAAAATCTGCGGAAGATTCGTACAGGCCTGCTTTTCAGAGTATGACAACATTTAGTATGCGGTTTAGTTAGGTTTCAACGATATAGATGTCGCAACTACTAATCTAATATCACCTGTTGTTTAATTTGGAAAAAAATTGTTAATTTTCTTGATAATACAGTGAGAGCTGACCAAACTCATTGGTAACATCAAGGATATCACACTGGTTGCATTCTATCAAAAAGCGCCGACTTCTCAATTGCATAAGTTTCTTTCCTTGAAAGCAGAGATTGCGTATTGTAGTGCTGTATTTTCCAGTTCCGATAGCAACCAAACACCCTTTGAATCTTTCCCTGTACGCGTTTTGTTCGGTTTCAGTTCGCTGAATGGCTCATGGCGAGATGGGCCATGGTGGTCGACCGTCGTTTTCGAATTCCACCGCCTCCCGCGAAGCAGACTGTGAACAATCCGTATGTGGAAAAGTCGAATTTATCGGTTGCAAACGGGTGTTAACAAATGTCCTTGAAGACTTCTTGTGGCGGATTCCAACCTTACGAAGCATGAGAACATTCGTAAAATGGTGGTCGAGGTTCGCACATGGCTACCACAAGCAGTAGCTTCTTTGGAAAAGTTCATAGCCGATGCGCCTCAGCTAGTCGTGCCTTTGGTCCCGTGCTTCCTTTCGCCTTTTCTGGAGGTAAGCCGTGCAGATCTCGAAGTTATAGTGATGATAAATCTTATTGTATTTTTTGCAGAATCGAAGCGCCGCTCTTAACGTGGGGATCCTTGGCGACGATGTGCTGTATAGCTGGACTCCTCGCCCTGTGTTCTCTTTAGATACGGTTCAAGTTCCAACAGAACACGTTCTTGTTGTGGTGAGCTGTGTTAAGGCGTTCATCATTTGAAATATTCTTTTTCCTTGCGGTTGACCTTGTGCTGTTGTTTATCTTGGTTGTAACCAGTTCAGAAGGAGTGCATATCTATCATTCTTGTCATTTTGTGCATTTAAACCACTTCATATTTTTGCTTTCAGATTAGTTCGAGCATTCATGTTTATTATTTCTCTTGCTTAGGGAACAGAGTAATGTATGTTCTGTTTCTCTGCGAGTTCTTCTTAGTTATGAATTTGAATAGATCTCAAGTTTCCCATCGTGTCCCTTTCTTTTTCTGACGCTTTAGTTGTTTGAATGATAGTAATCGTTGTAGAGCCGGATGGAATTGGTTCAGTTTCACTTTGCCAATGGACACATCGACATCGCGCGAGATCTTCTAAAAATGGTGCCTTTTCCAGAATCTTAATTTTGTTTGCTTCCTTTTTCAAAACAAATTTGCGTATTTTTAAGGTCACTCCCTCAAAGACAGCGTGTAAATATTTTCCCATCAAGAAGAAAGTTCTGCATGGATATTGTATGGCCTTGAACGTCCCGTCTCCATTTCCAGCTGCTCCCTCGGATATCAAAGAGTTCTTGCCGGATCAAAAGGTCTCGTGGGACAGTTTCTGATAGATCTCGATGCAGGCTGTGGTTTATGCGGTGTGCGCAATAGCGTTGTCATTGCGCTGAATGTTGATGTTTTCAGCTCCTCACCGATGATTCGTCTGTGTTCCGTCGTTCGAGAATGTGGAGGCAGAGAGCTATCAAAAACACTTCTGGACAGTTACAGGTGAGTTGTATTCTTTACATCATTTATTGTGTCGTTGCAGGTGTAAAACTCCATGCAAACAGAAATTTTTTATCAATGGGATAAAAATCGTAACGTTTTCGACGAGGGCTCTCGCTTCTTAAAAATGGTCGCCTTCGTGCTCTTTAAAAAAAGTTTACCTAATTTAAAAATAGGAATTTTATAAAATTTCAAACAATGCTTAACAAATTGGGTAAGTGAATTAATAAGTGAAATAAAACTTCAGTATAAGTCATACTAAAATTTTGCTTGTACAAAAGATTTCTAACCTTTCTGAAGAATCTCTAGTTTATTGTAAAATAAGCTCATTTCGATGGTTTCTCTTTAGATTTCTCTTTGTTTAAATTTTGCAGCGTAACCCTGACGACCTAAAAATAAGCGGAATTCAGAATGACCAAGGAAGAAAACATATATTGTGGTATAACGAAACATTCTCTTTTAAATAACATATGACACTGTGGGTAAAAATTGGTAAAATTCCGTTTTTCTCTCTTTTAAAAATTACTCTAAAAATTGACAAAAATCAGCGTAAGAAAGTAAGCACAACACATACTTTTTTAGAGCAAAACATTCTCTCTCGAATGTCATAATACTGCCCAAATTAAAAAAAAAAAGAGTACGAGCTGTTAGTTTAAAAAATTGTTTTCTGGACAGTTCTCTTCAGTGCCCTGAAAATCAACGAAAATCAAAACTGACGAAAAAATTCACCCTACATTTATGTAGAAAAATTTTGAATGGTGTATAATATTGTGCAAAAAAGCCCAAGCCTAAGCAGAGAGGATGGAGACGGTCATTTTTCTTTTTTGACGTCCGAATTTATTGACCTAAAAGTGCGCAAAAATCGAAAGGGAAAGATGGGAAGCATTTTCTGACAGTGCAAATCGTTCTCTTCCGCATGGTGTATAACTCTCCGAAATAAACTTTCAGCAAAATTCAGAATAAAATGTTGAATAAACGGCGGGACTTGTTATACTGACACACTTCCATAAGAAGCTTGAGCAACGTTGCGTTCGTCGAAGGGCGGAAAATTCTTGACATAAAAGTGGTTTTTGAGATAGGTGTGATGAGCTCTGTGCCAGCCGTTCAAACGTGTAACGCCGCCCTTCCAGTGCAGCACCGTCGTCTCCACTACACAGAACCATCTATTAAGCTCCTTGGTCACAGGCCAGCAGTCCGCACTGCACATCCCTATTTTAACCGGACTGGATCTGCAGGTCTTCGGCTTCAGGCGTTCTTCTCACAGAGAACGCCTGTAATGGAGCGCTATCTGGGTTGCCTTGTGTTCACGCGTGAAATAACTTTGAACGTTAGGCTGCCATCAGATGCGGTTCCAGGCCCTAGGTACTTACTTAAGGCTTGATGTCGGTGAGAGTACAGTGCCTAATGTCATCGGGTCCAGTGACATCGAGTGTTTTTTGTTGAAGTGCTCGGATTTTTCGACGTTTAGCTTGAGCTTGAACATCGCTCTGCAGCAAGTTGCGTTCGTCGCTCGTGTTTGGTTTTGTCTTTATCGGCCATCATTACATGACCTGCATGCAAGGGCATCAAGTGGAGTAGGTTCCTGATGGTCTCGCGAAATGATCATGGCAATAAAAAGATTTGCTGAAAGCGCGGAGCCGTGGCGAACATCAGCGGAGGTAGGGAACCTCCTTTGATATATCAGCTACCGCTTCAATTCAAGCTCGGACCACGAGTATCTGCACCCACCCGGTAGCTCTCCGAAGATATCATATACCTCATGCGACATACGATCAAGTGTTTTCTGGAAATCGGAATCTTCTCCTCTTCGTCTTACCTCTTCCAGAAGGCGAGCGGCATGTGTGGTATCGACAGGGCCACAGCCGGTTACTGAGCCACTTTGGGTGGTGGAGAGCTTAATACGCCCGTCCACAATTCGCTCTTCCAAATAAGGATAGTCGTGGTTTACCGGCGTCCACCCGGCACCTTCTCCGCAAGAGCCTTGTTGACAACCGTCGTTAGCCATTCATCGAGGTGCCGGCACCTCGATATCCATAGTTCGCCTGTTTTCTTGGTCGGATTCGTTCCTTTACTTGGCATCATCTTCTTCGAAGCCGCCTCCATCTCCTTCACTGTTGCCTTCAGCAACGTATATACTGGAGAGATCCGCTAAGCAGATTTACAATCTCTATTATTGAGGTATCCTCGAAGCAGTTGTGCCATCGATCCGTAGCTCCCTTGCTGTTTGTCGGAAGATGGCCATCCCTGATGCCAAGGCACCGAGGCTTTATTGCCAACTGGTGACTACTTGTAAATCGGGATTGCAGACAGGGTGGGGTAAAGCTGGACAGCTGGATAATGTTTGCATTACTCTCAACGCATCCTCACAAACGTAAATTTTGCCTTTAGGAACCGCCTACGCTATTCACTGTCTTGTCACCAGATGAATTTAGTTGTTCATTCTTCTATGGCTGCTTGAGCACACCGATAAATAAATGAAAAATGGGCACTTTTTCGAAACAGAACTCGAAATCTAGTGCGAAGGTGGTCCCTGTATTAAAGTGGGAAAGAGAGTGGTGCCATTCCCAGCCCCTCTTGTAAAAGGGTTACCAAGAAGTTCTTTGCGATGTTCACTTGTTTCCCTTCTCAGTGAGAAAGACCTTCCCCTTACACAGTCTGGACGAGCGAAATTTGATGTGGTCCTTATTAAAATTGTGCAGGAGGTTTTGCTACACGACACGCAAAGCTGTCAGCACACTAAGCCAGGAGCCCACTTTTGTATATGTACATGCTGTCCAGTGAATTGTAATGTATGAGTAATTAGTGTTTCAAGTTATACAGTTCCTATTCGTTCTCTTTTTATACGAAAATGTTTTAAAACAGTAATAATACAGATGTGAAACCTGAGAAACCTAAAGAAAGGAACGATTCGTATCACTAATTCTAGCAGCTGGGGGTGCGGGAACGAGGCAGAGTTACGCCAGCCAATCACAACACTGAGTAACGGCTGTGGTACCTAGAGAAGGGCGCCGTGATTAGCTGGCGCGATTACGGTCGGTGCTCTGCAGCGGCGTCGCCTCCCGCTGCCAGAATTAGCGACATCCACCGAAAAACCGTATCTACATGTATTCCATTAGCAGTCCGAGATCTTGAGGTTAGACTGCTAGAGAAGGTAAAAATTCGACCTAGGACCGTGAAAGAATTTGGACCGTTTTGGAGAAGTCATTCTGTGCTGCAAAGGGATCTCCAGTCCAAAAACTACCGCTTGATTTAGGTGGCGTTCCGATCCGAAAACGCTGCGAAGGATGTGCTGGAAGGCTGCGCAACTTCCGTTCGCCAGCGCTTGTCGGAGAAAGTCGTGCAACAGCGGTTCATTAAGGTACAGTGTATAGAATGTCTTTGCGTGCTGATATAGGCACCGAGCCATCGAACTCAGTGTGAAGGGGCTGAGACGCTGTTTCCGTTTTAGTCTCTCCAGCGCCAGCTGTCCACGGTCCGCGATCCGGTGAAGCGAAGGCGCATCGACTCGCTGCTGCTCTTCCTCTGTGCGACCGTGGTCGGCATGCAGGAGGAGTTGCTGCGCTGCGGATGGGACACGCCGGCCCGACTGCGAGTGCTGGCCAGTCAGGCGCCGAAAGCTGCCACTCCTCTGCTGAACGCTCATGTCGTGAAAAGTTCGTTACCACACAGCATTTCTTAGGTAGAGAATGAGAGAGGCCATGCTCTAACAAGCAGCCTTTGGTAAGAATGCAGTGAAAAGAGAGGACTTTTAGGCAGCGTTTCCTCATAGCGTGTGCCCTCTAATCCGCCTTTTCTTCACGCAGAAATGGCTGTTGATGAAGCTCTACTGACAGCATGACAAAATGTTCTTGTCAATGTTTACCCGGTGGTGAGATCACTCCTCATTCAGCCATATAGGTGCGCTGCTGACCTGATTAGAAGGTGTCGTAAAGCAGTGTTTCACTGGTCGAATGGGCATAAATTTCTTATATTGTTAGCTGTAGAAAGAAATCTCTTGAGGTCGCGCCTTCATTCGGAGAAAAACGAGAGAGTTCGGGCTTGTTGATTAACCATATTCTGATGGTGAGTAAGAACCCGGCCATGTTACCTGGTACACCAGAATGTTACGAAATTGTTGAGAATATCTAGGCCTACATGTGGCTACCAGCTCTAGGTACTTTTCAAAGCTAGTTCTGCTCAGCGTTCTGTGAGGAATGACAGATTATAGCAATTCCTCGTAACTTAGTTTTATATTATAAATCAGTGGAAGCGTTTTATATAGCATGTGCACGTCAAATTGAAGTTTTAAAGGGAAGTGAACACGTTTGGGAACAAGTTGAGCGCTTTCCCAACAAAAATTACTGCCTTTCAATTGAAAACTAATGATAGCTCTTTTTAGAGAGGTAAAAATATATTCTCAATTTAAATGAGTAACTATGACATTCTTGAAAATTAGTAATATGGTTTCCTCAAAACTTGAATAACATCGCTTGAGCTGTCATAAATTGTCTGTTCTTCTAGCTATAACAATGGTCTTCAGCTAATTTAACAGTACAGAATCCAGCAATTTTTAAGTGAAGAGATTGTGTCATGCATTCATTCAGATGCCACTCATTTTATGGATAGCAAAATTTCTGTTTGCGGTGGCTATGCTCTAGACAACGGTAAAACAGAGAGCATTGCGGAAGGCGAACATATTTACACATGCGCCATACGCGGCACCTCAAATGAAAACCGCAGGTGTCCCATGGTCAGTAATTCTTGTAAACCATATTTTAACCTTTCCAGAGGATGTCGCCTGGGGTGGGATTCATCATCGACTTACATACCTTTATCAGAGAATTCAGAGCGGAAAACTCAGATAACGCGGCTTATCGATCACCATGTCGCTTGATAGCGCGGCTTATCGAGCCATATGGTGAGCGATAGGCCGCGTTATCTGAGGTTTCCGCTGTGAACTCTCTGTTAGAGTTATGTAAGTCGTTTATTAATCCGACCCCTGGTTAAATTTGGAAGATGCGCGTTCGATCTGGAAACTATCCAGTTTGATTTCAGAAGTCACCACTTTGACGTGAAGATTATGTATTTCGATTTCGACTCCATCGCTTTCCTAGATTTGCCTGAGACCCCCAATGGACGCTTCATAATATATGAGGGCTCTCGAGCAAGTTTGGGAGAGCGATGCCGGAGCATCGAGGGCACAACGCCACGTGCACGTGTAGGACCTCCCTTCAAGTTGAATAGCATCCTATTTTGTTCCATTATCAGTTATTTTCTTCGGTGTTCTTAATTTTACGTAGTTTTTCCACAAATTTTACCTTCAAATTTTACAGGATCAAAATAGCAATTTTGTAGATGGGCCTCAGATCCAGTGCATTGCCTAACAATGTTCGTTAGGAATTCCTTTCGATTCCATTGAGTCCTTATGCCAGTGTTTTACGGAAAACACCCCTGTTTACTATAACTCTTCTTCTTCTGAACGTTTATTTCCGCGCAGTCGCAGGTTCCGCTGTTTTTATGATCTGTCGCCACGTCATCCAATCAAGGACGACGTCTGCCGTGGCACCGACTCTTTTGATGACGTCCTTCTACCTTTTCCCTGGGGTCCTCTCGGACGCTTTCCGGTGCCTCGAAATCGAGGGACAACATTGTGGGGTGATTCCGTGGTCTTCTGAGGGTGTGTCGGTACCACTTCAGGTGCAGCTAGCTCAACTTCTCCTGATTCGGGACTGTCTTCATCACTGCCCTAACATCCTCATTTGGCACTCTGCCACGACGGCTCCATCCACAAGCCCATCTGCGCATCCTCGTTTCCGCCGCGTGAGGTGTTACCCAGAGCGCAGCTCTCACTGCCGTAGAGGAGTGCAGGCCTGACTACTTTTCTGTAGAGCTTGTCTTAGAGTGCATCTACGGTCACAGAGGATTCCTGCAGACTGCCTCCACTAGATCCAGTCTGTGTTCATCCGTCCTCTGACCGCCTCGTCCACACCTCCTTCCTCGGATAGATCACTTTCGAGGTAACAGAAACTATTCCACCTTTTCGATCACCTCCTCTTGGCTGTCTAGAGTCGGCCCAGTACACCTATCAGAGAGCTGATGAACTTGTCTTCTTTACGTTCAGCTGCAGACCGTTGTTTGCGAAGGCTCCCTGCTGCAATTGCTCGTTCTCCTTCAGCTCCTCCTGGCTGGAGCTATCGGTATGCGAGGTTCTTCCTCGAGGTGGTTCACTGTCAGTCAGCATCAACACGAAAGGTATGAACTCAGAGCCGACCTTTCATGTACCCCTACGTTATATCCACGGTTTGAGGTAGCCTGTCGTAGGCCTTTTTCGGATCCAGGAATGTCAGGTAGCAGGACCTTTCTTTCTCTCGATATCTCATCATTATCTGAAAAGCAACAAAGATGGTGTCTGTGGTAGAGCTCTCGGACATGAAGCCCCATTGCTCCTGGGAGATGGACCATCTCCCTCAGGCTTCAAAAGACTAGTCGTTCGTGGATCTTAATCGTGTGCGAGATGAGCTTGATCCCTCAATAGTTGGAACACTCGGGCGCTCGG